>CM035093.1:5000-562500 GCA_020205505.1 Panax japonicus | reverse complement strand
TGAAGTTTGACTAAATAGTTCGATTATAACAAAATATATGAGAATACATTCATTGAAAAATACATTTTTTAATATTCCTAGAGCCAAAATCTTCAATCAAATGTTCAAAATCCTATATATATATACACACACTATATATATTAAAAAAAATTAGGGCCTCTGATCAGGGCTCAGAACGATCAACCCTTCCGTCCGTGCTCGCTCAAGAACGGCTCTGATCAAAATGTGGTCATTTGATTATTGCCTTTTACTATATATATGAGATGTAATCTCTCTCTCTCTCTCTTTTTATCCTTGTTTTGATGGTAGACTCTGTAGTTATTACCCCAAGTGTACACCAAGTAACCCACCATGTGCGCACAATTTTTCTCTTATGTTTGCATGAATGCCAACACCACCACAGTACAGGTTAATGAAAATTAATAATCAAGATGGAAAATTACTATTTTATGAATGTTTAGGTTCTTAATCAGTTAACAAGAAAAATAAAAAATAAAATTGAAAGTAAGTAAACAAAATTAGAAGTGCTTTTGGCTGATCAGCTCTTTACTTTTCTCCACAATAGATAATGACATGCATGTACCCTTCCTTATCATAAAATTATGAACAATAAATTAACAAGTTAAATAAGTAGCCACAAGATTAAAGATGAAAGGAACCTAGCCTAGCTGATCAAAAAGAAATTTATTCTGAGGTCATTTTAAATCACTCAACATCTTAATTAGATTAATATATATATATGAGATGAGATGAAATGAGAAAAAAAGGCATATGCAATTTCTCAAAATTAGCTTGCTCACTTGAGCACTTGATCAATTTAGCTTGAAAGATTCCCATATCAATCAATATATATATATAGTTCCTCGTGCATTTCTCATGTCGTCATCGGCTTCTTCTACCTTGTAAACACTGAGCTGGCTGGCTGGCTGGCTGGCTGGAACAAAATATCATATATGTATACGTACTTATAAACACTCATTAATTAGTTGCTCCTCGTTAATGAATGGGGATCGGTTATACGATCATTTTATTAATTTTAACTCTTACTATTCGAGTTTCACCGTAGGTTAAAATTGATTCATTTTATTATACCTTTACTGTTAGATCATATATATATACAACTCCTAGCTAAGAAAAAATTATTTTGATTTGATGTCCATGCGCGTGTGTGTATATATATATATATATATATATATATATATATATATATATATATGTATATCCTTGTAATTAATTAATATTATATGGTCTAAGTTGATCTGGATGAGATATTTGAATTTAGAGGGTGTTGGGTGTCATTTTCTCTCATGGCCCATGGGGTTTGAAAAGACAATTAATCCAAGTGTGTGTACTAGTGTATATTCTGGATGAGCCAAGAGAGGAGTGATCAGTTGTTGACAACAAACAAGAGGAGGGAGGCTATGATCTGATCTCCATCATAAATGGCTATCCCTTTTGCTGACTTAATTTGGGATCATCCCCTCCTGCTGTCATCAAATCAAATGGAAGAATCATTATCTTAAAACAACACAAATAATTAAATATCTTTAACCTCTTTCCTTTCTTAGTAAAGAGTACGAAACTACTTTAATATACATTTCATATTATTTGTGGCTTAATTTGGTATTAGATCATTTAATAATTCACTCAGTTTTCTAAGCTTTAATTTCACATACTTTATATAAAATTCTATCCATTATTTAATTATTTATTTTTTTGATTCTATGAACTTGTACATAAATTTTACAACACATACAAAATAAACGTATACGTTTAAATGTACATCTACTTATACACATACGTACTCGTACAAAATAAGGACCAATATAACTAATTATTTGAGATTACCATGGCATGGCCTCACTTGAGATATTTATGATTTGCAGGGTAACTAAGACATGCATATAAAATTTGATGCTGACCAAGTAATTTTGAAAACTTTGTACATGTAAAAGTTGATTAATACCAATTAAGTGATATAAATGCCCGGCTCAACAAAAATATTTTAAACTAACTTTTCAAAAAATCAACTCAATATTAATATTATATTTTATATTTGGAAAGTACGGATTATCATTTATTCACATTAAAACAATTGATGTTTAAATTTGTTATAGTGAAAATAATAATTCTGTTGGCATGGTTTTCACCACTCCACATTAATTATTGCATAAATACCAAATGCTAAATATTCAATATTTGAAGGAGGTGTTTGATAAAATTGAGTAATTAAGATTTGAATGGTTAATATATCTTAATTAATTAAATAGTATCTGAAATTAAAAATTTATTTGATAACTAAAAAGTATAAAAATGACTTATGTTTAAAAATATCAATTTTAAATTTAAAAATATCTCAAATTAATTTTTTTAAAAATAATAATGATCTTAAAATTTGGAATATATGAAGGGAGTACAATATTTATAGATGCACTAATGATTTTAATTTTTCATCTAGAGACATCTCTTAATGATTTAGATTTATAGATTCTTCTTAATGATTAAGAGACGATAAGAGATAAATAAAATTTTACAAATAACTTTACCCTTTTATCGAATTAGATATGGAGCTGTTAAGATGTATTAAAAGATAAACAAACAACACCTAAATTAACCTGCAAATTAAAACATATCATTAGGCTGTTGAATTTTGATGGGTCTTCTTATTATACCAGTTGTTGGTGTGCGACAAACATAACGGTTGATTATTCACATGCGCTGGTTATGTTTATCTGTAAAGATTATACTTGAAATATGATTATTAATTTCAAGTGTCTTATTTGTTTTCAAATTTGGACTTGAGACTAGTAGTTTCGGGATTATAAAATGACTTAATAACAGGATTATTTTATACCATGGTTATAATCTCCACTATTTGGAACTAAAATTTTTAACACGAAATTAGCCTCATTTTTGTTATATGCTTTAATTAATTCAGTTCAGTTCAATTCTGCCAACAACCTATATCTTACGTTTAGTTTTTCTTAAAAATTGGATGGCTTTGGTTTGTTTATAAACGAAAACAGACACCTCCAAGTTTACAACAAAAATGTTGATCAGGACATGCTTGACTCAGGAATGGATGGAAATCATGGAGTGAATCCAGTGCAAGTGTCAATTAAACCCACTACGAGATCACGGACTAACGGATTCAAGGAGGGGTTTAACGGTTTAATCAAAGAAGTTCGAGCGGATATTGGTTCTAGTTTGAAGACATTTGAAGTGGATTTTAAGCTCATGAATGTGGTGGAAGCATTATGGACAAATGGCGTTTTGTTGCGCTGGATTTGAGAGGGAACATGGCGTTGTCGCGGCTAGTGACCAGGGGATTTTGGGAGAGTTCTGACTTACCGGCGCTGTCACGCCATCGCTAGGCTAAAACTTGGCGCTACCTCGTCAGGAATGCGACACAAAATTTGGGGATGCGTTTTATTTATTTATCATTTTTCTTCCATATTTCTAGGAATTTTTCACATATTTGATATTTCTTAATGTAACTATGATGTTTATTATCTAATTTTTTATTCCGAAGTAGTTGTTATTTAGTAGTTCAATTCCTTATTGGATTCTAGGATTTCTTATCTAGTATAAATAATAATGAATGATTTAATTTCAAGAAATTTCAAAATTATTCAATATACCTGTGAGATTGTTCTTTTTTTTTTTTGAAAAATTCCTAAGTTATTTCTTAGTTTTCTTTAATATTCAATTTTGACTTATCATACGACAATTCATAATTATGTGTGGAGTCTTCTACCGCATTAATCGTCGATTGTACCAATGTGCTTGCTTACATATAAGTATTGGGTCAAGGTGTTGTACGTTATTGTACATTCAACGCAACGTTCCTTACATTATCGTTTGTACCGAGGTTCTCATCTCAATATAGACGTTGGGTTTAGGTGTAAGACCCCAGTTTATTATAAATGAAATTAAATTTTCTCTATTTATTATTTTGAAATAGTAAGAGTTGGATTTGATTAATGTGGTTAGTTATGGGTAAAATATGTAAATATTTTTAATAAGCAAGTCGTTATAAAATATTCATTGTTGTCGGGGAATATTCGTTTGGTCGTGGAATATTCTTACTGTCGGGGAATATTCGTACGACGGCGCAGCCTTGTGTGGGCCCTATAACGGAAAGCGATTGGATGAAGAAAACGACAAGTATAAGTTGTTTATAAATAACGGCGTAGTTGTTACCGTTAATACTGTTGGAATACTCGGTGGTTAAAACACACGGTATTGCACCAATTATTGATTCTTACGTAAGAAGACACTACTCAATAATTGTTACAGTAGTTACTGTTCAATATTTTATTTTATTGATTCAATAATTGCTACGTTGATATTTTATATTATTGTTGTTTCAATAATTGTCACTACACAGTATTTTCATTATCAGATCAATAATTAATATTATTTGAATAATATTATTAGATAACATTATTGGCAATATCTAGAAAGTTCTGTCTAAGGAGAGGTTTGGTCACCTAATTGCGCGCCAGTACGGAGAAATCCTTATTGGAAAGCCCCCTCTTTCTTGGGAACGACCTGGTTGTCGATATTGTGATTCTCTAATATTATTTGTGAATAATTAATTATTAATTTATATGATAAGGAAAATATTCATTTTATGTGGATATATATGGATAAAATTTTAAAGTGACAATTGTTGAAAATTTGATATTTTATCTTTTCTGATAAAACAATTCATTTAAATATATTATTATATTTTAATAATATAATAATGGTGATATTTTTACAATGAATGTGAGATATATGAATATATGAGGAGAAATAGTATTTTTATTGTAAAAGTTGTTTAAAACATGTTAAACATGTTTGTGGGCCCATTTCTTGACTGAAATTTGATTATAGCCTGTAAAATCATCCGTTTGTGGATTTCGGTCAGTTTCTGTTTGGAATTTGGAAAAACTTTCTTCTGCAAACTGGTAGAGAATGAAATTTCCTATGAAAAAGACATAAGGTTCGAATTTTTCTGACAAAAGGGCTATTTTCTATGAATTATTAAAGTTCCGAAGTTCTAGAATAATTAATTTTTGAAGTTTAAAATATTTTAATTAAGAAGAACGTTTTTAATGTTTTGGCACATGGTGGCTGATGTTTTTGGCCAAATAAGTGGGCGTAGGAAATTTGAGAAAATTATATTATTAATTTATTAAATTTTCTGCTTTGGTGTTCTAAGCATTTTCCTATAAATAGGGTGTTTAGGTTAGAATTGAAAATCACACCAGAAACTGAAGTTTTTTTCTCTCTTTCTCTCTCTATATTATCGAGCGTATTCTTGTGAGTATTTTGATATTTTGATTGTTGCTATACGGTGCAAGTCCCCTTCAACACTATATCCAGTATTCCAGTTAGAAGTACTGTCTTTCCAAGGTAAGGGATATTATTTTTTTAAATGATATTATTTCTTTCAATATCATTATGCCGGAATATTGGTAAGATTTTTCTTGTGAAATTCTTGTCTTTTAGTATCGGGGTTACTATTCACGTACACGACACTATTCACGTATACGGCACTATTCACGAATACGGCACTATTCACAGAAAAATTAAATTTTCATTTTTTTGTCCAAAATATCTATTATGGATACTAGCTTTGATTGTATCCATGTTTTGATCATTCTTGAATTTTACTTCACTATGATTATTTATGAAGTATTTTTGAACTCAGATTATTTAAAGTACGAATTCATAATAATTGTTCTTTTGTTTCACTTGATTCATTTTCTTTAAAATATTTTTCTTCATCCTTAGTCTTAAATGATGATATTAATGAATATCTTTGGCCTGCAGTGCAAAGATGGTTGATTTTCTTATGAATATCTTTGGCCCGTAGTGCAAAGATGTACAGGTGTTGAGATGTATATGACCGACTGATGAATATCTTTGGCCTGTAGTGCAAAGATGAATATTTGATTCAAGATGAATATTGATTGATGTTACAGGGATAAATATTGATGATGGACTTTTAAATTCATAGATAATAGTAAATTTCATTCTCTACGTAACTCATCTATGAATTATTATTTCCGTTGCGAATATTGATCTGAAACTTGTTGTCTATTGTATTTTATCAGATTTTTTCCTGTTGAAGACTAACGATAATTTGTTCTATATTATCTTAGTCATAATATTCTTTACTGGGCTAGTTGAGCTCACCCTTTTCCTTTTTGTTCCATTTTTCTTCTCAGGAGGCGAGAATGTAGGGAGTACTAGTCGGGGTATGGAATGAAGGTTCTAGAAAGTTGTCTTAGTAGTCCTCACCATTTTTTGTAAAATAATGTATCAATAATTGTAATGAGAACTTATTTGAGTGTGAATATTGTCTAGATGGCAATAGTTGTATTTAAACTCACAGTTTATATGTTGTATTAATAAAGTTGTAGTTGTTTCTGTACCATGTTATTGACGACTCAAAATGGGTGATGTATACCTATTTTGGGGGCGTCACATTAGGTGTCGAGCGTGTTCCACCTTAATTCATAATTTGTTGGAAATGATCTAGGACCACCTTACACGCAAGTGTGCCGTAAAATCTATCAAATCCCTTATTTTTACATATACGGCCTAAAAACATAGAAAACTTGAGAAAATGAATGATATATCAAAAAAATTGAATAATAAATTTAAGTAAAGATCGAATAGATTAATTAAGTTCATCAAATGATTCAGTACATACATCAAGTAGCTTAATGATGAACTCATAATAGCAATGGAATAATTAGCAATATTTAAATGTTTATAATTAATTGTTCATCATTTTGATGTATAAACAAGTTTAAATTATAGTTTAAAATAAATTATTATTGGTAAGGGTATATGTGAGATCCTGAATTTTATGAAATAAAAGTATTCAATTTTTCTATTTTGGTAAATAGTTAAATTGATAAAAGTTTAAAGGTAATGGTGATATGTGAAATTTTTTTCAAAGTAAGCAAGTTGTCATAAAATACCCGATAGTAAAAGTACAGTAATACGCGTGGTTGCATAGTAGCATACAATATTAATTATTGATGCTTATGTAAGAAGTCATTCAGTTATATTCAATTATTGCTATAGTAATTGCTGCATCATATCTCTCATATTATTGATTCAATTATTGTCATTGTATCATCTGCATAAAATGTTATTTTATTAAATCAATAATTGAGATGACAAAGTTATTAATATTATTATTTGCAATATTAACGATGTTTAGAAGTTCTGTCAAGGAGAGGTTTGGTCACCTAATTGCGCTCCAGTAGGGAGAAATCCTTATTGGAAAGCCCCCTCTTTCCTGTGAACGACCTGGTCGATTAATATTGTGAATTGTAATAAAGATGATAAATTTTGTTAAAATTATTAAGGTGTTTTTTATGAAGTCTACTTATTTTATGGATTCTTATTTACCCATTTTTTAAAATAATCTGTAAAAAATTATTTAAAGGTGGAGCCCACATGTGGGGCCCATATGTGTTGGAAAAATGATTTTAGAAATGGAAGAGTATAAGTATGGAAGTATATGTATCTATTGAGTATATGGTGGGAGAAAGTGATATGTGAAAGTGATAGGTGTGTGATGTGTGTGTGAGTGGAAAATGGTGGAAAAATGATAGTGTGATAGTGATGTGTAAGAGTGTAGTGAATTTGATTATTGGGTGGGTGGGTGGGTGGGTGGGGGATTGATGTTGGTTATGGGGAGAAAAATTAAGCGGTGTATATATAATATTGATATATAAGTTGAAAACATGTGTTTATATATATGTATTATATTTTAATTTTTGTTGTAATATTATTGGTTAGTTGATTGAAAATTTTGCATTAGTGATATCAAAACCTTGATACGTATATTTGCAAAATTATGAACAGTGCCCTTTCATTCTCCTATAAATAGAAGCTCGTTCCTTCATTATTTCTTACGAATTCATTGAAACTCTAGAGAGAGAAAATTATAGAGAGAAAGAAGAAAAGTATTCTGCTACTTAACTACTCTTACATTCAGTTCTTTTACGGTAAGGGGTGTTATTTCTTTTGTATTCAAGAAGAGAACTTTTGTTATTCCATTTTATTATTATTCTGTTGGAATAACCTGTATACGCGGAATACCCTATACTTGGTGACATTCTTCTATTATTCTGTCTTTATTATTCTGTTGGAATATCATGTCTGTGTGTTTTATTCCGGACCTGGTTCCATTATTTATTATTTCGCCTTTATTATTCTGTCGGAATATCCTGTTTGTGCGTTTTACGCCAGACCTGGTTCCATTATTTATTATTCTGCACTTATTATTCTATTGAAACATCTTGTCGGTGTGAATTTCACCTGACCTAGTTCCGTTATTTATTATTCTGTTGGGAATAACCTATCTGTGCGGTCTCTATCGCATGTATGGTGAATCCTTCTGTTATTCCATTTTTTATTATTCCATTGGAATAACCTGTCTATGTGGGTTATCACATGCATGGTGAATGATCCTTTATATTCATTCATTATTAAAATGTGAAAATGATATGTTTATGTTGATTATGATGAGAGTCGTAATAAAAGTATTGGACTGATAAAAATCATGGGTATATGAAGTATTAGTAAGTGTTATGATGAGTTATGTTGGTTATTATGTGAAAACATGAAAGTTTCTTAGAAATCACAAAGGGTTGAAAAATCAGATTTTGGTAAAAAACGTAACATGAAATTCAATTGACCATATCTCCTATTATATTTTGAATTTTTGAGTGTGGTCAAGTCCTAGAGTTAGATCTATGTGTCTTATAACTTATCCAAGTGGAATCACTGGAAAAGGTATTGTATATTTTCGTGTGGACTGATTTTAGTAAAGGAGACAAAAGCTGCAAATTTTGAAAAAGCTACTGTCCAGATTTTTAAAAGGGCATTTTCGGACACTTAATTTATGAGAAAAATTCTGATCTTTTGGGATACGAAAGTATATGGTATAAAGAACCTCCTGTCCAAAAATGAGCTCATTCTGACTTAAAATGAGCAAGTTATGACCATTTCAATATTTAGGTTTTTTTCGACGAAAAACGCTATAACCGGAGTTCTATAACTCCGATGACCATGAAATTTAAACTGGATGCTCACGTTAACATGTGTAAGATCCTGCCAAGATTTGGGAATTTCTGGAGTTAAACTTAAGGTAGCTAATTTCTTAAGGAATTAATTAGAAATTGATTTTTGAAAAATAGTATATAAATTTTAAAAATTCTGAGAAAAATATATGTTCAATATGGGACTATATTATGCTTAATCCCAGAAAAGAATAATTTTTGGGACTGATTTGATATTTTTCATGAAAATAGTTTAGTTACGAGCATATGAGTTAAATATGTTATGTGAAGTTGAAGAATTGGTAAATATAATTTTAGGGCTTGAAAAGCATATATAAAGTATGTGCATAATTTTTATGAGTAATTTGATTTAGTTGATGAAATGCTTATAATATTGTCATCATCCTCATATTTATATTATGTTGAAAGTCATCTATGGCCTGTAGTGCATAGATGCACTTGGTATGATTATGACCACGGGTCATTCGGTATAATCATGACTGTAATGTTACAAATGATGTGGAAAAAATCCTCATTGGCCCGTGATGCATTGATGGATAATTTTTGGTATGATCATGTCTATGGATTCTCTTCGGCTAAAGGTGCAAAGATGAATTGTTTTATTGCATGATCAGGACCGTTGATGAAAACACGATTATCTTTGGCCGTAGTGCATGGATAATTCGTGGTCGTGATACTAAAGAATATCCTTGGCCTGTAGTGCAGGGATGATTCGATGATGTGGATTAATTATTGAGTTGAGTCTCAGCAATGAAATATTAATTCATGGATGTGATAATAATGAATATCCTTAGCTCGTAGTGCATGGATAATTCATGGATGTGATATTAACGAATATCCTTGGCCATAGTGTAGGGATGATTCGATGACGTGGATTAATTATTGAGCTGAGTCCCAGCAATGAAATGTTAATTCATGGATGAGATAATAATGAATATCTTTGGTCGTTGTGCAAAGATGATTTAATTACTATGATTATGAGCATAAATTTTGATTTGGTATAACCATGATTTTTGATATTTCAGGTGATGATAGATCATGAAAATTATCTTCGTCCTCGGTGTGAAAAGGAATTCAGAATCACAATTATGATTATGAGTTATTCATATGATTGTGGACATGAATTGTTGATTGATATTACAAGGATAAAACATTATTGGTGGACTTTTAACATGGAGAATATAATAGACCTGATGGTCTATTTGACTCTTTTAATGGATTGCTCGTTCCGCTGCAACTATGGTTGAAAAGTTTTATCATCTACCATATGTTCTAAATTTACGATTTATTATTGACAAAAACTATTGATAATTTAATTATCTTTAGTTATGATATTCTTTATTGGGCTAGTTGTGCTCACCCTTTTGCTTCACAATTCCTTTCAGGTAATAAGAGTGTAGCTGGGTCGAGCGGGGATAACAGGAGAATAGAACGGTGGTCTATAGCGGTTGAGGTTCTCCCTAAATAGTATGGAAATAATTTTATTGAGAACTTTAGATAAGTGTGTTGTATTGTATACATCATTTGATATTTAATTTTGGTGAACCAAATAGGGTGAGGTGAACTCAACTTTGGAAGGGTGTTTTGTCACTATCATACAAGATGTCTAATGACATACAACCTCGTGTTATCATAAGACAGGGTTGTGCACATCCACTTGCTGAGTATATCTACGAGCACTACCTATATGATCTTGGAGTTTATTTGAAACATAATTTCCACTTGCAGACAGTTGAGATAGTTATATGCAAAGAGAAGACTCACCATTGGAAAGAAGATGATAGTAATCTTCTCGTTTTTCTTTGGGGTCTATTTGGTCAACCAAGGATAATTCTGTAGATATATGATATCTACCATAACCTAGACGCATGGCCTCCCATGTACGAAGGTTTCATTGAGCACTTCCCAAAGATTCTAATTCCTAAAACAGTTTTTGACTATAATTTTATGTAAAGTACCATTGTAAGGTTGTGGTCGAGGCACCATGAGAGTTATATACATTGTATTAAAACTCACAGTTAACTATGGTCGTAATCTATACGACAGTTCAACAGTTGTATAAATGAAGTTGTATTTGATATTTATAGTGTGATATCTGGCGACTCAAAATGGGTCGTGTGAACCTATTTTGGGAGAGTCACAGTATAATAGTCAGAACGATATTTTTTTTATCCAATCTTTAAATTAATCTTGAAAAAAAAATATAACATGAGATTATTTTAAGTTATCTAATGAATAATCTCATAAAAAATAAACATGTGAGTAAGACTATTTAATCCTAAAATTAATTATATTGATATTATAATCCCATGAATTATAATCACGGGATTATAATCCTTGTAAATAAACATAATCCTACTTTTCAAAGTCGGACAAAAACAAATAAGAATAAGTAATAACATATAAATCGCCAGGTCAGGTTACTTGGTCATACGCACTAGTCCTGCAAACGAATCAAATCATTTGTGAACCGGTTTGGTTCGAGTTCAAGTTTGATGGCTTGCCGAGTCGAGTTCGTACATAGTTTCACATTCGATTGTTCGATCGAACATGTTCGCGAACCATGTTGTTCAGTTCTTCTGTGTTTGCGAACAGTTCGGTTCGGTTAGAGATGGAACTAAAAAAAATTCTAGCAGGGGCAGATTTTAAGTTTTAACTAAATATTTTCAAGTCTATGAGCTATCGCCCATCTCTAATTTTCTGTAAATTGTATACATACTTTGAAGAATTAGATTATAATGGAATTTTTTTCTTTTTCCTCACTAAGTTTAACTTTTTTTATTAATCTGCCCCCTTGAGTTTACTAACTAATAAATTCTTCCACTTGAGTTTACCTATAAAAAGTGAGCATATATAGGCAAGTGCCTATGCTGCCCTTTGTCTCCATCTGCCCTTGGTTCGGTATGAGATCGGTTCGAGTAGTTCGATTTCTACAATGGGTTCTAGTGGTTTGATATATTAACCGACTTAGAAGTTGAATATAAAATCAACCGAATGGTTCGTCAAAATTGTTCGAAAAACTCTCCTTCAATTATAACTCAATTTGATAAATTAAATAAATCATGCCAGACAAATAATGCAATTACACCAAATAAATTATAACCACAGAAAAATAATAATACGAAAAATAAAACAACCACAAGACACCAAATCTTACGTGGAAAACCCTCTAAAATTAAGAGGTAAAAATCACGGGCCAAACTCTAAAAAATTCCACTATAATCAACTGTGAATACAAAGTCCTTCCAAGTTTATAACTAAAAAACTTGAAATATTAAGAAATTGAGATAATACAAGAATACCTCAATTTGAGTGAAAACTCAAATTTTCTCACTGCCAAAAACCTCCAAATTAATTAAAGTCTTCTAGCAATTAATTAATTCGAAAAGATGATGACAACCTATGAATAAACCTTCACCAAAACCCTCTCAATTTACTGCACCTTTTTTTCCTTCGCACTCACCGATTTTTCTCTCTATTCCGTTTATTCCTATCAAAAATAGAGAACCCAAAATTTTTGGATATCTTATCATACCTTCACAGAACCCATATATATATATATATATATATATATATATATATATATATATATATATATAGAGAGAGAGAGAGAGAGAGAGAGAGAGAAAGAAAGAGAGCAAGGGTCAAGAGCATTCTCCTTAAATAACACTTCTTTATTAAAACTATGTCGTTTTGGAGTCTTTGAAAAGAGAGTGGTCCCACTTGATTTCCTTTTATTTATAAAAATGTCACTCACGACCCCACTTGTTTTTTAAAAAAAACTCCAAAACGACGTAGTTTTAATAAAAGAGTGTTATTTAAGGAGAAATGCTATTTAAGGGGAATACTCTTGATCCTTGCTCTCTCTCTCTTTCTTTCTCTCTCTCTCTCTCTCTCTCTATATATATATATATATATATATAGTTCCTAACTCCTAATTTACTTTTGCAAAAATCAATTCACACTCCTTTTAGGATTCAACCAAAACTGCTCACGTGTTGACCAAATCAAAGTACAATTTCAAGTCCAACTTGGTTTAGAGAAAAATAATCAATCCAAATTAAAATACTCCTAATTTAAATAGGATAATCTCATAGGTTTGGACCCCACAAACCCAACAAAAATGGTCGCGAACTTGATCACGTTCGCGATGAGCATGTGTTTATGAATATTCACGAACTGTTCATGTTCGCGAACTCAATCATGTTCAAGTATATTTGCGAATTCGATCATACATGTTCGCGAACTGCTAGCTAACGATCGAACTCACACATGAGTGTTTGTTCGATCATTTTATTCGAACATGTTCGAGTGTTCGAATTCTGTTCAAGTTTAACAAAGTTCGGATCGGTTCGAGTCGGTCAAAAACAAATAAGAATAAGTAATAACATATAAATCATCAGGGCATGTTACTTGGTCATACGCACTAGTTCTACAAATGAACCGAACCATATTTGCGAACCGGTTCCGTTCAATTTTGGTTCGAGTTCAAGCCTTGTCAAGTCGAGTTTGTACATGGTTTCACATTCGATTGCTCGATCGAACATGTTCGCGAACCATGTGGTTCAGTTCTTCTGTGTTCACGAAGAGTAGGGTTTGGTTAGAGCTAGGCGGATATAGAAAAATTTTCTAGCAAGGGCGGATTTTAACAAAAAAATTTCAAGTCTATGAGCTATCGCTCATCTCTAACTTTCTGTAAGTTGTAAATATACTTTGAAGAATTAGATTATAATGGAATTTTTTTCTTTTGGCCCATTAAGTTTAACTTTTTTATTATTTTGCCCTCTTGAATTTACTAACTAATAAATTATGCCCCCTTGAGTGTACCTACAAAAAAAATGAGCATAGGCAAGTGCCTATGCTGTCCCTTACCTCCATCCTCCCCTGGGTTCGGTTTATGATCGATTCGAGTAGTTCAATTTCTAACATTGGTTCGTGTGGTTCGATTTCTTACATTTGCAATTTATTAACGACTTGAAATTTGGAAATATAATCAGCCGAATGGTTCGTCTAAATGATTGCGAATGCATCACGTTTGCGATGAGCAAGTGTTTATGAATATTCACGAACTGTTCATGTTCGCGAACTCGATTATGTTCGACTATGTTCACGAACTGCTAGCTAACGATCGAATTTGCACATGAGTGTTGGTTCGATCATATTATTTAAACATGTATGAGTTCGACTTCAAATTCGATTCAAGTTTGACAAAATTTGGATATTCGTTTGCAGCCTAAGCACTACATTTTAATTAAATTAAATATAAATACTAATGAAATAAAAGGTCAAACACATTTATTGTATCACCCTGGCCAAAAATTACGACCATTTCATTTCAAACATTTGAAGAACCTCAAAATACTCCATACCTTTCTTCTAATTGCAACACATGCAAACTCGTGATTGGCGGAATTGTTCCGCAGGATCATCGCCTAGGCCTCATCATCACATGAATATGCGCTCCATAGATTTGATAAAAATTACAAGGAGATATAGAGAAAAAGAAGATGGATATAGATTGGGAAATAAGTTTAAATTCAATTTTTCAGTACAGAACCAAGTCTCTTATAGGCATAACTAATACCTTACAAAATAATTACTAGCCTTTCATTTTATTTCTAATCTTAGCCATTCTTTTTTACTAATCTATTCAATGCACCTTTTAACTGCACAATGTCAATCCAAAAATCACCTTGTCCGTATGAATGAATTTATTTCCACTTGAGTGATGATATAATTTGTAAGGTAATACTTAGAGACGATCCGTTGGATTACAACAACTTCAAATCCAATAAGTCATAAAGGTGGTTCAGTATTAGCATGATGCCAACTTATGATGATGTTATAGCATCTGGTTGAAAAAAGATGATTTATTCATCAAAATATGTCCACAATTCTTTTTAACTTTAGAAATGCTTTTGGACACCACCATTGATAACCAACCTCATAAGCGAAATTCATAATCCATGTAGTTTCAATGATCAACGGCCAATTGTTATAGTGCTTTCTAAACTTGTTAGCTTTCGTACTGTGAAGTTGAAGAATTCCATCTATTCCTGGATCCCAATAGCTAACAAGATTGTTCTGTGTTGATTGCATGCACAAATAAGTCTTCTTCTGTCCCATGTCCCACTTGATTTTCCTTGCTGATTAACTGTGTCTTGACCTGTTCAAGTGCAAATTCTGCAATTGATTTGACATCCCTCAACAGGAGGTTTCCCAGACGCAAATACCTTAATTGTTGGAAATCCTCTCTACTTCCGTATTCCAAATTTTAGAACAACAGAGTCCCCAGTAATAGCTTCTAACATTTCATCGAGCACTTTGCACACGTTAATCCCATAAATCATTATGATTCCCTTTCTGGTAAACACAGACCCTTTTGGAAAATTATTCACTTCAGTATCCCAATCCTGTATTAATTCCCCCTACTAGTGTACAACGGGAACAGGTAAAGCCGACGAGTATATAGTCTAAATTAAAGCTCAATTAGGAAGATTAGCTGCTTCATTGCGTATATTGAATAAGGATCTTTTCTCAGCCACTTTATTTGGTGCTGATTTCAAGAAATAAGAACAATTATCTGTAGGTAAGGTTACGTGCAAATTATGCTTGTGATCATAGAAAGGCTTGCAGTTCTGATGAGGATTTCATTTAGCTTGCATTCAGTTTAAATAACCCCAGATATACATAGATTCTCTTTCTTTGTATTGATTTATTCTTTTCGGTACTTTTGCCCATTTTTTTGCCTTGGACAACATGAAGAAGAAAAAAATACTTGGTTTTCAGAATTTTCTCGGCACTGTTGTGTAATTACAATAAACAATAAGCCCCCCCCCCCTCCCCCCCCCCCCCCCCCCTCAAAACCTATAAAGAACTTTCATTTACGTACAGAGTCAGAATGAAAGGGAGGGGAGTTGCATAAGGTACATATCCAAGTTCCCCAGGAAGAAATAAACTAACAGCACCACCTTACCAAGTTGTAACAAGTTTCACAGTGATGCCCCCTTCATGACAATGGTTTTGTCTTTCAATATTAAAAAGGAATATGACAAATAGAATATTTTCTTATTTGAACTTCTGTACTTCCATATACTTCACTCCTACAAAAAGAAGTGAAAAAGAAAAAGGTATCACGTTAGAATCGTACAATTCAATCTTTTAAACGCTCTATAAGCAGTCAATAGGCATACCTCTGGAGAACCCAATGATGGAGCAATGGAATTTGCTTCAGCTGGTGCCTCAGAGATTCTTGCTTCTGATTTTTCATTTGAAATACTGGCAGAGTATGGAAATCAACTGTCAGACAAACTTGACCAAAAGAATCCACTAGTTCAATAACCCAAACTACAGAAGAAAAAAAACACCCAAACCAGCAGAAAAAGGAAATATTTCAAGCCACTAAAAAAAGTGAAATAATCACAAAAGACCATGAATATACATCTCAACTTTTTTTTAATTAAGTAATCAACGACCACCATTTATACGAAAACACTACATTGTAGCCCTTAATAGGTGACCCAGAAAAATATTCACCATTGGGAATTCTGGCCTACGAGAGTTGAGCAGGCCACTACTACCTCAAATCTAATCTGTTTCTCTGTATGCATACCCAGGTAAAGAGTGTGTGAAGGCATGTACATCCAACGAGAAAGCACGAAAAAGAAACTTTAATTTAGAACCGCCCAACAAATACACTTTCTCTACAACTCCAATCATTTGATCAAGATTAAACATTTTCAAACAGGCCATCCAAGTGCTATAATTAAAAACCTGCGACTTGTCTCAGGTTTCACTCTGTCCCCCTAGGCCGTATAGTATAAAACATAGCATTAACTTCCCTTTAACTTTTAAGCCAAGATTTCCCCATTTTCTGTCTAATTTAACATAGTATACATCCTTCATGCATTGTAGACTGAAAAAAAATGTCTATTACAACTTTTATTTATTTATTGCTTTTCGTTTCGCTCACCTACCTTTCTATATACTCCCTCCCTCCACCACCACACCATAGTTATCCCTCCATTACCAACCACCATATAGCCTTAACCAATGTCAAGTAACCACAGCCTGATCACCCCATCATCAACCTCACACCACCATGGGAACCACGGACCACCCCAACATATATACAACATTTTATACCCACATCAAACCACCAGTCAAACCCGCATGAATAATTAGCGAAACCTACTTTTAGCTGCCTCGAGACCTACTCCAACAATCACTAAACTTCTCATCGTGCAGACACCATAACAAACTCACAAAAATCTCAATTCACCGGCATATGTTTTAATATCGATGAGAAACTGAAAATTTTGGGACAAGAGCATGTGATTGAGAAAAAATGTAAATGAGAAATTGGGCATGTTTTCTTCCTTGGTGGCAGTCAGGGGTGAGTGATGTTTTTTGATGGGTCATGGTCGGAATGGTGTTGATTGGTGGCCTGTCGGTTATTGGTTTGGTAAATCATCTGGTTTGACGTTCATGGACATACATACA
Source organism: Panax japonicus (assembly GCA_020205505.1). Classification (NCBI taxonomy): domain Eukaryota; kingdom Viridiplantae; phylum Streptophyta; class Magnoliopsida; order Apiales; family Araliaceae; genus Panax; species Panax japonicus. Next base: position 544,900 of record CM035093.1, on the reverse strand, counting down.
CATGTATACATGCAAACATTAGCATATATAGCCATAGAGAGGTGACCAGGGTTAGGCATAGAAGGGAGGTGGATACATTTGCTGAGGGTGTAGGATATAAGAGTTTGGGCATGAGTTGGGCGAAAACCGCCAGGGGTTGGGCCTTTTGATGATTTATGTGTAAACTTTGACATTTCACAAATTAGCCTAACTATTGAATCCTTCTCGATACCTCATATACAAAATACATATTTGAAGAAAAAATTGTTTGTAAATAGGATGTTCAGTGATCCGGATTCAGTACTTACGTCGAGAGTATTGTCACCCAGATAAGCTCTACGCAGTCAACCCATAAAAGCCTTTGCTCAACAGGGATCATGCCATATGTAATAAGGTGCGCAAATGGCCAAAGCTTCCAGCCTGCCTGAAGAAAAAAAAAATCCCACATCCAAGAACATTTTCAGGTGCTGCACTACCAATGCATATACACAAAAAGTTGGCAGAACTTTTATTTCTGTTGATAAGTGCCATAGAATATTCAAACTGTCATATTTTTTTTAGAAGATAATAACAAAAACCATAATAACAATTGACTAATGATCCTACAACAAATATTTCCTCAACCCTAAATCCTCATTACCACCCAAAATTTTACACCAAATCCATTAAAGCAATAAAAACATGAATTAACTTATCCAAAGAATGAACCGAGTGAAAGATTGTCCAAAGAAATATCAATCAAATCCTCCATCTTAGATAGAGAAAACATAAAGACTGTTGTCATCTATCCAGATTCAGAGACAATCAAATTAACATATGAAAGAGCCAATAACAAATTTTGACCAACTCTTCAGCACATTTGAAAGTTATCAGGAAAGAAGAGAAATCACAAATAATTACTTTTCAAGCAATCAAGAAATATAATGACCTTGATAGAGTTATTGCTTAGAATTAATTGGATTTAAAATTTATTACAGTCTGGAGTGTATTATCCTATGAACAGGACAGATACAGCACACACACACATACATGTAAATATATATACATACAAAAGTATAAATAAATATATTTACATATATATGTATGTACATCCGATAAAACACACAAAATCATACTAGATTTTACCAACACATCATTTTAGAGTTTCCAATAAAGATGATAAAAAAGCAAAAAAATACTCTGTGCAAGCCAGCCAATTCTTAATAAAGTAATCCCTAGAAAATAGGTTTAAAATTAAATACAGTCGGAGGTTTTATTTGATGCACAGTCGCAATAAAATTTAAAACACACAATAAGAGTGACTTAAGGTTTTGATATCAAATTTAGTTTCAAACAAGAAGTTCAACAAAAAATGAAGAAATGCATAAAAACTTAAATAAAAAAAATAACTAAAGCAATTTCCGTAAATCGCAAAGTTAGTAAATGTACTCCTATCCCCTTCTCGCCCTCCCCACCCTGTTTAGCTAAAGCACAAAACTAAAGTTCTATATAATTCATCTTCTCCAAAGTTCTGCTTCAACATTTCAAGAGAAAAAACAATCACCCAGACAGATATAGAGCAGAAGGCCTTCTTACAGTCAACATGGGCCAGAATGATGCCTTCAGTTCACCAAAGATACTGACTGGGGATTCAAGACGTAGAAATCCTAAAAATACATAGTAAATGCTGTTCCAAGCTGCTGCCCACACAGTTTGATCAAAGGCTACTTTGGCCGGAACCACCCACCAGTCTTGAAAAGGAAAAAGGGCCTGAAAATTAGAAGGTGTTATTTTAGAAATATACTTGTGAAAATAATGACAAGACAGACAAACCAACAGTGATAGTTACCTCACAAAACTGATAGTAATAATGAGAAAGTGATCCATGAAGAGTAAAGCCAACAAGGCCTGATCTAAACATGCGTGTGCGATCAAACTCAAAGAGGGGTTTCCCTTCATAGCACTGCATATTACACAACAGATTAATTAATATTTCTGAAAGGAATTATTCAAAAAACAATGGGATTATTTATTTTAACATACTAACTAACCTGTGCGATCCAATCCCCTAGAGAATAAACCACTCCGCTTATCATCATTTTTGCCAAAACTGGATTTGTTTTAAGAGCTTCCTCATATGCGCTCCAGTTGTGTTGAGGTGCGTATCTCAATATCTCAAATAAGGTCCATCCCTAAAAGAGGAACAGAAAAGGTGTTAGCTTATGACAAAGAGTAAAAAAGGTCTAACTCAGAGAAGTACATGATTTCAAACCATATAAAAACAACTTCCCAGTCTAGGCACAGGCTTGCAGCTGCAAGCATGTTTTCTTGTATATGACTAAACTTGGACTTTATTATGAATTCTTGAATAATACGATTGGAAATTAATTGAGATTCAAGTGAAGAGTATAGTAACCAGAATCTATGGTACTTTTGAGCACCAAAGCATAAAAAACATAAAATAGTGAAAAAAATAATAATAAAGAGTAAAACCAATAACCACAAAAGCCCCAGCACAAACTTCATTGTAAAATGTTTGTGGTAAGAAATTAGACATGTGCATGCTCTAAGGTGCTTGAAAAGGTTGCACTATAATACTTAAGGGAAATGCATGAATAACTATAATACTTCGTCATCCCGAAAGTGAGAATCCTATTTGACTTGTTAACAAACCAAAAAAAGTCAGCATTCCTGTCTTGAGTGTTGTATTTTGTGTATAACCCTATTGCACTCTTTCATATTTTGTAGAGTTATTTATGCACAAAACACAAGACCGACTTCTATTTCCTTTTCTTTTCTTTTTGATCAAGGCAAGCTGGTCCATGTTTTCTCAAATTGTTATACCCAAATTAGAAAAAAAAAACTAATAGGATACCCTGTTCCATAAAAGAGTATAACGGAATATGTATAATTTGAACATCTTTATTATTTGTTATAACTTATAACAAGAACGGCAAACAAAAAGGGGGGGGGGGGGCAGAAAGACAAAAATTTCGAAGTGCAAAACCCAACTACTATTATCAAGTAAACATTGCTCTTTTACCAAATCTTTTGCATCTAAATAATAGTCAACAACCAAAAAACATCATAATTACAAAACTAATAATTTAGGATTTACATAAATCAGCATATATATCTCTATATAATTGTATTCAAAGACGGGCGTAGAGAGATTTGTGAGTTGACTTACATGCCAGTAGTCATGATCGATGGTGAGTAACTTGGTGATAGCAAAACTGCCAGCAGCTAGAACAATGGTGGCATTAATAGCTCTATCAATCAAATTATCCAAATCTTCCTCCTCATCACTGTTGGAAGAAGAAGTCAATGAAGAAAACCCAGCAGCCCCCTCAAACGACAATCTTCCTTCATTATTCCCAAACCCACCAATCACCTGATTCAAAACATCTTCCCCTTCATTTTCTCTCTCCAATGAACTCACCACTCCGTCCTGATGATCCGTACAGTCGTTGCTCTGAACTGGAATAACGTCGAGCTCCTCAGAAGATGATCTAACGAGTGTAGTACTAGCACTGTAGTCTCTATGTTTGGTTATGGACCAGGGAATTTGTTGGGAATTGGGCCTGAAGCATTTGAAGTGAGCACTTGAGGGTTTAGGTTTGGGTTTAGAGAGAGGGAGAAAGCTTTGAGGTGCGATGCTGTTAATGGTAGCCATTTTCTGGGTTTTGGGTTGGCGGGGGAGGGGGGAAACGGAGTTGCTGAATAAAATGTCAATCGACTCCTGTGTCTCCGATTCAAAGCTACTATGACTAGGAATGTGTGGAATATATATGAGGCCATGAGGGCAGTTGAGGTGGGTGATCTGGTGTAATGCGGAGCATAATAATAGTGCGGGATTATGTATACGTGTCTTTCTAATTTAGAAATCTGGTGCAACGCGGAACATGATGTCGTGCTAGGTTACTTTTACGAATGTGTAGCTAGTAGTATTATGTGGAGTAGAAAGAAGCGGATAATGGATTAGTTGACAGGAGTGTGTGTGTGTGTGTGTGTATTCGTTGATTTTTTTGTGGGTGAGGATAATGTATTATGTAGAAAGAGAGAATAATACTCCATATTGGGAGCCGAAAATCATGAACCAGTCACTAAGTGAGGTGGTCCAACTTTTATTCAAGTAGTGAGAACTATCTCTCTCTCTCTCTCTCTCTCTCTCTCTCTCTCTCTCTCTGTGAGATGAAACAGAAACAGCCCACTGGCAATTGTGGACCAGATAAATACAAGTATTATACTAAAAAACACTCTTAATTTATTGAAATATAGGTAGTCCACAGGTTTCTGTTCCAGTGGGCAACAAGTAGACAACTACTACTGTCTACTCATCATCTACAATTTTGCTGAAGTGGAACTGCTACTGCTACTGCTACTGGTACTAGTACTAGACATTCATTCAGGAATCAGGATTGGTTGCTGCCTATCCTCCGCCATTCAAATAATCAAGGCTTCTCAATATCTAAGAAACCCTAATTTTATTTGTTACCGGAAGGAACTAGTGGAGTAGTAGTATTAACATATGATGTACCTGCCAAGAACATCCCCAACCCCTGCTGCGTTATTAAACTTAAAACAATTAAGCTAAGCAACCACCAAAACTTCTCATAACTGTAGATCAATGTGTCAAGATCAATCTCTCTAATTATATATATTCATTCATCTCAAGCTTCATAAGAATTGAGAGAAGAATCCTATGACAAAATAATAATAATAATGTATTACTCGTAAATGTCTTTAGTTCCCCACGTGTTTGTTTCAACAACAACAAAAAAAATCAATCATCCCGGTTGTTGAGGATAACCAGCTATGCAAAAGAATTAGTGGGAACCCTTTTCCGGAAGGCCAATCCATCAACTCTCATCCGGCAATATGAGATGATCTAGACCTTCTACTAGCTTTGCAGATCGAATCACATCACCATTTTTAATCTCCGAAAGAATTTCTCTCCCACCAATCGTATAACTACACATCGGACAAATAAATGAAAAAAAGAAGAAGAAGAGAGAGGGTCAGTTCAGATTGATAACAAGTTAATGCAGTGAGTGGTTAATAATAAGGTTTTCAGGACATACCCAAATACTGAAAATTGGCCCTCATCAAAAGACAACCCTCCTAAGCCAGACTGTTTCATACCATTAAGGAATTAGAACATTTATTTAGTCATAAGTACAATGTTACTTTTAAGATGGAGTATTATCATCAATCCTTCACGCTTTTGGAGTATAAAACATACACATAGCATAACAGAGAAGAACTTTTCAGATGCCACTCACATTTCTCTTGTCATACCGATACAAGAAAAACTGGTTTGGCGAGGAGTACTCCTCAAAGTCATCACTATGAGCCATCACAACTGCACCATAAACTGAGAGTGGAAGCACAGGCAGCTCCCCATCCTAATTTTTTTTTTAAATTATTAATCAAATGGATAGATTTTAGTCATTTCAAAATTTATTAATATTAGAACTAAAAGTGATCAAACCTGCACACTTAAAGTTGTTTTGTACAGCGGTTCAAATTGTCCAGCTGGCATTATCTCCAAGGGAACACTGTAACCAACATTCTTTTCAAGCCCACTGTCTGATAATATTGCTTGATCAGTAGATCTGAGCTTCACCCCATTGTACGCCCCATCAACTACCTAAACCATAGCTGAGTTAGTTTTGCTTAGTTCCATCAGCAAGTATTTGAAATCCAATCCTTATTTTTGACGAAGGAGATGGTAAGGCTTCATCTAGTTTGCTAAGACTTGGAATAAATAAATATAAGGAAGAAAAAGTGCGTAAATTCAAGAACTCCTAGCATCCAACTAACTGGATTACTGATAAAAGGTGACCTGAACTTGTATGATGTTTAGTTTATTAGGTACTCCTTGAAGGACATCTAGAAGGCTGGGCTGAATAAAGAGCTTTCAAGGCAATTAATTCTTCATTTAGAGATTCAAACAAATCATATACTTAAATATTTTAATACTCCGTCAAGAGGAAAATGGCTTTAAAATATAAACTCTGATATTTCTAACGGTTGGGATCTTAAGAAGATGCCATATGGGAGGAAGCAGCAGTGAAGAAAAAAGGACAATTTTCTATAAGAAATCGAAAAATTGTTAATGGTGCAGAGTTTACCTCTTCAACGTCAGTTTCACAAAGCATTATAAATTAGGAATGGGTCAAAATAGAGAAAGATAAAAGCAAAAGAAAATATAAATATTATAGCAAATGAAGCATTGACCATTCAGAACAAGTGGATGCACATAGGTTAACCAGATATAATACTTCACAAATATGAAGTAAGAACTTACTACCTTACCAGTTTTGCAAAGTTTCCAGCTGTCAGTGGCGCTGAATATCCATCTATAACAACCTAAAGGCATGTTTAATATCAGTTAGTAATAAATACAGTACCCACTTTTCTATAACTGGTGGTATTATATATCCTTAGTATTTTGGTCCTAGACATCCATCAAGCCATAAGAAGTGAAACTAACAGATCAAAAGATACCTGATCCTAAAGCTATGGCACTAGGCCTGCATTTTCACATCCCGAGTTAAAGAGGTGATCATATACCATCTCAATAGTATTGCATGGAATTCTTTAGCAAATTAATTAAAATGATAAAGAAAAAACATTATCATACTATGAAGTTTGTTTAACAAATCAAAGATCATTGGAAGGTCTTTAAATATGGGTCACAATGACAAAGGTTGTGAGTAGGTATGAAATCCATATTAAGCAATGGAAGATTCTGCTTACTTGAATTGTGGCAGTTTTTCGTATTTCACCACCGGCTTCTGGAGAAAACGTCGAACCATCTCCTTTCTCAATGACAAATTCAACAGTTCCTCTCCCTGCGAGCCTGTAAATTCAGTAGAACATTAAAATCCTATATCTAATAGAGGACATTTAACACCCCATGTTAACTATGAACACAAAATGGGTTGTGCGCAGTGATGAAATCACCACAGCACCAAAAAGATATACAAACAAATTCACCCCCATATTTTTTGCTCTTTGCAATACGAAAACCTCGTCTTAGGAACTATGATCAAATAGATGAAATAGCTGCATTCCAGATTATAAATGCAGGCAGGAATTAAGTCTCACCCAAAAGTTATTTATTAAAGCTCAAAGCCACCAACAATGAAAAAGTAAAGAGTTTATTTCTTATACAGTAAGATACAGTGGAGCTTTTTGATGAAGGAATTGTTAACTAAGCAACTCATACAACACTGGGTAAAATATATTTCCACTCCCCAAATGCTTCCTTTCATATCTCAAGTAAAAAGCATCCGATCCACCAAGAAACAAGTTCTGATAGCTCGAAAAGCACTTCTCACTCGCTAAACACAAAAACATAAAGCAACTATATTCATATATTCCCGCAATTGGATATTTATGCATAACTAAGGAATCACTTTTCCTCTTCGAATCTTTCATTTGCTTTTATCTGTTTACTATGTGGACAAATTTCTGGTTGTTTACCACAACTCCCATATTGTATAGAGAATATGACTCATTCAGTGTTTTAAGCAGTTCTGGTTCTGTGTTGCCATAATCTTAATTTGGTTGTTTCTTTTTCTCTATGCAGTCATTCATTTCCTTTACCCAGAAAAGCTCATAAAGGAAAAAAGAAAAAAGATCGAGTAAAATGTTTTCTCAAAATCTATGGAGACACCTCACCTTGGATATTTCAAGTACTGTTCTGGCAACAAAAATGACAACCCCGGTGCCTGTTGAAAATCAAATCCTTGACGTTCATTAGTCATAACAAATCCATACAACTCATATATCCATAAGAGTACAACACATGAATTATTTCACATTTTTGGGACAAAAGTTTACCGCATTTCAATATGTTGCACGGCTTAATAAGAAGAAAATAATACTGACAACACTGATCTAAATGTTTAGGTATTAGAGATTGGACCAACAATATTTCTTTTTGATTGTTAATTAATATGACCAACAATATATATCAAGCTCAAACACACGCACACCCCACTCCCCCCCACGTACGACCGTTGCTGGAAGATGTATAAAAAATGTCAATGGCGCATCATTATAGATACAGATCACACAAAGAAATTGTATTAATGAGAATTAAATGCAAGCAAGAAAACTTGTACCTGATAACTTGCAAAACCAGAAATATGAGGCCAAGTTAAGTCCCATCTAAAATCTTAAACCAGAACAGAATGGGAATGACACAAAATGTATATCATGCATTAATTCCTTAGATGTTATTTTTTCTAAATTATGAATGATCTAGTATCTGTTGGAATTTCTAATTACCTGTAACAGCTCTAGTTGTGCAACAGTATCCAGTGAAGATGCGAGACCTACTGATACTTTGTCTGGATCCTTATCTTTTATATAACCAAGTAGGGTTTGCAATCCACCCTGAGCAATGAAAACAAAGTTAGAATCACTTCTGGACTACCAAATTTATTCATACACTTTCTTGCCTATAAACTAAAAAAGATTATGTATTTGAGTTGTTTCCCCTTATATGAAGTTCTACAAAGACAATGATACTGATATCTAAAAATAGATAAAAGCATCAAAAGAATCTTATTTTCGATACTAAGTTAAGTCTACATATGCTGGGCTTCATTTGTTTTCTACAAAAGGAAAATTTTAGTGGCTTGGCTTCATTTGATTTAAAATGTGGCTGCATATCTTTATGATTATGAAATGGTAAGACATAATATGGAGAACGTAAAAGGCATCAAAAGAATTAAGGCTGGTCCATCTAGCCTCTTCCGGGAAGGAGATTTTCAAAGCAAGTAGAAAGCTACTTTTCATCACTTTGAAGGAAGTCTATGATCTACATTGCCAATGCAAAATGTTGCAAATCTTGTTATACAAATAGTTGGTATTTGATTTTTAGATCTAATTATGCTGAACAGCTTATGGAGACTGCCATAATGCCATGAAATAGAAGTGGACATAACATTCAAGCTCCTGGCATTTTCCATTCTTAAGGAGGTAATTTCTTTCTTCTGGAGTACCTTCCCATCTATGAGAGACGTATACAACTCCAAACCCTTATCCCTCAAATCAGCTGGTACGCTAGCCAAGATGGATTCTTTTTCATCCTTTGCGATCTGAAATTGAGGGAGGAAAATTGATAAGTAAAAACAACAAAGAAAGATAGAAATTGTTGACAAAATCATCCGGCCTATATGTGTGGAAGACAAATGATAAGATAGCCAAGAGAAAAGGAACATATACCAAGTAATTTTAGTATTCAGTCAGGACAATTCAACAATTGGGCCTAATTAGCGTAAGATTGAATTCAAATTTCTCAAAAGAAACTTAATTTAAGGAATTTTTGTCGGCAAAACTAAGGATTACCCTATTATAGTTAACACTTTTTACTTATTACACCACTAAGTTTTTAATTTATGCAATTGTCACACTAAACTAATTAAAAAAATAAAATTGAACGATTATGTTAAATTGATCTCATGTCTGTCAAATTGTCTCTGACTTTTTCATACGTGGCTTATAAAAAGAAAAGAAAATGACGCGGGCTTACGTGACTTAGTCAGAAAGCAGAAATAGAGACCCGCTGGACAAAAGCAAAATATGGAAATCAAAAATGAATGACCATGCCATTGGCTGAGGCTCAGATAGATGTGATCTTTAGCATATGTTGGATCCAGTAGAAAGTAAAATCGACATGTCCATGGGGGAATTGTGTGATGTTATGCCAACACCTAGAGCAACAACTCCTACACCAACTGCACTTGTTTCGGTAATCCTAAGGCTTGAAATGCTTAATCCAATCCAATAAGTAAAATACCTGCATCAAGAATACCCAAATACGGAAACCAAACTCCACACAAAAAACTGACCCCATATTCACGGCCCTAACAAACAGATAAAATTTGAACAACAATGCAAATACAGCAATACACTCAATCTGCCACAGACCGCCAGTAGCCCCGCCCCAGAATCCCACAATTCTTTATCAAAAAAGTAAGCAACAAGGGTCTTATTGGAGGCGAAAAATGGACCCGGCAATACAAAAACCTCACTGATGTGTAAGACAAAACTCAAGAACCTTAAAACCCAGTAAATTATGGCAGTTATGACTACTAGGCCGGGGTAGAGGGTTCCACCGATGATTCTACCTAGTGGGTACCAACTCTCTAAATCAATCCAGTTCCAGAAATCATAGAATCCTTCCTGGGTAAGCTAAAGGGTGGTCCAACAGTTGAAATACAGGTCGAATTCGTGGACGAGACAGAGGATTGTGACCCGGATCATGAGCTCTTGCTTTTCGTTTTCAACATTAGAGTTTAGACTTTTCAGGGAGAAGGATGATGATGATGTTGGGATTGATGATGGTGGTAGATCTGGTTTTACGACACCGTTTGGGGGTTTGGATTTGATCCAACCGTGATGGATTTTGATGGGGTATTTTGAGGAAGAAGATGAACAGAGAGGTTTGATCTTAGAGAGCTTGAAGAGACGCCTAAACCACGTAGGCATAGCCCACATAATTTTTTTTCTTTCTTTTTTTTACCAACCACGAATGAAAAATCTTACACAAATTGACGGGCGTTTAATCAATTTAGAGGAATGACCTAATTTTATTTTTTTAATTAGTTTAATGTGGCAATTGCATAAATTAAAAGTTTAGTGGTTCAATAAATAAAAAGTACCAACTATAATGACGTAATTCTTAGTTTTGCCAATTTTTGTCAGATATTCAGTTTTTATTAAAAATGTCCTTGATAACTGAGTTACTCCTTGGTGTCTCACAACTTTCCACTTTCAATCTATCTAACTTATTTTAGATGATAGTTGGGAACAACGACTACGTTATTATCAAATTAAAGAACAAGCGAAAAGAGGCCACACTTAATATATATACAATTGACAATATTAATAAGTTTTTTTTCTTGAAACCCTATTACACTGTCTCACATGCATAGAGAGAGGGTATAAAATGCAGTTAATTGAAGCATCACAATCTGCCTAGCCCTGCAAGTTGCTTGGCTAGGTTCTAATATGAAATATGCAGAGATCATTTGAGGACTAGATAAAGAAAGTTTCACAATAAAACTAATTATATAATTCAAATATTTTTTTAAGGCTTATTGTGTTCTCAAAAGTTCTAGCCCACTCGATTTAAGGCACTCCTTTACTCATAACTTGTTTCCCTACCCTGAATTGAAGATCCAAAGCATACTTAATTACCTTTAGAGCTTTTTTCACATTACCCTCCATAGTTCCAAATGGCTTCCTCTGAGGTATCCTTAGCAAGTATGAGATATCCTCCAGGGAATCCTACAAGGGAAAAAAATATAATCTTTACTATTATTTACAATCATAAAATTTTAGTATGGAAACAATAAATTTTGTAAGAACCTGTAAGGTTTTCATGTTTGTGTTTGCAGGGATAGCCTTTCTCAAAGCTAGTTCCCCAGTTCTAGGAAGTTTTGTCTCTGGAGAGTAAAGCACCGCATTAGCAGGAGAAACAGACCATGAATCCCAGCCAGGAAAAGGAATTGAAGATGTGAGTTGAAAGAAAATAATGATGACGGAAATTGCAGTCCCAAATCTTTTCTTTCCATGTTCCAGAGTTGATATACATAGATTAGCAAGAATTTTATGCCGATTTATGATTTCCTGCATGACTAAAACTGATTCAGGAGTTGGAAAAATCTCAACAAAAGAAATAGATTTCATTAACTATTTGGATAAACATATGAGACACACTGCAAATATAGGGAAAAATATATAGTGATGGGTCATCAGCATACTAGTCACATCAGTCAAAAGAATCATTGTACATAAGTTGATATCATTATTACACTGCAGGTATAGTTAAGTTGAGAAGCAGGAGATCATTATCCCAAAATAAATGTGAACGGCAAGGAATTGAAATAGATATCAAAAAGCAATATTACCCTAGCAAAACATTAGTACAGATATGTTAAAGTATCCTAATTCCTAGCACATGTCACCACCTTTCAGTTAATCTTTCATTTGAAAGACATCTACGTCCTTATAGTTTCGGGTATATCCTCCTGATTCATTTCATCAGAGACCTTGGTATGTATGCAATTCTTGACTTGAAAAGTTTTAGTTTATATATTGATCATCCCCAATAGAGTTTGGGCCTTAAGTCTAGGTCCGGACATGAAAAACTATAGGCAGCTAAGCATTTGTACATATAATGCTAGCATTGTTGAATTATAAGGCACTTTTAGGTATTTCATTGAAAACATACAAGAGAAAAAGTCAATATGATGTACAGATTGACTTTCACAAGCCAATATGATGAACAGATTATAAACCATCTAAAAAATACTACTTCTTCGTAATTTTTATTGACTCACGATTAATTTTGAGTTTTAAAATATCTCAAATTGACTTTCAGAATGGACGTAGTAGTTGATTTAAAAGGGCAACAACACAAATGATCACAAATTTAGCCCCAATTTTTTTTTGGGCGTAGCTTTAGGTAACGATTATAGATATATCAGTGGCAAATCCTTAGACCCAATTCTTTCAAATGTATGGGTTAAGTTCCCACCAATCTGATAAATATAACTTTAAAAGACGACCCAAAAAAACATGATAATTAAAAACCAACATTAGTAACAATTATACTAGACAATGTTGAAACATGGAAAAATCGAATATCGATAGGATAAAACTAACCGTTGAAGGGTTATTTAAGGAGAAAATGCGACCAAGTTTGGAGTGAAGTGATAATCTTGGTGGGTCTTGTCTACGAATACGGATGAACGGGCATAAGAGAAATTGGTTTGATGATACATTGAAATAGACCTTGTGTGAGACGGAGGAGGAGGAGGAAAGAGGAAAAGCCATGGAGTTTTTGTTGGTTGTTGCTCACTATTTGGCTTGGCGCCTCATCCAAATCCTATCTGTTTATTTTCTTCTGCAACCTTTTTATATAGGAGTACCAATTTCCCAGACCACCACGCCTTTTACAACTTCAACTTTCTAGTTTCTACTCTATTCCTTCCATCCATCCATCCATCCATCCATCCATCCAAATTATACTCAATTTATAGTAAAACTAAATTTATAAAACTAAATAAATAAAACTAAATTTATAGTAGGGACAAAAAGATTAATAAATTATGCTCAAGAAAGCGGATCTTCTTTTTTGTTTTAATTTTATTTTTATTTTTATTTTTAGATTATAAAATAATGTAAAATTTGTTCTTCGCTATGTTTACTCTTAATTAACTGACTTCTAGATATTGTGCTTAAAATATATACACATCTTTACTTTTAAAATGTATCTCTTTCGATCAACTTCTAAAATTTATGAATAGTAATTTAACCCTAAAATCTAAGAAAATAAACTGTATTTTCATCTTCTATTTGATTTTTTTTTAAATCATCTACATTATTGTAATTATAATTATCTAATTATCACTATATTTTATTCTCATATATTTTTAATTTTAGATATTCTTTTAAATTTATATTATCGATAACAATAATATTTAATGATATAATCTGTCTTATTAAATATAACTATTTGAATTTAAATAAGATTTTACCTATTACATATATACGAAAATATATAAACAAATAAATCGTTAACTTAAAAATAAATACTATCATTTATATTATGTAAATATATGAAATATTTTTACAGATTTTAATATTTATTTAATTTTTCATCCATAATTAGTCATACATTATTACTTATATAACATATTTTATAAGCAAATAATTTTTTTCTTTCATAAAAATCATCCTACACGAACACGACATTAATTTATTATTTTTATAATTAATATTTAATATTGTATAATACAAAAAATATAAAAACAATACAATAAAGAAATTTGTGCCAAACACGGGATCATGAGCTATTCTAAAATTATAAATACAATTTAATTTTTAAGATCAAACGACATCATATTAAATTTTAAAATTAATACGATTTATAAAAATTTAAAATAAAATATATTTTGTTATTAATAGTTTTTGTTAATTACTATACAATTATAATAATTATATCAACTAGAATTAAATAAATTAACATTAATTTAAAGTTTAATAAATTATTATTTGAATTTTATCTTTAATTTTAATTTTAGAACGAAGGAGGAGAACAGTATATAACAATCAAGATTAGAGAAAAACGAAGAGCATTCATAACCTTATATAAAACACATTGCTCGAGTATTTGTATTATAAACTAATCTTTCAAGGAGATGATAAGTTGATAACCCTAGAGAAACGGCTATAAAGATACCTCGACCATCAAGCGTAATAAGGACGCGACGCACCACATCGCCTGGACATGAAATCCCAACATTGACGGACACTCGATGAATCCGTACTGTAAATTAATAACCGCAGTCCGCAGTTAAAAACATAACCGATACTCTCTCTCTCCGCACTGATCAGCGGCTTCAGCCCAGGTGCAGTGCTGTAAGTGTTATAGAAAGCACTTAAAAAGCTCCGTTGGTTCAATTTTTCGGCTTTGATTTCACCGATCGCTGTCTTTTTTCTGCACATGGTTGCCACAGATCGATCATGGCCAATTTCTTAGCTCAATTTCAATCTATTAAAAACTCTTTCGATCACATCATCGTTGCCGGTAATTTCTAACTTACACTTCATTTATTAAACCCTAATTTCAGTTTCACCCTCGACTGCACGATTGAATTATTATGTTACTGCATTGTATCAAACAGATCTTCAATATCTTGATCAAATCAAACCTATATGTATTAGAATTAATGTAAGATTGTACCTGACAATTAAGAATACCAATTGCTTAGTTAATTTCTAACTCACACTTCATTTATTAAACCCTAATTTCAGTTTCACCAGTTTAATTTTATTATGTTAGTGCATTGTATCAAACAGATCTTCACTATCTTGATCAAATAGAATTCTATGTGATTGCTTTTGCTTATAATATTTGGAACGAATTTTATCTGCTTAAGTTACTTGTCTTTTTAGTCTTTGATTAGTAAGTTTGTCCAGTACGTACTAAAATTATCTATCTTTTTGCAATTTTGTAGAATTCAACCCATACGTGATCAGTCTTGTGCTTTATTTAAACTTATACTCATTCATAATAAAGTATAAGATAAGTGTTTCTTCCTATTTTCTCCGTCTATTTTTCAGATTTGACCTTTTCCCACAGGATTATTTATCCATTGAAATGTGTGAATGTAACCCACCGGTAGACTGGCATACCTGTTTTATTTGTCTATAGATGAAAGAGTCACCATGGAGTCAGTTGTTTCTTTCTTCTCTTTTTCTCATGGTGAGATAAATTGGTTGTTGGAAATTGGAATATGCTGTTCAGTCTTTGAGGGACTTGTAATTGCACTGTGTTAGCATAACAGTGAAGCATTATATTCTTTTTCTCAACATGCATTCCGTGTAGTGTTCAAATGTTGTCACACCACGAAAGGAGTTTGAGATTGCTGTTCTTTTTTCTTTTTTATTTAACTGAATTTTATGAAGAGTGTTGGAGAAAGTCCGAAGGTAGTACTTAACCTAAGTTGTTCTGACATCACCAAAATTCTTCTTCTGTTTCTGTTCACATTGCAGCTGTTGTCTTTTTCGGAAAAATCTAATATTTCTTCTTTTATAACATTAGAAAGCATGGTTAGCGTATAAAGTAAAGATTATGATGTATTCTACAACATATTTAGCTGTTTTTCCAAGCTCATCAATCTACTATTAAATTCCTTTCCAGTTGAAGATGTGAGCGATTTGTGGCCCCTTGTCAAGAAGGGCTTTGAAGAAAGGTTGCCATTACAAGGAGCTACTTTGAATAATAAGACTCGTAATCCTGTCTTTTTGGAGAATCTGCCAGTCGAATTTATATTGACAACAGATGCAAGACTACGCAGTCGGTTTCCTCATGAGCTGTCATTATTTTGGTTTCGAGAACCATATGCAACTGTGGTTCTTGTCACTTGTGAGGTAACTGGGATTTTTGTCAAACCTTGTCTATTAATTTCGTTTATGAACGGTTGCTTTATGGTTTTTATGTGTTAGAATATAAGTAATCTGTTGATTCTGAATTATTTTCTATGCAACTTGTAAGTTGTAACCTTTTGAAGCGAAGAAATTGCAGAGCAGATATACAACCTAAAACATCCTTAGTGTTAATGATGCACTATTTCCTTTGCGCTGTTGACATTATATGGACATCATTTGTGGTATAATCTGTTATTAATATACTTTTCAATTCATCCAAAATCACACAACACATATTAAGTGCTTTCTGATGGCCCAAATATGTTTTCAAAACTCACTAAGCCTTAAGTTTAAAATCGTTCAAGTGAAAGCACTACTTTTGTTCTTGAATATGTGTGGTAGTGCCTTCTCATGTACACATGGCGTATACATTAAAAGGACACAGGTGAACAAAAAGACGTATATTAGAAAACCCAAACAAAGAAGTCCTCCCCTTAACAACTTCTAGATTAACTCTCAACCTAGAAAAAATCTGTATCAGCCTCCAAATCAAAGATGCTCTAAGACCCCACTAAAGACACTTTCCAATGAAGGAAACACCTCTATTTCTGAAATTCATATTGATAGTAAGAAATGATGATTATTATTTGGCTTCCTCTGGAATGATGGCCAAACAAATTGTAAGGACCTCAAGTTGTTTGTGTTAATTTGATGTTGGATATTATTGGTTCGTTTGAGATTAAATACTGAAGGAAAACTAATTTCCTGGGTTACATTGATATTGAGTTGCTCCTCTAGTTTTGGGATTTCATTATTAGCTTAAATTTGGTTCATGTAGCATACAAAAAAAATAATAAAAAAGGAGGAGAAGGAGAAGGAATAGGAATATACATGTCTTATTTTCTTACTATCTAATTTGTCACAGAGTCTTGCATCCTAATTTTGTTGAGGAATAATACCTAGAAACATCAAATCAATCCCACCAATCTGTTGCATATTTTAAATTTGGCCAAGATTTGTACCTAAGAAGCCTGATTCCGAGCCATTGTCTTGATATAGTGTAATCATTTTCAAGCTTAGATGGAAATCACTATATCTTTTTTCATTATCTTTTTCTATTAAAAAGTTTTGTTTGCTTCTATGTTATACTATAAAGATTTTTTCTTCCTATTGCATAGGATCTTGATGAGTTCAAGACCATCTTAAAGCCACGCCTGAAGTTGATAGTTCAAAATGATGAACGTGAGTGGTTTATCGTATTTGTATCCAAAGCTCCTCCTCACAACGATCAGGCAACCAAGATGGCGAAAAAAGTATATGCCAAACTTGAAGTTGATTTTAACTCAAAGAAAAGGGAAAGGTAAACTTGTAGCTGGTAATGATTTGATTTATTCTATACGAAGTTATAGATAATATAGTTTATATCATGTGCACATTACAGTCTTTCTTTCGGTGGAGTTATTATGGGTTAAACTTCTCACTGTTGATTATTCTACATAATTTTATTGAAAAGAGGTCCCTAAATGATTATATTTTCGATAGGTAGATTGGTAAATGATTGTCAAAATAGATGTGGAAATGGGGGGTTATTGTGAGATTAAGTTGTTTGGTTAAAATTTCAGATGGTTATAGCTTTATCGAACAGACCTCAGTGATTTGTAATGCAGCTGCAGTGTTAGAATAGTAATTCAATTTTTTCCTGAAGAGTTTTATTTTTTTTATTCTAATGCCTCAAAAAAAAATTATTCTCAGGTGCTGCAAACTAGATATACATGGGCCAGAACCAAATTTATGGGAAGATTTGGAATCCAAAGTCCTGGATTCCATCAGGAACACACTTGATAGGCGGATTCAGTTTTATGAGGATGAGATTCGCAAGCTCAGTGAACAACGTCTTATGCCAATTTGGAACTTCTGTAACTTTTTCATTCTAAAGGTAGCTTCTGTGATAAACTAACTGTTATATTATCGAACAAAAAAATGTTCCATAAGAATTTTTTGGCTATCTAGAGATAAATGGTGATGAGTGTAATTGATTCTCATCCTGGTGGTTTCGGATACCATAAATTGGTCGACTTGTATGGCATGTTTGGAAAATATATTATCATCCATGCCTAAAGGCTCGATTTAGTTGGAAAGAAATACTCTTCTCGCTCGGCCGATAGGAGTTGCAATTTAAGAAATTATATGTGCCCTTTCATCCAAATATTATATATTTTTTCCTTAAAAAATATGCTAATTCTTTCTAGAAAGTCTTTTTTCAGATCTTATATATATATATATATATATATACATGTGTGTGTATGTATATATTATTTTTTATGTTGTTTCATTGGCTTGTAGGAAAGCTTGGCTTTTATGTTTGAGATGGCTCATCTCCATGAAGATTCATTACGTGAATACGATGAACTAGAACTCTGCTACTTGGAAACAGGTGCCTATAATGTATAGCCTGTTCATCAGTTGTAATATCACGTTAATCTTCTATTTATAAGTTAAAATTTCATTATCAGCTCAATTCTCAGTTATTATTGGTTATCATCTTTATTATAGTTTGAATCCTTAGAATTTGACTACTGTTAGCCTATGCATAAGTTTTTCGTATTATATGTTTGATGAAGATGGAAATAGAAGAACTAAAATATTATAGTCATACATGTAATATTATTATTTATGGATGAGTTAAATGTAATTAGTTTATTTTAATAGATAATATTAGTATCCAAGTTTTCTAGAATCTCATTATTAAGATATTGAATAGAATGATATTATTTAATTTTAAGCCTTGTGCTTGTGGCTTTTAGCCTAATAATATTCTTTAATTCCCTTTCTTCTTTCTTCCATATTGTCCTACATCAATTTTACAACTAAATCTAATATAACATGATTGTAACACTTTTCTTTTAACATTATGAACTAAATCCATAATTACCTCTTCATTTAACTATTAAGAAATATTTGTATGCATGAGTGTGTTGAAGTATGATATGTAACTTATAAAATACTTCCTCGGTCCAATTTACTTGTCCTAGTTTGAAAATACTCGCCTTTTAAGAACAAAATTTATCTCCAAATTTCTCATCTTAATTATTATATTGTCATCTTGTTTCTTTTAATTATACTCCTAACTCTTTCTTTCTCGTTCTTGGAATAATAAATAGAGGATAGAGGGATGTGGAAAAAGGATTGTGGTTGTGCTTCCAATGTCAAAGTTAATAGTGTTACTTTTTCAATGTATGTCATGTTATTTTCAATGATTTTTTCTTATAAAGTTAAATGAGGGTAGTATTGGAGAAATAAGGCCAAACACAATATTAAAGTGGAAAGAGGACAAATAGATTTGGACAAATCAAAAAGGAAATTAGGACAAGAAAAATTTAACGGAGGGAGTATATTTTTCTGATAATGGCTCTTTTCTTCTCAATCTTTTTACTTGAACTAGTTCACTGGCCTTTTTATTTATTTATGCTGATATGATACAGTAGTTGCTTTGTTCCTTTCAATAATGTTATTTCTTGACAGGATATACAAACATTATTCATTAGTGTCATTGGAAACGTTGAGGCAAGTCTGTACAACTACTGTACAAGTACCAGATATGTCTAGACATGAATTTTTTTCATTTTAATTATGCACATGCAAAAGAATGTTGAGACCCGTGCATGAGTGTGTCCATGACATGTGTCTGACACGAAAACATTGATCTTATTTTGCCTCTTTTTGTTCTCACTTTGATTCTTCTGACCTTATTGATAATGTACTGTTGTTGAACTCAACATATTTATTTAATACTGGTTTCAGATAACACTTCTGTACCAAGTTTTTACCATTGTGGCCATATCTTTTAGAAGTAAAAAACTTTTACTCAAGGACCTTATGACACCTTTTCACAAGTTAACCTTTTTGAAAGCTTTTCTTCTTCTTTTGTACTTCATTTATCAATCTTGCTGTAATCATTCATATTAATTTCTTTGGAGCTTAAGTCTGAAGGATGATCTTCTTGTGGAGTAATATTCTGAATTTTAAATCCTTCCGTTTTAGCTTTTGCCTTTTTTATAAATAAAATAAAATATTCTCAGCACTTGTTCTTGAATCAGTTAAAATTTGATAATCTTTTTCATACCTGTTTATAATATTTTCCTGAGCTGTCTTGTACACACAAGAAAAATAATTTAATGCTACTTTGACTGGTATAAATACCTTGATTTTGTTTAGTGTATTGAAGCTACATATCATTAACCAACTCTCTGTATATATGTGTCAAGTTAATATGCCAGGGAAACAAAGGGACTTTGGAGGAATGGACCGTGGTGATGATCAGGCTGCACTTCTAAGCCCGGGAAACAAACCGTTGACGCAGATTGTTCAAGATGATTCATTTAGAGAGTTTGAATTCAGACAGTATTTATTTGCCTGTCAAGCAAAGGTGTGCAAGACTCGGATATGGTGTTGGTTGTATTTCTCTTTTTCTCTCTCTCAATTTCCCATGAATTATAATACCAGTTTACTTCAGTTATGTGCTACATATTTTCCAAATATTTAAGATCGCTTGCCTTGTGTTTGGATTGGAGAGAGTACATAATATTGTGTTTAGGTTTCTCATATTAAGCCTTATTTAATCTTTGTTCCAATCTTATTATCAATTGGTGCCTGGTTTAGGGTGCAATAACTAAATAGCTTCATTGGTGCTTAGCATACCAATTGGTGCCTGGTTTTAGAATGCCCTTTTTCGAATTTTGAGAAGTTCCAAAAGTGGAGGGAGGTCTGATCAACATATTTAATTTACAGACTGATTTATGAAATTGCCTAATCCTTTTCGTTACGTTATAATTATCACATAGCTGTAATCATGTGTATATTTTGACTTTACAGCTATTATTCAAGCTGAGTCGTCCTTATGAGGTTGCATCAAGGGGTTACTCATTTATAATTAGTTTCTCAAAGGAATTGGTCCTGCATGAGGTACTCCCATTCTGTTTAGTATGTTCTTGCTGATTGCTTTTGTTCTGTTACTTTCAGTCAAAATACAATACTAATTATGACCCTTCTGTTTTTGTTTTTCCTTTTTTGATGGGACTCCAGAAAATATTACCGTTCTGTACACGTGAAATATGGATAATAACTGCTTGCTTGGGTTTAATCAATGCAACTGCATCTCGTTATAGTGATGGACTAGTGGCACCTGATATAGAAAAGGAGTTTTACCGTGTTCAGGGAGATCTTTATTCTCTATGCCGGATTAAGGTAGAGTTTTCTCATGCTTTGCAAGTAACTTTGACCACCACTTTAAAGTTTATGTTTCAAAGAGTGTTCTTTGAAAGAGAAAATGCTGTACCTCTGTTTCAAAAGAGAGTGGTGTTTGGACTTTGGAAGAGAAAGTGCTGTAGCTGAAATGTACTTTTGGTAGGTGGACATCTGTGTCGATCATCTGGTGCAATGTTTACTATTTGATACATTTTTCAGTTCTTTTTCTTCCAGTGATCTTCACCATTCTTTTTTGTATACCAAACTTGAAGAGAGAAAAAGTAGCATGCTTTTTAGTTCACTTGTTTTGCATTCAAAATTTTCTAGCAGTTACCTACATATTGAAGTGTATCCATGAATGTGGCAGTTCATTAGGCTTGCATATTTAATCGGTTATGGATCTGATATTGAAAGAAGTCCTGCCAACAGGTATGTACACAGCTTTGCCTACCTTTAAGGCATAATCTGAATTTGGTTCTTTTGGAAGTATTCTCAAGTAAATGACTTTCGCTCATAATCCAAAATAATCATGTTAGTTTTACCAAAAAAGTTGATGTCGTACTGCCATAGATTTCTCCGATTTCTGTCTACTAAAATTTTCTTTTTTCTTTCAAAAAGTGCTTCGCTCAGCATGCTACCTTGGCCTAAGCCAGCAGTTTGGCCTTCAGTTCCATCTGATGCTTCATCTGAAGTGCTTGAGAAAGAAAAGGTATGTTACACTACAATATATTAGAGTTGTTTAAAACTTGGTTGCAGAGAAGTTATGTAAAGCTAATCACAACATTTATATGTAGTCTTCACAAGATCAAATTACATTTGATTTCTGAATTGCATGGTGCCTCAGTTGCAGCTAATCAAACCATTAAAATGGCCCAGGATTGAAAATTTCATGTAAAATTTATTTCAAGTTTATTTATTACCTTCTGGTGCCTTAGTTGAAACCTTCATGTACTTTTTTAAAATACCTTGTCAGGTTGAGAGGCTACTGGAGAGCAATCCTTGGCAGCTTGCCCCTGTTATCATAATTATTAGTCCTAGACTCCTTATCCTTTCCATCAAAATGCTACTATTAAATAATTTTAGACTGATCATTTATGCAGATGATTCTTCAAGCTACTCCAAGGATCAAACACTTCGGGATTCAGAGGAAATCATTACCTCTTGAACCTTCTCTACTTTTGTGTGAGGCTAATCGCAGAAGGGCTTCCCTTTCTGCTGGAAATGTATTGGAAATGTTTGATGGGCGATCAGGTTTTATGGATGGGTAATGAATACTATTTAAATACTAAATCACAAGTAATGCTGCATGCTCTAAATAAATCTTCATAATTTCTTCAAAGTGGAGAAGGTGGGTGGGCTGTTATTTTAAAAATTAGTTGATTACTTCAACAATCCTTCAATTATCTGTTTTAGTGAAAGGAACACAATAGTCATTGACAACCCCTTTTACTCCCTTTTTTTAAAAAAGAATTTCTCCAATTTTTAATAGTTTTTCATTTTTTGTTTCTGATTCTTAAAGGTTTAGTATTTTTTCATATTCTGCAATAGTTGAGCTCTGATCAAGTTGCAATATACTGACAGCTCAGGTTCGGATTTAAGAATGTCCCCTTCATCTAAAGTACATGCAGTTTCCATGTCACGTACTAATTCTTCTCCGGGAAACTTTGAAAGCTCAATTGATCGGCCTATGAGACTTTCAGAAATATATGTTGCTGCAGAGCATGCTTTGAAAAAAACAATTTCTGACCCTGATCTATGGAAATCATTGTCATCTTTAGAGGAGTTTGAGGTAGGCATCTTAACAGAAAATTTATCTGTGTAGGTTCTCTAGACCATTAAATAATTTTATCAACAGTCTCTTTACTCTTATGCTTATTATACTCTTAAATTAATTGCTCTTTTTTTCAATGAATATGAATTACAAAATAATATTTGTTTCCACTGGATGACTTTTGTATTTTAACTAAAATTTCAAACCAAAGTTATTTCACTACAAGAGCACACTAATTGAATTATTTCAGCGGTTTTATTAAAAGGGCAAAGTTATATTTGCTTTTACTAGAGTCATTGCAGCAATGACCCTCAATGCATATCTCTAGTTCTCATCTATGCTTATTCATCATTTCCTAGAATAATAACTTCACATGCCTTGGGCTATTTTTATGATGATGACTTGTAACTTGAAGTACTTGCATTGTCCTTGAACCATTTATAGGTTAGTTGAATATTGTTACATATAGCTCCCTTATGCAATCCTGTATGTTTTCATCCCAGAAAAAGTATCTGGAGTTATCAAAAGGTGCTGCTGATAATTATCATCATTCGTGGTGGAAAAGGCATGGAGTTGTCCTTGATGGTGAGATTGCAGCTGTCTGCTACAAGAATGGGAATTATGATCTAGCTGCAAAATCATATGAGAAGGTTTGTGCTCTTTATGCTGGAGAGGGATGGCAAGATTTGTTGGCTGAAGTCCTTCCCAATTTAGCAGACTGTCAGAGAATACTCAATGATCAAGCTGGCTACCTTTCATCTTGTGTGAGATTGCTTTCACTAGATAAAGGCTTGTTCTTGACCAAAGAACGCCAAGCTTTTCAGTCGGAAGTTGTCCATCTTGCACATAGTGAAATGAAGAATCCTGTACCTCTAGACGTGTCTTCATTAATAACATTTTCCAGCAATCCAGAGCCACCACTGGAACTATGCGATGGGGATCCTGGTACCTTATCTGTTACTGTTTGGAGTGGATTTCCTGATGATATTACTCTTGAAGCACTTAGTCTAACTCTGACTGCTACCCATAATGCTGATGAAGGTGTTAAGGTGTTTTTCCTTGTTGACCAAGTGCTACTTAGTTTTGTACCATCAAGTCATTCTTTGGATGCATCTCATAGGATTTCTTAGTAACATGATTAATTTTTCTAATTTTTAGGCAATAAGGAGCTCTGGTGCTACAATATTAAAGCCTGGCAAGAATGCCATTACGCTTTCCTTACCCCCACAGAAACCTGGTTCATATGTCTTGGGAGTTCTCACAGGTCACATTGGCCATTTAATATTTAGATCTCATAGTTTCTCCAAAGGTGGACCTGCAGACAGTGATGATCTTATGAGTTACGAGAAGCCAACAAGGCCTATCTTGAAGGTATTGCGTTTTTCTTTTAACAGAAGAAAAGGAAAATAGTGTCATAATGCTATGATTGTACTATATGATGAACTGCAGTGTGGATGACAATAAATAAGGAAATTATGCTGGAAATCTGAAAAGAAAAGAAAAAGGAAACCAATGATGTTGTTACAGCTCACTATTTTGTCTTTAATAATCTCCCATTGAAATAGTTGTGAAGTAGTTTGTAACTAATAGTAACCATTTTCCCTATATTTCAATCATTAGGTGTTCAAACCAAGGCCTTTGGTTGACCTAGCTGCAGCTGTTTCTTCTGCTCTGCTAATGAATGAATCTCAGTGGATGGGAATAATTGTAAAGCCTATTAACTACTCCCTTAAGGGTGCGATCTTGCACATTGACACTGGTCCTGGTTTGAGAATTGAGGAGTCACACGCCATTGAAATGGAGTGGTATGCCAATGCATCACAGAATGCAGATGTGGATAACCTGGGTAGTACCAGAAGTGAAGGTTATGCTGTTACTGAACAATCTAAGCAGCTGACTCTTCAGAACGGTAAATTAGAACTGCCAGAATGGGCAAGCAATATAACTTCTGTTTTGTGGATTCCAGTGCAAGCTATTAGTGATGGGCTAGCTAGAGGAACATCTGCAGGTGAATGTAGTGACAAACTTTTGGTATTCGTCTTATTTATATCCATGCAATGCGCAATATTTCTCCTGTGTTTCAACTTCTTAACCTTAAGTGACGCATTTTTAGGGGCAATTTATCCCCAGAGACAGAGTGTTGTGGATGGATTGAGGACGATAGCTTTGAAACTCGATTTTGGAGTATCACACAACCAGACATTTGAAAGGCATTATTGTATTCTTTCCTTTTTCATTCAGATTCCTGTGCATATTTGCTTGGCGGTTTTTATTTTTAGGAACTTCATCTGAACTTGTCTCTGATTCTCAGGACCATAGCTGTGCATTTCACTGACCCATTTCACGTGAGCACACGAGTCGCTGACAAATGCAGTGATGGCACTTTATTTTTACAGGTAGTGTTTCATCTACTTTTTGGCTTACTTCATCTTCATGCTAAAATAATAGCGACATCATGCATTGCTATTCTTCCAAGTCCTACCTTTTGTTTTACTTACTTTTGGCTTCAAGTTTTGGTATGTAGGTAATTTGATCCGGGTTATTGTGTACTTATCTTTCTTTCTTTTTCCGTTTGTGTTAGGCTGAATAATTAGGTGTGCATGTATATTGCATTGTTCCATTATGGAGCATCAAGCAAGGAACCAGCTTAAATTATGCTTTGCTGAAAGTCTATATTTGCCTTGCATCGCTTTCTTTTATTGTGTAGTAGGCGTACATTATTAATGAAATTCATGGTTCTTCAGTAATATAACAATTCACATCCGCTAACTTGGATTTTAATTTACTAACTTTCTAGCCTCATGATTTATTTTGTGCATTAGGCTTCTTCACTCATACTTGCTTCTTCAGGTGATACTACACTCGCAAGTGAAAGCTTCACTGACCATCTATGATGCCTGGATGGATCTTCAAGATGGATTTGCTCACACTGCAAAAGGTGATGGGAGACCAGCTTCCGCTTTTTTTCCACTCGTCATTTCCCCAAAATCTAAAGCTGGAATCATGTTCAGTATATGTCTGGGAGGTACGATCACTGAAGGTAAAAAAAAATACATAAAAAAAATTCAGTACATGCCGTTATAAGAGTGACATTGCTCATGCTCACTCCTTGTTGCCTAACCTTAAAGTTTTGGACATCTATGTGAATTGAAACTTTTTTTAAAAAAAAACAAAGGGGGAAAAAAGATGACTGCATTGATGTGTTCATATATCTAGGGCAATTCTTCATGTGCAGTATCTATTTAGCGACTGACAAGCATGCATTAACCTGCAAGTATGGATTCTTTTGTTTGATTG
Organism: Panax japonicus; assembly: GCA_020205505.1. NCBI lineage: Eukaryota > Viridiplantae > Streptophyta > Magnoliopsida > Apiales > Araliaceae > Panax > Panax japonicus. The sequence goes on along the minus strand of CM035093.1, from coordinate 518,667 downwards.
TTTCTGAAGAATGTATCATTCTAACTTTAATGCCACCACCTTTCAAACAACTCAGCTATAGAACTTGATTTTACAGATGAAGTTAAACAGCTTCGAGAAGATAGTATATTGAATATCCGATACGGAATTTCTGGTGATAGAACTCTGGGTGCTCATAGCCCCGCAGGCTTTGAACCTAATGTAATTGAGAATGCTACACAGCACTTGACATTCAGAAGTGCCGTTGTTTTACAGCGGCCTGTGCTGGACCCTTGCCTTGCAGTTGGTTTTCTTCCTCTTCCTTCAACTGGTCTCAGAGTTGGACAGCTTATTACTATGAAGTGGAGAGTTGAAAGGTTAAAATATTTTCAGGAGATTACTGTATCTGGAAATAATGTAAGTACTGAATCCTCTTGAATGAACTAACTAGATGGTAAATATAGAATTTGTGAACTATATTTCTCATTGATAGTTTTATGAGTATTTTGTCATCAAGAAAATGTTGGGTGTTAACCACTGGAAGTTCCCTGTACCCCAGAGCTATGGGGGTTGATGTGTAATCATTTTAAATGACTAATAAATCTTTAAATGCATTATATTTTCTTATGTCTCTGTTTAACTAAGAATATCTCACCTCCCTATTCTTTCAATGAAAATTATTATTTATGCCACACACTAGCTCTAATTTCTGACAGGAAAGAGCTCACACCTCCAACCAGCAAATATATAGGGTGCACAATCTTATGAGAAAGCGTTTTGAGTTCTACTTACCACTTTTAAGTCTGCCTTCAAATACCACATAGGAATTTGTAGCTTCAGAGAACTCCTGTAAAATGTATCTTGTTGAGGTTGTGAGAATAAATTAAATATATATCTCGTGAATCTAAGGATGTCTTTAATTCTTTTTGCAGCAGGATGAGGTATTGTACGAAGTTGATGCAAATTCTGACAACTGGATGATTGCTGGGAGGAAAAGAGGGTATGTAGCCCTCTCCATAGAGCAAGGTATTTGATTCCCTTCATTTTTTAAAAGAAAAAAAAGACTCGTCACCTCTTAACTCTTCCTTGTTGGGTTTTCAAGTAGACAACATCTTCTTGTTCTGAGCAATCAGTAAATGTCTGATTTTCTCTTCTCTTCAGCACTTTAAAAAAATATCTTGTATTGCTACAGGTTCAAGGATAGTTATCTCAATATTATGTGTTCCGCTTGTCGCGGGATATGTTCGTCCCCCTCAACTAGGCTTGCCAAATGTGGGTGAGACGAATATAAGTTGCAATCCTCCTGGACCTCATCTGGTCTGTGTCTTGCCTCCACCTCTGAGCTCCTCTTTTTGTATTCCAGCCTGATTTACTACTGTTTTAAAGCATATTGGCTTTGCACACTTGATCAACGGCCCCGGTTTTTTCATGAATAGGTATAGAGATGAGGTAGCCAATTTTGTTGATTACTCAAGTCTGTAAATTTGTAATTCTTTTTTCCTTTTTCCAACTGTTGAGAAGAACGAAGGGAATAATTATTGGCTGTTAGGTAATGTCTTGGCTCATGTACAGCAACCCTTTTGGACTTGTAAGACGTTGTAGACTGATAAATACGAAACTTTATCATCTTTTAAGTTTTTGCAGATGAGAGTTATACAACCCAACCAGGATAAAAAAATATATATTTAATGCTATTTTTAAAAGTACGTCAAATGTTGGGATGCAATTATGTTGGATTTAAAATGCAAATATGGCTCAATGCTTTTAGTCATCAGGGCATCTGGAATCAGACAGCTGCAATAGTTGCTAGCCAAAATTCTTTTATCTATTTTAAAATGATCGCCGACTGCGTGGTGGTACCGCCCTCTACAAGTAATTTTAGCTATTTATGAGCAAATAAAAATAAAAATAATTATGGTGTTCTCATATCTTTATACAAGTAGTAACAAATAAAAAAAGTTCAATTAGCTGAAAGAAGATTATCTCATTACCTGTACAGGGTAAATGAAGATGCATGTACAGGGTTAATGAAGATGAAGAAATTGGCGTCTATATATATACACACACACATAAGGGCATATATATTATAATTATGTAAGTATATATGTATAAATATTACTCCCTCTGTCCCAAATTAATTGCTCAATTTTGACTTTTTAAAGTCAAATTGACCATTTTTAAAACTAATATTTTTAATATTTTTGCTAAAATATAGGTGAAGAGATTATAACCAAAAGAAAGTATATACATTTTATTACTAATCCTAATTTTTATAATTTTAGAAATATATTTATATATGCTTAATTATTAATTATAAAAATAGTCAATTTGACTTTAAAAAGTCAAAACTGAGCAGTTAATTTGGGACGGAGGGAGTATATGATATCCCCTCCCCATCCTCGCATATAAAGGATAATAATCACCTCGTTAGAGATTAAAATAATTGTCCCATTCGGATAGGTTATGACAAATTGTCATCTACTCCCTCCGTCCCAAATTAACTGCTCAGTTTTGACTTTTTTAAGTCAAACTGACTATTCTTAAAATTAATAATTAAGCATATATAAATATATTTCTAAAATTATAAAAATTAAGATTAGTAATAAATTATATATACTTTCTTTTGGTTATAATCTCTTCACCTATATTTTAGCAAAAATAATAAAAAGATTAGTTTTAAAAATGGTCAATTTGACTTTAAAAAATCAAAACTGAGCAATTAATTTGGGACGGAGGGAGTAATAATTAACAATCCCTTTTTACTATATAAAAAGAATAATAATAATCAAAACTATGATGAGGTTACAAACCAAACCAAACCATTATATGCGGAAAAGAAAAGAGTTGTTCGAACTATTCTCTGATCACATGAGCATAAGCGAGGAGAGAAAAAGCAAGAGAGAGAGAGAGAGGGCGTAATGAGTTTTTGTTTCAAGTATCTCACCAATTATGTTCAATACCCAAACCAAAGGTCCACTGTTTAACATATATAATAATTAATAAAAGACAATTTGTGGTGATAAAATATTTATTCACAAATTAAATAATGTAGCCTTAATTCATTTATTCTGGCATCGATCCCTATCAAAAAGATCCAAAACTGTGACTTGGCAGCAACCTAAGCCTGCCTTGCCTTTGATGGTCAAGTTAACCAATTCTCTAAACCTACAAATATTGCAGTAATTGATTAGTGGTAGAAGGGAGCTAGGGAGAATCATATAAAAACATGCAGTAGCAAGAAGCAGCAGCAGCAGCAGCAGTAGCAGTAGGAGCATTTCATTTGTCTCAAATACTAACTGTAACTACAACTCCGGCTGACTCTTTTTATACAGCCTTCCATTTTTTATTTTTGTGGATGGGAGGGGGGTGACTGGGCGGGTGGATTCTGGAAATCTGGTTGGTAAGTCCGGCCAAAGACACCTTCAGCCTTTGAGGAGAGACCGTTGAACCTGAATTGTACCTCTGAGTGAGCAAAGCAGTTGTCTGGTATCTGATAGTTGTGGATCTTATCGTCTTCTTTGGTCACTGGCACCCTATTGATAGAATTTCTGCTACTTCTGGAAGAGTAACTATAACATTGTTTTGGCTTGATAAACTCTCCACTTTGATTTCATTTTCCGGGATCTCCACTTGGATGGATAGGGATAGCCTATGGGTATGAGTAGTTCCTTTCCATTGTAAGAGAACTTAAGATGGTCAACTCCATTATCCCATGTTGCTGCTTTTTTGGCCTCAAGAGTGAAACTGTGGGAGTCAAAAAGGATTCCCAGTGCCTGAATCCATGTGTAATCCCTTTTTCAATCATCTGGCCTTAGGCCGATGAATGGTGCATTGATGTGAAGATTGGGATCAGAAACCAGACCGAAATGTTCATTGTTCTTGCCATGAAAGTAGAAAACAATCCCATCTCCACCAATGAAGCATGGATCTAAGCATGCTGCTCCACGGCATTGCAATTTGGTTTCCGGTCTATTGATCATCAAAACATGTAAACATCTCAAAACACTATAGAAGGGGGAATGTAAAGTCATGAGCATGAAATATGAAGAGAAAATGTCTTCCTTCTGCATTGATCATGCACTATGCACGGGTGAATTACTGTCGATATAGCAAACTTTTGAAGACGGATTACTTGACGACGTTGTTGGGCAGGTCAGTTGGTGAAGAAAGCATCGACTGTTGCATTTGTAGCAGGTCACAGCTTCTCCATGGATCTATACTACTGAAACAAAGATTAACACAATGATGGCTACACATCTGCTGATCTTCATGATTTTTCTCTTCAATTAAGATTAAGATATAGATGCCTTAAGGTACTCGCAACTTAATTGGTTCTTGTAGAGTTTACCTAGTTGATTTTTTTTTTTAATTCTTAGCATTGCTTTATCCAGTTGGTATATTATTAATTAGCATGCTTTTCATTTATAATTTCAAGCCAATCCTGAAGGAGGAACACGGTGCTGCTGGTATATTTTGAATTCCTTGAGGAACATTACATATAGTACTGGGTCAAAGCTTTGGGTTAAAAAAATTGTAGTTTATATTGTATTTCCCCTTCTAAAAGATTATCAGATGCTATATCGTTGGTGATTAGAACACCGATATAATCATTTGAAACCTTAAAAAATGAAATATACTAGCTGATTGGGGTTATTGACTCAATAAGAGGAGCATAATAGGATGATGAAGATTTAATCCACACATTAATTACTTCATTTCTTTTTATGTGAAGTACAGTATATGGGCCAGAATGACAATATTATCAGAATCGTCATAGTTAATAGTTGAGTTGGTGAGATATTACATTGTTTATCTGTGTTTTTAAAAGTACTTAATAATCTAAATACAGATAAAAATATGATTATAATAAGAGTATATAAGCTTCAATTAATTGGCCCCATTTCACGGTTGATCATGCGAAAGAAACATGCTTGTTAATTTACGCTGCGAGACCTTAATGGTTACATGCATTGTTCTACTCCACTAGGACTAGGATTCTTGCCTATGTTACCTTCAATGACAGGTTTTTAATTTAATCACAACTTCGTTTCTTCTTCCATCTCAGGATCAATCCAATAGCTTGTCAGCCTGAGCATTGAATGATCAATGCTTAGGTCTTACAATTTTTTATGATAGTTATAAAAAAATAAAAATTTAAAATGTATTGGTGACCAAAAGGAAAAGTTTCTCGAACTTGATGAGTCCCTGCATCGATCTCCAAGTAATAGGAGGGGGTCACCTGAATCATGGCTTTACTTCATACAAAACTACTACTTTTCAACTAACAGAAAGCAAAGAGTCGGGAGACACTCAGAGTCTGTCCTTGCTTTTATCAGATGTGTTGAAACATATCTGTTAAACAAAGGATCCTGGATTAATCTTGTTTAATTCCTTGCTTTGAATTTGGGTTCTTGACACACTCTTTTTGTTAGCTATTCCATAATAGTAGACGACTGAGATGAAAAGAGGTAAGTCATTCAGGTTAGTTCTACTTAGATATGGTAAAACCTGATTTATGCACGTGCAAGTAAGATTGTCTGGCTGTTTCTTTGAACTCCTTCTTCATTTTTAACTTTGACTACTCAATTGTCTCAAGTTTTGTTGCCTCCGGCATTCAAAGAGACTGACAATTTCATGTTAATGTCGTTAAAAATTTTGAGACCGTATTTTTAATGTTTAATGGGGAAGAAGAAAATATGCTTAACTTGGTGTGCATAACATTCAAAGTTTACAATTACTTATTTCCTCTCTGTAAGTAGCAGTATTTTCCATTATTCTTTGAAACCTGTTTGATATTTATTTCTTGCAAACTATTCCATTGCCCTTGGAGTCTTGGACAGCCTGCTGGTGCAGTCCCGTGTACTGTTTTCCATCACCAAGGGTATCTCTTGGACCGAGTATTTAGTGGGAGAGAAGACACAATTCCCACAATCACCAGAGAAAAGAGATGTAATTCTCCACTTGTCTTCACCACCTACCACTGGCATTGCTACCCCTGGCTTTGCTGGATTCTCAAAATCAGGCCGATACGTCCGGCCAAGCACGCCTTCGACCTCTGGAGACAGACTAAAGAACCTAAACTGCACCTCCAAGTGGGCAAAACAGTCATCCGAAGGTATTTGATAGTTATGAACCCTGTCATCTTCCTTGGTCACAGGCACCACATTAACCGCAATTTCTAGTACATCCGGGATGGAGACAATCACAACGTTCTTGCTTGATATTCTCTCAGCCTTTATGCCTCCTTTTTGGGATTTCCACACAGAAAGTGGAACTTGAGGTAGGACCACCTCATCTCCGTTGTATGAGAATTTCAAATGATCGGTCTCATCATCCCATACAGCTGTCTTGGTGGCCTCAACAGAGAAATTGTGTGAGCCAAATTGCATTCCCAAGGCTTGTATCCATGTGTAGTCCCTGGTGCGGCCTGGTGGACGAAGGCCAATGAAGCGAGCATTGATTTGGAGGTTACGGTCAGAAACTAAGCTGAAGTGCTCGTTGCTCCTGCCATGAAAGTAGAAGACAACCCCATCTCCCCCAATGAAACGGGGATCATAGCATGCAGCTCCATTGCCATTGCAATTTGGCTTTCGATCTACAATCAACAGATAAACTTTATAAATTTAACAAGACAATTGATCAAGGAATTGAATGGGAAAAGAAGTGAAATGTGAATAATGTTGGTACTTCTGCACTCAGCCCTGCATATCGGAGAGTCGCAGTTGACAAAGCAAGCTTTAGCTTTTGGATTGTTAGGCCTCATGGACGGGCATTGTTTAGGGCATCTCACAATCCTTAAAAAGCATCGGCTGTTCCGGTTGAAGCATGTGAACCTTTGGGGTGTTTGTGCATGGATTTGTATTGCACCATATACGGTGAGTAAGATCAATAAGCAGTTGCTGAATATATTCATTATAACTTTTTACTCTTCTAAGATGAGAGAATCGGGAGCTGGCCTAAAGTAACTAGCTTTATATTAGTTAGTTAGTTAGTTAGCAAGTGGATGATTTTAGCCTGACTACAAGTTGATTTGCTTTGCGGGATTTCTACTTTTGGTCAATGCTTTTGAGTATAGTAGAATTTTGCTTCTAAAAGTAGTTATTGACAATTTGAATGTCAGATTCTGCGGCTGGCCTTGCCTAACTTGTAAGATACTAGCGGCTCCCGTGCCTTCGGCACTGTATGAGCAGTGAAATTTATCTCAAACTTAGAACGGCCCAGATAATTTATTAAGTTAGCGGAAAATTCAAAATCATTATTAGATAGATAGATGTATTTTATTAGATAGATGTATGGACGGTGGGATTTATCTCAAACTTTGGACGGCCCAGATGATTTATTGAGTGAGCGGGAAATTCAAAATCATTTGCATTTTATTAGATAGACTAGTTTGGTCCCGTGCCTCCGGCACTGTATGAACAATATGATTTATCTCAAACTTTGAACGACCAAAATAATTTATTAAGTGAGCGGAAAATTTAAAGTCATTTGTATTTTATTAAATTATTATTAGATTATTAGATTATTAGATAGATAGATTATTATTAGATTATTAGATTATTAGATAGATAGATGTATTTTATTCGATAGATGTATGGACGGTGGGATTTATCTCAAACTTTGGACGGCCCAGATGATTTATTGAGTGAGCGGGAAATTCAAAATCATTTGTATTTTATTAGATAGATTGTAGTAACTTATAAGTATAGTGGACTGTAGTAGTAGTATAATTTAGTAGGGAAACACTTGTTTAAGCGATTCCAATTGGGGGTTACTTTGCATAAACCGAGGGGAGTCCAGCAAAGATGACTTCAACTTCTTCTCATCTCCAGCAATGTTTTCTTCATCCCTTCAAAAATAAAAGACCATGACCCCATGGTAGTAATTGCTGTATGTGCTTTGGAACCGTCTCACACGAAATGCGGCACTGAATACGGAATGAATGTGGCCATTCATTTTGAGACTTTATTTCAAGGTAAGAAGAAGATCTAGAAATAACTCCTATTTTAATTTTATATTTTTTTTGATAATTTTATATTAGTAATTGTTGGAACTTGCGACTCATAACATAGAACCTATTAAAAAAGGCTAGTGCGTCGCTTCGCTCCAATCTGCTTGGGGGCGTGCCGATATAAGACTGGGAGTGGTTCAGGGCGTGTCAAGATCGGTGTAGTTTCTGCACATGTGGCGCGGGGCGCGCCAGTGACATCTTGGGAGCGGCGCGGTCTTCGTCGGTTGGTGGACTAAAATTTAATGGTTTGTTTTTTGGAAGGACGTATTTGAGCCATGTGAAGTAGGGTTGGAATATGATTATTGACTATAAATAGTATCTATTATAAAGCTCTAATGTAACAAAAATCTTCAATAAAACAACAAGCCGCATATGAAGTACTCAAATTAGATAATCATGTAAATCTTTGTGTGTTAATTCTCGTAATTTTTTTAAACTCACGTCCTTCTTGACACGCCAAGAATTTAATTCTCAATCTCATGGTTAACACGGGTTAGGTAAGGCCAAAGGCCACTTAGTTAATTTTACATTTTACGTTTTATACATTTGACTACGACTTATTTTAAAATAATTTAAAGGTAAAATATAAGTTGATTTATAAATTATTTTAAGTTGCGACTAATAAATAAAAAATTTATAAGTCAGAACTTGCGGTTCCAATTGGGGCACAAACCGAGGGGAGTCCAGCAAAGATGACTTCAACTTCTTTTCATCTCCAGCAATCTTATTTTAAGTTGTGACTTATAACTTAAAACGTTCACAATTTGATTTTTAAGTTAAAACAAATTATAAAAGTGTTTGACTCACTTATAAAATAAAATTAAATATAAATATTACTAAAAAAGACATTAATAAAAAGAGGGACAAAATAGACATTATATTTAATCAAACTAACTTATTTTAAAATGACTTATAAATTATTTTAAAATAAGTTATAAATACTTACTTATTTTTTGACTTAAAAATTAATTTATAAATTGAAATAATAACAAATGACTTATAAGTTACTTGAAACAGCTTATAAGTCACATCTTTACAGTCTGTCCGAGATCTGACCAAAGGTGGGCACATCCTTTTTTGAAAGCCCAATAAAGAAAAGCCCATTGAGTCCTTGTAATTTGTTCCCGTATCCTCAACCCCCGGTAGAGGTGCACAACAGGCCGGCCTGGCCTGGCCTGGCCTGGGCCTGCCAGGCCTTGGGCTTTGACCAGGCCAGGCCAGGCCGTTGACTTTTGGCCTTCAGGCCAGGCCAGGCCAGGCCTTGGTCTCTGGGCTGTGGCCTGGCTAGGCCTGCAGGCCAGGCCAGGCCAGGCCAGACCAGGCCCAAAGCCTTGGCTGGTCTGGTCCTTTTTTTTAATGTTACATATTTAATATTAAAAATATAAATAATAAAATATAAATTAATAAATTTTGTAAAAATGATGCAAGATTTTTGAGATTTATTTTATTTTAACATTCTACTACACACCAATATAAATTGAATGATTAGAACAAAAATAAATATATTCATCTTAAATTACAAAAAAATGTAATTTAGATGTAACTTGAATATAAAACAAATTGATTTCTTAAATATATGTCTAATTGTCTACTATGCACTTCGTAGAAAATATTGTAGATTACTTAAATACTGTAGATTACACTTTTATTTTTTGAATATAAAGTTAGTTTTGATTTTATTTTCTTATAGTCCGTACTAGGATCGGTTGGACATATATTTTGTAAAGTTTAAACACACATACATCTTTTCATTTATGATCATTAAACTCTTACATGGTTATATCTCAAGAATTAATTCCAGTTAGTTTTCAAATTACTTTATGAAATTTTTATTTAAATTAGTACAACAGAATACCTAAAACATAACCAAAATCATAAATTCCCCCAAGAATTTAGCATATCCAAATTAATGAAGAACTTGAGTATTTACAAGAAACAACCTTATTATTAATATTTAATATTAAAAATTAGTTTATTGATGTATTAATTAATGTTAATATTTAACATTAAAGTAACAAAGAATATTACTAAAATTTTATTGTTAAATATTAGTACTTTAGTATTTACAATAAATTAACTTATTATTAATATTTAATCAACTAAGTAACTAACTTATTATTAATATTAAATATACTAACTAGTTATATTCATTGAATATGTATAGTAATTAAATGTATCAACAAGAAATCAAGAATAAATAATTAAAATTTTAAATTTTATTGATGTATTAATTAAAACTAATGTATTATACTTATAAATTACAACAATGAATAAGTAAAAATTTATACTTTATTGATGAATAATTATAAATTTAAAGTTCAAAAATTACAAATAATTAGATAAAAAATCTTGTAAGGTCTCAGGCCAGGCCAGGCCTCATGTCAGGCCAGGCCAGGCCAGGCCAGGCCTCATGCCAGGCCAGGCCAGGCCAGGCCAGGCCTTGCCAGGCCAGGCCAGACCCCAGGCCAGGCCCAAGGCCAGGCCAGGCCAGACTTTTTTGCAGGCCAGGCCAGGCCAGATTTTTATAAAAAAAAAATGGCCTTTTCAAAGCCCGGTCTGGTCAAGGCCTGGCCCGGTCTTGTACTCAGAGTTCCGGCTTGTGGATAATCTGGTTGCTCGCAATACCGCCCGTGTTCTTAAAGCTTTCCAGAATGCTAGGGTCGGTTCTCATGTAAGCCTATCCTTTTAAGGATTCCATATGCAATCAGATAGTTTGATTAAATCCTTTCTATTCATTGCATTTGATAAATATTTCTCATTCATATTCTTACCTGATAGGATCTATAAGTGTTTATTTCTGTAAAGGTGAATTTAGATTGATTATTGAAATTTTTTGAACTAGCTTTTCTTATGGTTTAAACTTTAAACTTAAAAGGCTTCAGAAGTAGCTTGTTAATAAAGTAACAGTGTGAATTAGGTTTTGTTTATAAACAAACACAAAGCATAAGACCACTGAGGTTGTATACTGTTCAGATGCTGAAGCTGAACTAAACAGCCTATAGACAATTAGTTATAGAAACCTCCGGAGGGAGTTCAAGTTCTAAATGCACAGATTTACACAAAATTCTGATGCAAACCTGTGACTCAAGAGTAATTGTCACAATTCCATGTGTGTTACAATCCAGTTTTAGGTTCTCTGTATTCTTATATGTCCCCACGTGTGGGCTGTGTCTACAACTTGAAATCTTTCAGTGAAGCTAAAAATGATCTGTCCCATTTCAATTTTCTTTATACTAATTTGTCTAAATTGTTTCTGCATCAGCATTTTGGTGGTTGCACAGGCTATGGTCATGAAGAAGCTGGGGGACGTGAAGCCCTTGACCAAGCTTTCGCAGAGATATTTGGTGCTGAATCTGCAATTGTTCGATCACAGGTAGCCAATGTTTTATTCTTTTGTTTGCCACTTCTTTACGCAATGCACTGAGCCTACTTCTTCTCAATCAGTTCTTTTCAGGTACTCATGCTATCACATGTGCTTTATTTGCTTTACTAAGGCCTGGAGATGAGGTAAGCTATGTATTCTTTTTCTCTCTGAGAATCTATAATTGCTACAAATCTATTTGCATTTTCTTAGGCAAATGTGTATGCTATATAAATGTGATGTTCCCAGCTTATGTTTTGCTAGAACTTGGTTTAGACTGATTTAGTTATCAGCTTTTGGCAGTTGCTGGTGCTCCTTATGATACTTTGGAGGAAGTTATCGGAATCAGGGACTCTAACGAGTTGGGTTCCCTAAAAGATTTTGGAGTAGAATACCGAGAAGTGCCTGTAGGTTTCTATTCACCATTTAAAACTTGATCACTTATTTTTTATTTTGTATGCTAATGTGAATGCTCACCTTATTAGAGTATATTATTATTATTACTTGGTGATAGTACTCGTACACCTTTACCATTTTCAGCTTGCAGAGGATGGTGGGCTTGATTGGGATCGACTTAATTTTGCTTTGAAACCTCAAACAAAATGTGCCCTCATACAGAGGTCATGTGGTTATTCTTGGCGGCGTAGTTTAAGTGTTAATGAGATTGGCAGGGCAATTAAGATGATAAAGGTAAGTTGTTCAAACTATAATCTGATGAAGATATAAAACTATTTTATCTTAAGCTTTCCTAGAATTTTACGCAGACCTCTATGGGACAAATGGTTTTTTTTGTGCAATTCCAAATGTGAAGCAAGTGTGTCCAAAGGGCACTTACAAATTGAAAAAAATAAGTAAGATGCCAGAGAAGTGAAATATACGAGAGTAAAGTGGGTTCATTGTAAAAGTTTGTGTATGAAGGTAGGAGTAGAAATTGAGATATTCTTTGTCATACCCTTTGCTTTATCTTGAATATCAAAGAAATTTTGATATTATAGTTTCATCAGATTGCTATGTTTGACAACTGTTTGATCAGTCACAATCCATCCATATGTCTTTCTTCTTCCGGCTTAAGCACCTTAAATTTTTTCTTTGTTCATTGCATAACATATATATTTATACAGATGCAGAATCCAAACTGCTTCGTCATGGTGGATAACTGCTATGGTGAATTTGTGGAAAATATCGAACCTCCTATGATGGTATGTAATAAAATAAATAAATGATAAACTCTCTTGGCCTAGAAAATGTTAACATTAGGTTGACAATGGAAAACAGGGTGCAGACTTAATTGCAGGCCAGTCTAATAAAAAATCCTGGTGGAACCATTGCACCATGTGGCGGGTATGTTGCTGGAAAGGAAAAATTAGTAAAAGCAGCAGCAGCACGTCTATCTGCACCAGGGCTTGGGATGGACTGTGGCTCAACCCCTGGAGATATAATGCGAGCATTCTTTCATGGTTTGTTTCTTTCACCTCAAATGGTTGGGGAAGCAATCAAGGTATCAGCTTATGTATTTTCTACTCTATGGTGACTTTATTTCTTCTACCATGTCATGATGGTTATCTTATTCTCTATTATAAGGGAAGCTTTCTAATTGCTGAAGTAATGGCAATGAAAGGGTACAAAGTCCAACCACTTCCCAGGGTACCCCGTCATGATACTGTACAGGTAGGCTTTTCAACTCTAAATTCAGAATGAACCATAACTAGCACATTTGGTTTGTACTATAGCTTTTTCTTTTCCCCTTGCCCAATAATTTTTATTTGATGCTGTGTATTTAATTTGATACCCATGTGATGATATGGCTGATATTATATTTTAATTCCTGAACCATTCTTTTGATAACATGAAACAATCATGCTAATGTTAATTGGATCTGCTAAAAAAATGGCAAGTATTTCAGCAGAAGAAGCTCAAATGCTTTGTGCTGCTTTCAGGCGGTGCAACTTGGAAACCATGAGCGCCTACTTGCTTTTTGTGAGGCTGTACAGAGAAGCTCTCCAGTAGGTTCTTTCACCAAACCGATTGCAGGTGCAACACCTGGCTATGCATCAGAGGTTTGGCCAAGTTTAGCTTTGTTTGTAACTATGCAATGTTTGATACTTGCTACTTTATTATTCTTTGCAATAATGTTTGGATTGACTTGCGTATGCGCTCTTCTCAGGAGCATGCTCTGCACCCCACCAAACTGAAATTACCAGTACTATCCTTTGAAACAAATATTTAATTATCAATGCTCAACAATGTAGATTGTAAACTGGTTCTTCCATGTATTTGAGTTGCTCAGATTTCAATGATACATTTTTTTGATTTGTCATCCTTATGCCCCTTGTGCTTGAAACAAGGAAAAAAAAGTGGACCGAAGGAGCATTAGCATACCACCAACCTGTTGACTATCAGGCTGTAGGGGGCAAGCTTCAGTATAACTAATAAAGTGAAATTATAGGATGTATAATAATACATATCTGAACATTAAACCAATTTTGGCATAATCTGGACTATTGCAAGTTATTTATAGTTGCCTTTCTTAAATTTTGATACATAGTTAACAATGAAATCTAGAGTTTGGGACTGTTATTCCTTTGCCATGTTCACTAGTTCTTTGTGTTTTAGTTTACATTTAGCTAATACTCTTGGTAAAGATTTTAAGACATCATGGATCAGGTGATCTTTGCTGATGGCACCTTTATTGATGGGAGTACAAGTGAGCTCTCATGTGATGGACCACTAAGGGAGCCATTCTCGGTATTCTGTCAGGTGTGCACTTCACTGACATGTCTTCCTCATCTGATCAATAACTTGCACATCTGCCAATTTATTATACTAAAATGGGGTCAATGCACTGGAGAATCTTAAATAAAACAAGGTTATATTATTTGAATGTCTATTTAATAAAATATTGGCTACTGAGTTCCATTATTTGTTTGCAACGCAGGGAGGTACTCATTGGACTCAGTGGGGACTAGTTCTAGGGGAGGTTCTGAAGTTTCTATGACAAAAGACTTTGGAGCAGAGAATAGTTTAGCGCTGGTTGTCTTCTGTAGAAATTTACTTTTTATCCATTTCAGTGGAGTTCTGGACGGGTTATTATGGTGAATATCATAGCAATTCCAATCACTATCATCGCTATGGATGTCAAGGAGGCATAATCAAACTCGTCTTGGTTCTAAATTCAAGGTAAGAAATCTTTCTGTAGTTTATAATTTGGTGTTACGGTGAGCATAGTATAATGAAATATGAGTGAGTTTCTACCAGAAATTTTGTTATAACTATGACAATGGCGCGAAGCTAAGCAAAATTAGAGTATTACAGTTCTGCTGATCTCTTTTAAATGTTTCCAAGTTTAAATTCACTGAAGGAGGGCATGAAGTTTTATCGGAATTGGTGAGTCTGGCTTGTCGTGTTATTTGATCTGTTCCTGTGCAATCTTTTATCCCATTTGGATTTATCATTGTAAGCTTACTATATAAAGTGCAATCGAGTGAAGAATTTTTAAGTGCCTTTAGTTTGTGTATGTGTTGGTAGAGAAAAAAATAATTCATTCTTATCTTGGAGTTGTGTTAATTTCTTTTGGTTTGAATTTGTATTCATTTGTTGCTTTTTTTTTTTTTATCTTCAGAAGGTGCTTGTGCATATTGTTTCACGTCTCTTTGAACTAGTCTAAAACTAACTGCTTCTTTCGGTCTTTCTCCTTGTCTGAGGAGGTAGGTTATTATGGAGTTATGTAACGTACGTACCGTGCTCATTTGAATATGATTACTTCCCAACTTTATGCCTATAAGCACCCAGGAAAATTGTACAAAACTCCATTCTTTTACCGTTAAGCTGTCAATTGATGGGGTATTATTATAATATCAAAACTACTCACTCGAGCACACCACCAAATAAGTAGTATAATGACAACCCTTCTTTTTATTTGAAAGGTAAAGATGGCAGGATGACTGTCTAACACCGTGAATAAGAACTCATATTGTCATCTACATTACGTTAGCCCCTCCCCCCTTTTTTTTTATAAAATCTTCCTCTCCAATTAGAATAAATTCAGTGCCATACTCCAGATAGTTGGAGAGGACAAGACGCCTGTGATTTTGTAATATATTATTGAATAAAATCATTGATACTACTAGAAATTGTATATGTATTTGAATTTAGAATATCATTAAAAAAAAAACTTAATATTATTTTTAATCCAATTTGAAAACACGCTTTATATCATAATTTCCTTTTACGTAGGCCCAAGCCCTTTTGAGTTTTATCAAACGTTTTCTTTACTTAAATTATTATAATGCAACTAATTATGATAAAATATATCGGTTGTCAAATACATAAAATATTTACACTTACAAGATTGGAGAATGCCCCAAAGCCCCTAATTAAATGATTTAAGTTTATCATATTAAATTTAAATTCATTTAAAACTTAGCTCGTCAAATGTTTATTGAGTTGGATAAGTTATAACTTGACTCATTTATAAATTACAATAATAATAATAATTAATATATTAAATCAATAAAATGTCAAAATTATTGTATTAATATTAAAAGACTTGCATAAAATAATCACTTAAAAATGATGTTGCTAATTTATTATATTCAATACTACTTTATGAATCTATATTCAATCTTACTCTTATGATATTTCATCATATTCTGTCATACATTAAACCTAGTTAAAAATAAATAAATAAACAAGTTATGTAATTTTTAAAAGATGATAGGGCCATATTTTTATTATTTCATTTTATTTGATGTCGATCGCTAAATCTTTACTCTCCGCTAGCTAGTATGCTCCAAATCACGACTGCTCCTCCAGCCAAAGGACCACGTACACATGGTAACAGAAAGAAATTTATAAGTTTTTTGTTATTTTTTAATTTATAAATTAAATTTTAAATAAAAAAATAAGTATATATTTGTGATTTATTTAAAAATAAATTATAAATTATTTTAAAATAAGTTCGTTTGACTAAATATAATGTTTATTTTGTTTCTCTTCAATTTTGTCTCCATACTTTATATTAATATTTATATTTATTTTAATTTATAAGTCATTATGAGCCCAACACATTCATAACTCGTTTAACTTAATTTCTAACTTATAAATCAAAACTTAAAATAAGTTATAAGTCAACTTATATAATAGCTTATAAGTCATTCCCGATGAGTCCCCGTGCTATAAATTATGTACACTAATTGCTAGAAAAGTCCATTTGATGTATATATTAATATAAGCTAGATAAGCCCGACATCACTATTTTGAATTCTCCACTGTCAATCTTCGTCATGACATCACTCTTAAGAGTTTCCTTTAATTTCTCATCCTCCAACACCCTACATGATCATTCCAATCCGAGACGGACTTGTTTTCGATTCAAAGTCTCACAACCCATCATCTGTTACTCTCATCCAAAAGCAAATATCACTTCTTTTGGGATCAGAGAGGGGATTTATGGGGAGAGATTGAGTTTTTTGGGGACAAACAGAGGTGAATTTCGGATTTTGGAGGAGGAAGTGAGGAAGAAGAAGAAGCGGGTTGTTTTGGTACGATTCAATCAAGGGTCTGGATTCAATGGTGGCCGCGGTGGCGGTGGCTGGAAAGTAGACAGTAACTCGGGGAGGATTTTGGGTAATCTTGCTTTAGCTGTAGGCTTGACTTATCTTTCTATGACTGGCCAGCTCGGTTGGGTTTTGGATGCAATTGTTTCTGTTTGGGTATAATTCTCTGTCTTCCTTAATAATTATGCAATACAGGACTTACGAAGATGATACTGCATGTGTATGATTTAGTTTCTTGTTCTTTAAACATGATTATGAGAATTGTGACTTGTGAGCTTTCTTGTTTTTGCAGTCCATCAAAAAGAGAATTATGAGCTTTTCAAGTTAAATCATTGTAAAATTTTGAGACAGTTAAATCACTGTTGCAGTTTTCTGTTCTTTTGTTCTAGCAAATCTTTTTACAAGTTCATTATTCAGTGTAGCCAACTTAACTGTATCATATGGAGGTTGTAATTCTTGTAATGACATTTGACTTTCCGCTGTCAATAATATTAGGTTTTCATTTTTGGATGAGGATATACCATTCTTTCGTTCCCTTTTATTTTCTTTCATTGTTATATTTGGCAAGAGTTTTAAACCTTTATCGTATTCTAAGTTGATATCTACTTCTACATATGGTATTATTTTGCTTATTAGGCTGTTTTGTGTTTGACGTATTATGTTTGTTTTACTGTCACCTTCCATCGGTTCAGCTTGTTCAGGTCGAGCAACAGAGATCCCACTTTGCTGTGATTTTGTTTTTCTAATTTTTGTGCCTTATTTACCAAAAAAAATTAATTTTTGCCTTGCCTCTTCTACTTATAAGTACCGGAAGTTCTTATAGTAAAACTTTCATTTTATTTCTTTAAAAAGAATAAAAATAAAATAAAATTAAAGAGACTTTTTAAATCTTTGTCCTATGGATCATCTATTGTAATGACCTTTGCACTCAATTTATTCCTATTTGGATCTGACTAATTGATACTTTTTCACAACCAGCTTCTTGCAGTGATTCTACCAATTGTTGGTTTAGGAGCTTTTCTCTGGTGGGCTGGTCGGGATATAGTTCAAGGCACTGTGAGGCTACTTTACTTTTGTTTCTATATTATGCTGGCCTCAAAATATTGAATAATATCCTCTGCCTGTTTAATGAGGGACACACTTCTTACCTAAAAGAAGCTAAGGTTAAGTAGCTTATTATATTATTGCCTGAAAAATAGTAATGTTGTCTAGTTTCCGTCGTGTTATAGTTTTATTAAATATTTCATCATATTAGCTGATAGCTAGATGCTTGCAATCTTATACATGGGTAAATCCTTAACCGGATTTGGTTTATATATAGCAATATAGCAATAATATTCTTTAAATAACGTTGTTTGGTTTTTGTTCATTATTTATTAGTTTGCTATTCCTACGCCAACTAGTTTAGGGCCTTTTGGATAAAAAGGTGGGATTTCGATTTATGTAATTTCTGATACATAACAGTCAATCTAACAAAGTAATCACGACCATGAAAGGATAAGATCTTCCTCTTTATTCCACCTAATGGGGAACTAGCTACATCCTCAGAGTACGAAGGTACTGGGAGGATGTACTGATTAGTCTGTTACAGCTGAATTACATTTGTTTTGAGGGTTAATTTCCCTCTTACACATTTACAGAGACTGGACATTCCTTCTCAGCATTTTACCTTGGTAGCATTTTATGTTCTTTATCTGGACTCATCTTTTTGCCTTATTCCCTTTTGATATTTGGGGAAAATAATTTTTTGTAGGCTCGTGCAACTTTAAACTCTTGAATAGCTGAGGTCTTATTGTTTACAAAGATAAGATCTCTTCTAAGATGCTGATTTGTGGGTCTTCTTGTTCAACTTTATCCACTCTAACAAGAAACTACTTTCATTTAACTGAATAAATTGTCCCTTTTGGGTTGTGTTATATGTGAGAAAATTTATTTAACAAGCTTTTCTGTCTTCTGCCTTACTTAATTGCTTCTCTGTCCCACATGCAGTGCCCAAACTGTAAAAATGATTTCCAGATTTTCAAGTAAGACCAAGTTGGAAAACCAGCTATACTCATACACGTAGTATAACTTTTTACATACTAAAATTTGAAATTGGTTGTTTTTCTTTTGTTTCAGATCTATGTTAGGTGATGAGTTGCAGCTGTGTCCCTATTGTAGTCAACCTTTCTCAGGTAAATAGCAAAGACACCTGGATCATACTTCTTTAAGATTTTCTTGCTCAAGTGGCAGCTCAGCCATTGTGGTACTTATATTGATTTGACTAAAAGAACTAAGAGAAGCTATATTATAAATTTCATGTTTCACACTGATTGTAGATTGATGTAAAACCGATAATTATGAAAAAACTCCAAAGTTTTCTTGTTCAAATTTCAAAATTGAACTCCATTCTTTAAATTATGGCAAGAGCCGAGTTCCAAATTAAAAATGGATCTGACCTCTACAGCTACTGGAGATGGTGGCTTTAATTCGACCTAGAGCCCATGGTTGGTTGTTAATATTAGTATTTACTGTAAGATGCTAAAAATATTAATTTATGCGTATGTTTTTTAATATATTAATGAACATGACTTCAACTACGTGTGGAGATAATTATGGCATATGGAGTTATTAAGGTTTATAGGCATGAGACTACCGTAGCTAATTGTGCTGATCACCAGATCTCTCAATTTCAGCCAAGCTTTAGTGTGATCTTAACCTGCCTGCAGATCACTTTTCTTGGTTTTGTAGTAACATTTTTTAGACTAATATTTTTGTTCTTTTATTTTCTCCAGTAGTTGGCGACAAGTTTGTACAGGATGATATTAATTTCTCCAACCAATCTACAACATTTGATCAAGCATATGGTGACTACTTCTCTCCTCGTTCAAAGAAAGGTGGTTTCTATAAGTTTGTTGCTTCCATTATCCCTCTTTTAGAAGTGGTTTTTGAAACTAAAAATAGATCAATTGTAGATGGTTTGTCAAATTCAGAAGACTAGGTTCATGCTTGCCACTTGCCAGGGCATGGTTATGTGGCTTCCTCTCATTAGTTAATATTTAATGAGTTTAGATCATCATTAATCGTGACCGAGTAATATAGCGTGGTGATAAAATAGCCTTGATAGGAGTTAGTTATCTGTTTAAATTAATGGAGTTTAGCTTCAAATGATCTTTCACGATGATAAATATGAATATTTTCCTTGATATTTAAAGTGGTGAGGAACATCTTCAATCCAGCGTGCTAAACTGACTGTCCCTTGATTGGAAGAAAAGGATATATTCTGCAAGCTCGGGTCTATAACAAAAGTATTGCTGGGTGAAACTTGAAAATAGAAAAATGGGTAGACTGTGGTGGGGCTAGGGGTAAAGAAAGCTCTAAGTTCCCTTTTTTTCTGATCAAAATTGTTATATTTGTTTGACTAAAAGACAGTTTGCACCCCAAAGTTTGTCATATTGCTGAGGTTTGCACCCTAATATTTAAAACTTATCTAAGTACACCTTAAACTTCTTTTTCGTTAAATAAAATGCAACCTCCGTACATTTAACCGGTCAAAAATGACCGGTTGTACCTTTCATCCAATTTTTGAAGGGTTAATTTCGGTAAAACATATTTAAGAAATAAAAGAAATATTAAAATATACCCCAACCTCCAAGTCACTGCATCTTCTCTATCAATAACCCCAACCCTAAACCCAAACCCTATCCCTATCCCTATCCCCAAATCAATTCCACACCAATATTAACCATCACTAGCAAGGACTGCCTTTACCATCATTTGCACGACATCACCTTCACCACCAACACGAAGCATAACGACTTCTCGAGCCCATGAATGGCATTAAAAACCTTAAGAACCGTCGCTGCAGGAACAATGGTTTGATTTATATGACCCCCAACATCATCAACTGCTTCCTTTTGTGTGCCAATTGGCCGAACCGCGGCTTCCAAATAAGGTAGCCTCTGCTTGATGTCATCTAACCTCGGCCCAGCTTTCGCAAGAGATGCCCCTAAAGCTTTTGATTTCTGTATGCTAATCTTCAACAATTTCTCGTTGCAGTTACCAAATTCTCAGTACCTTTCTCCACTAAATCCACTCTTATATCAAAGCCCCAATGCCAGAAATCACAAAATAGGTCAAAAAAAAAACTTCTTAATTCACAAAACCCACAAATTTTCTCACTTCATAAAGCACCAAAAACAACACCTTTAAATTCAAAGTTATATTTTTTCTTAATTGGTAAGCAATTTGGGTTCCTACATCAAAACCCTGATCCTAAAAAGCACAAAACAACTCAACCCACTCCTTAATTCACAATACCCACAAATTTTCTCACAAACAGAGCCCAGTGAAAGATCTATTGCCAACAAAGAGCTTCAATAGTAAAATAAAAAGAGTCTTCATTTGGGACACACCCAAATTTGTTACACTTCATTTGGGGTTTAACAGTGCAGTACTTGAGGTTGAAGAAGGGGAATATTAGGTCCTCTAGTAAGCCTGCCGAGTGAAGCTCTTCTTGCTACTGTTACTGATCTCCACATCCTCCCTCTTCCTCTCTAACAGTTTCACAAAAACTGATTTTTTAGGGTGAAGGACTCCGAAGGTTAGGAGGATCAATTATTGTACGTATCTCTCCGGCGATAAAGAGAGGGATAACTTATTTTGTTTTTGTGATTTTGATTTTGATTTTGATTTTAGATTGTTGTAACAGTGGAGTAGGAGATGAAGATAATAAATGATTACATTTGGGGTTGGATGATGATAACTAGAATTTGAAAATTAAAGATGATAGAACAATTGATTTGGGGATTAGGGTTGGGGTTTGGTTTATATTTGGGGGTGTGGTTTATTGTTTATTTTTTCAATGTTTTTAATTTTCTTAAACATGATTTACCGTTTTTGCCCTTTACAAAATGGGTTTACAATAATATCCATTCATTTTTGACCGGTTAAATGTACAGGAGGTGCATTTTGTTTAACGAAAAAGAAGTTGAGGGTGCACTTAGATACGTTTTAAATATTAGGGTGCAAACCTTAACAATGCTACAAACTTTGGGGTGCAAACTGTCTTTTAGTCTATTTGTTTATCCCACACAGTTTTTGCCATTGTTGCAGAATTTTGTTTTCAGTGTCTTTTTACCTTCTGAAAAGGTATCCATTCCCCAAGAAATAGGTTCTATATTACTTAACAAAAAATACAAGATGAATGCTATATTGCTCTTACGAATTTGTTTAGTGCTACTGTTTTTGTGAGATTCTAAAATACTCTATTTGACATTGTGCTTTTTATAGGAAATGATTCATCTATAGCAGTTGTTGATGTAGAAGCTGAAATAAAAGATGCAGACTGATGAAGCGTCCAGCCATAAGATCCTGGGATATGGTACAACCCCTTGAACCTGAATGACCAGATTACTACTCCTTTGATCCCCAAACACACCAATTTAACACTTGCTCATTTCACCCAGATGCAGAATGTGGTCTACATATAATTCTTGTTTAATTGTCGCTCTAAATGGGCCATTTCAGTGAAAATGAAAAAAGCAGTAAGATAAAATCCTTGAACCGAAGTAACTAGTTGTTTATCATGGAGAGAAGTAAGTTGTTCATCAGACTGCCCATCATTATATAGGTATTGTAGCACTTGACAAATTTTTCTGGGATTATGCACCTTTTGCAATATTGATTATTTAGATTCTTATTAGGAAGAAATCTAAAATGAGAGAACTTCCTAGGAACTGCTTACAGTATGGAGTGTTTCCTTCCCTTTAATGTTTTATACTAGCGGCTGCTCGAGTTTAGTACCCAATAAGAGCAACGACAATGATAATGTCTTTCAGTAAACCAGAGAAGTTACTCTTAGTCGCTCTATCGTTTCATTTCTCCGTTCTATATGAAAGTAGGTTTTCACAAAAGGCTGCTCCTGTATGCAGGCATCCGAGGCTCATACTTTGTGTTGTACTCTGCAGAACACAACCCTCAGCTCAACAACATATATTATCGTCACTGAGCAGAAGATAATAATCCCCTCACAAAATTGGTAATACTGGAGAAGTTCAACAAGTGTCGACGCTGTCGTCTTTACAATTCTGATGATATTTTTAACGATGTTCTCTCTCTGCTAAATATGTATACTAGTCATTATAGTTTTTCTTAGAATATGGATGTGTTTTATTTATCCAACATACATGACAAACATTGGGTCAATATGATGTGTAACAAGTTGCTCATTTATAACATGTAGTGTGAACTTATGGCTTAACCAAGGAAATTATTGTTGTGAAATTTCTAATGATGAATCACTCATTGATATATATATATATATATATATATATATATATATATATATATATATATATATATATATATTATTCCAGTGCTCATTTATACTTATTATGGCATAACTAGGTTGCAAAGGATTTTTTTGTTGTGAATTTTCTAATGATGGTTTGCGAATAGCTTTTATTGTTCCATTATAAGTATACTTTTCGACAGATTAAATTTGTTACTTTTAATTACTATATAATCTTTGACATTCATGCCCTCATATTTTGAAGTTTTTACAATAATAAATTACCTGAATATAGACTTTTTAACCCTAGTTAACTTAATTTGGACCGAAAATAAATTTTTGATTTACATATTAAGTTTCTTAAATAATAGTTAGAACATGCTATGCTAGGTCAGCATTTTTCAATTTAAAAATTTCACTCCCTCAATTTCAAAATATTTTCTAAGTTGATTATATTTTAAACAAAAAATAAATTATAAAAATAGTAAGGGTACTTCTGACCATTTCGCATAATACTATTACTAATTTATGGGTCTACCCTTCTCGTAGTTTCTGTAACTGCACCGCTTTCCATAGTCTCAGTTATCTCGACTCTAACTATTGTCTCCCTCTCGGATTTGTGAAAGCCAGCCACGATGGCGGCCTGGACAGCTGCGATTCGTCAAGCTACGAATCTCGCTCGTCTCTCTACTCCAATATTGGCGGCTACGTCTACCCGAGCCGCGAATCTAATCCATCGGCGCGGTCTCTCTGGTGGCGGTGGTAATCTCCATTTCTTTCCGTTCCGAAATTTTAATATTGTCCTAAAATTTCTCTCTAATTTCCACCTCAATTCTGGCATTTGGTTTTGTTTGTTTTACTCTGTCTAACATCTGTTATAGAATGTGCATTCTTTCTCCTCGGTGATTTCGCTCGAATATTGTTTTAGCTTGTAGGAGTATTTATTATTGAAACTGCTGCTGGAAATATAATTATTAAGCTTGACTTGTACATCCTCCCTCCGTTCCACAAAAAGACTCTCCCCATTTACAAAATTTGCAGATATTGTATATTTTTGTTCAATGTATACCCTAAAAATAATAAATAAGTTGTTAATTTGATGATGAAATTATTGAGGGAAAACTTGAAGATATTGTGTCCTTTTATACTATTCTCACTAAAAAGTTGACCTTTTTTTTGTGAAATAAAAAAATAAAATAAAATTGCAACTGGGACTCTTTTTGTGTCTCAAGGATCAGGAGGGTAAGGCTGTGTTTCATTACCTCTTAAGGCCTCTTAACAGGTGTGCCTCTAATTCGGTCATTTGGTAATTTATTTTGCCTCTTAATCGGTTAGACACAAAATTAATTCTAAATCATCTAGCAAATTTTTTTTTGGACAAAACTAAATCTCTTCAAAAACCCCAAAATTCTCCATTAATCTGACCAATAATCCGCTATTAATTCTCCATTAAAAATCCCGTCGATTGAAACCATGCCAAAACATTAGAATCAGTGTTAGCCACGAAGCCCACCATCTGATCTAGAAATTAAAAAAAACATATTCATACATATATATATTCCACCATGAATAATTTTTTTTTAAAAAAAATCAACCAACCACAAATTCATGTCTATGTCTTTGATCTGCCTCGTCATCCAACCTAACAATATCCAGATTAAGAAGAGAAGAATAAAAAGAACAGATAAGAGAAGAAAAAAAGAGACAAGAAGAACAAATTAAGAAGAGAAGAAAAAAAGAGAGAAGAAGAAGCACAAATCCATGTCGTCTAGCTATATCTTTTTCTTTTTTGCTTTCTCTTCTTTGTTAGAAATGAGAGAAGAGGGAAATATGAAGAGAGAGATGAGAGACGGAGGACGGGGAAGAAGGGGAGGGGGACTATAGGGGAAATGAGGTTTTGTTTAAGGGTTAAAATAGTAAAATACTGTTATTCACACATTTTGAAAAAATTAATTATCAAACAACATTTTTTAACATTTTTTTATTCAGATACAATTTTATTCAGATGCTCTACATTATTCATATGTCTAAACTGTTCAGATCTTAAAATTCAGTTTTATCAAACACAACCCAAGTCCCTCGTCTAACACGTAGCCTTGTCTATGCACGTGTATATGGTTAGTCCTTCAAGTAATAGTGATAGTAGAATGAAGGGCATAGTCTTGTGTTATACTCCCTTCGTTGTGTGTGTGTGTGTATTTTCAATCATGAATTTTTGCAATGTTCTAAAAGACGCTAGGAGGAAGGCGGGCGGCCGAGGGGGCCTAGCGCCTAAGGGGCCTGGGCGGGGCCTAGACGGGATTTTTTATTTTAAACTAATTTTAATATTTTATCTTACATTTATCCAAATAAAACAATAATATAAAGCAAAACAATTTATAATAAAGATAATAAAGGCATTTGCTTAATGTTCAAACACATATCCATATTGTTAATGTCAAAGTTTAAACACAAACATGCAATTTTTCAAAATTCAAACATATTTTTAACGTATTAGTTTTATTCATAAACAAGATTGCTATTCAATAATAAAATTTTAAATTTTAAAAATTTAATTCAATATTAAAACTTAAGAAACTAAACATAAATTTAAGAATTATATTGTATTAAACTAAATATTACAAAAGTATCATCATTTATATAATTTGAAGTTGGTACAAGTTCAAAAAATTACAACTAAAAATAAAATTATCCATTTTGACTTGATATTGTTCAATTCTTGTTGTGATTTGATATGCTACAACATGTATTATGAATATGGTAAATCATTTGAAAATTAAATATATTAAGATCTGGTTTGGGTAGTTATTAAAATAACAAAAAACTCTCCGCCTAAACCCCACATAGGCCCCGTCTAATTTCGTAGAGTGATTTTTTTGCCTCTTTAGGCCTAGGTGTGAGGCGCCAGGGGGCCTAGCGCCTAGGCGGGTCGCCAAGGGGGGGCCTAGGCGGGGATTTTTAGAACACTGATTTTTTGTATCAACACTTAACAAATGATATTGCAAAATAGAAAAAGCTGTGAACCTTTATATCTTATTATTTTTTCCCTTGAAGCCAAATGGGACTCCCATTTTTGGCAGAGGAGTTCTATTGAAATTAGGTTTCTTATTATTTGATATTCATGCTCATTTAAATTTTGGTTTTGCTTTGCAGATCATCACGGACCACCTACGGTTAACCTTTGGGAGGACCCATTGAGCCCATCTAGATGGAAAGAAGAGCATGTGAGTTTACCTTTCATTCTATCATGGTATTGCAATTTAGCCCAATCTTCCCTTATGGGTTGTCCTGAAGTTGCTTGGTCTTGTGTGGATGTTTCTAACTTTTCCTGTGAGTTTTCACTTTGATTTGTGCTTATCTGTAACTTAATTAGATGTATGTATATATATATATATATATCTATAGAATTTTGTCTTTCTGCTCCAGCCAATGTCTTTTGTGCCATCTTCCTTGTCTTTGCTAAGTTATTGTTTTTAATCTTCTTCTCTCTACGGGTCAAATTTTACTATTAACTTCTGTAGAACTTCTTTATATAAGTAAATCCTCTCCAATTTACTACATATGGGTGCTTTTCTAGCTGCTGAAAATGAACAATAATATGAAATTACGTTCCCTTCACAATATGGGACTATAGTGGAATAATTGTGCATCACCCTCTTACAAATATAGGAAAGACATCACCAGCAATCAAATAGATATGCTCTCTGTTTCTTCAACTATCTGCAACTCTTTCCGGAATTTATTTCTCTTTTGAAACCACTAACTCTGCTCTCCCATCACCTTCTATCTCTCCACCTTCTCTACCACAGTCAGATTAATACTAACAAGTACCACAATTGAAATCTCTTACATGTGATGGATACATCTCTGTTTAATTTTATATAGACAAAAAATTCACAACTCTCATTGGACTCACTATCCCTCTCGCTGTCTCCTTTTATATTTGCTTGTGAGATTTAATGATATGCCCAGTTTACCATCTACTTCATTTGTGAGTTAAAAGAATATTTTTTTTCTCTCTCTTTTTTAAATCAGTGTTTTAGTCATGTTGACTCCAACAATGAAAAGTTTTCCTACAATGAATATTTTTTTATATGATTTTTGTAATAACCTTCAAATCTAAATTTGGGTTTGTTGGTTGGCGACTTAATATGCTGTTGGGTGAGGGGTGGTACTGGGGTTGGGAAGGTGATGTGTTTGGGAATTGGTTTTGATGTAGAGACAGAACAAGGTGGTGGAAATCAAACAGTACACCAATTTGATGTAGGACAAGGTGTTCGAGGGTTAAGAAAGGGATAGAGATGAAGAAATTTAAGCCATTTATTCTATACTTTTCAATGTTGATGGTAGTGAATTGCATATTTTAGTTGGTGTGCATTCTACTAGTTTCATCAGTGCAGCAAAATTATTCCTTTATTAAACAAGATCTTAACCTAGAGTTTCCATGAGAAGGATAATTCTTCCTTCATGATTTGACAGCGTGAAAGATCCCATTCATTTTTTCATTAGTGTCGCAAATTGTAGAGTATATTTTTAGTTACATGCACAATGACAAATTTTGTAAAATGTGAAATAGAAAGGAAATAAAAAAAGGACTTTTTATCTTCTGGCCCTTATAATTTCTGTTATTGCTGCGTTTTATGTGATTTATCATAGCTATAGTATTTGTGACATAATATTTACTTGTGTATGCGTCAGGTTTGTTGGTTCTGCCTCTTCCTCTCTAATTGTTTATTGTGTTGTTTAATTTATGAGATTCACATTAAGGCCTGGAATCATTTAGAGATTATAAATGTATAATTAAGACATTCTCAGTTTTGACTTGGATCATTATGATTATACAGTTTGTGATTGCCTCACTTACTGGATGGGGTCTACTCATCTTTGGGGGCTACAAGCTCTTCTCAGGAGGCAAGAAAGACAACAAAGAAGTGGTGGTACTTTTTTATCTAGTCGTTGAACTATGTACTATAAATGAATTTAGATTCGTACACATGGATATCATTTCCTTTATGCTTAAGTCAAGCTATTTTGAATTTCAGTAACTAGTTAATTACTTATTGTCAAACGACTCAAACTGGTATAGGAACAATAAGATTGAATTGGAAATATGGACAAATTCTTGCGGAGTCCAAAGAAATGAAAATAAAAGGGGGTTAACTTGTTCCAATTTTATCTTTATTGAATTTTAATATCAGATCCACTTAATCTATAGTGGCTACTACATGGTACATATCCTTTAGGCAGCCCTTGAGTAATTTGGATGTTTGGCAAGTTAATAGTTGCGAGTATATTTGATAATATTTCAAACTGGTGGTAATAAATTCAAGATAGTTTTTTATGATTATAGTTTCTCCACCTATATTTACAAGAAAATAGTATACATTTTGATTACAAAAATGGTCAATTTGACTGAGAAAGTCAAACTGAGCCAATTTTTCCGGGACAGAGGGAGTACTAGATACACATCTTAAAAAAACTAATCTTACAGACACTGCTATTAAAGGATTTTTAGACTTGTCGATATTCCCCTGCACATTTCTAACATCGACAGTAAGCACTATATAGAGGTAGCGTTAATCTTAAAAGACCTGCTAATGTTAAAGTCTGACGTTAAGAATTTAGGAACACTTGTTAGTATATATGTAGGCATACATATGCAAATCCTCAGGCATATAGAGGCTTAATTTTTGTACTTGTTATGCCCTTGTGTATGGAAAATTAGGAAATGGTTTACTGTTTTGCATATATATAATGCTCACTGTCCAACATTGTTTGAGCTACCAACTTTGTGTAAAAAATTGCATTTTTATTGTTTTTAATTGGTTGTGACTTGCCTTATTTCCGTGCAGAAAGTTGGAGAAAATCCAAAGTAGATTTTGGCTTGCTTTAAATATATGTGAAATAAAGTGGTTTGTTTAGAGGCATGGAAACATCAAACATGGGTGTTGTACTGTGGGATATTCCAGTTTTGGCAGTTCTATTTGTACATGCACTCTAGTTCTCTCCTTTCCTTTTATAAATTTTATTTTCCATGTGGTTTCTTGCTCTTTTCTGATATTTCAGTATGCACGAACACACACCATCTTATAAAATAGTAATAGTAAAAGTATGGATGTTTAGGACTGTTACTTCTTGCAAAGAACTATTGGATCATGAAGACAGATTCATCTAAACAAGTTGGATTTGATAACCCCCCCCCCCCTCCCGGTCCCCTCCCCCCCCCCCCCCCCCCCAAAAAAAAAAAAGTAAATGAATAAAATCTACGTTTATAAAAATATTGATGTGTTGCTTATATTTTGGTGTGTGCAACAGCCTCCTTTGGCATGTGCATCCTGTTGCTGTTGTTATTAACTCCTTTGTTATTTTGATATGTTACGAGGTAATCAAATTCTCCATTCATTTTTAGTATAGGATCAAGTTACTTTTCAAATTTAAAATTGAATGTTTAAAAATAATAATTTTGTGATCAGTAATACCGTTGTCATAAATTTTTCAATCATTGACTAGGCAAAATAAATCTCGTTTCATATTAAGCTATTTCATTTTCTTAGAATTACAATTTTTTTGCAAAATCATGCAGTAAATTTAACTAATAAATTTTGAATAAAAAATAGTAAGTGCATGTAGGTTTAGTATATAAGCTTTAATTTAATTTAGAAACAATACAATTAACAGATTACTATTCTATTCAACTTTAAGACATAAAAGCAGTGTAATAAACTCAATTGACAAAAGTTTTAGGAAAAAGAAAATATCTTTTTCTATTTTTTGACAAGAACATGCGAACTGCGTTGCCAATGCCACCTAAAGCCAATACATCAGTAAAATTAAGAACCTCGATTTTAAACGGATTAGTTTAGTTTATGAATTTAACTTGTTTTATTTTCAATTGTTTTCAAGTCTTTCTTTTTTTTTCCCATTCAACAGCACGGCTATTAGGCTCCAGCTACAATTAATCAATCAAATTCTCAGCTCCATATGATTAATATGCTTTCAGGAGAACAAACGTCCTTACATTTTCAATACTTTTAAGTAAATCTAAGCAAGCATTGGGTCCTGGTGGGAGCGGGTGTGGGTCATTCTTCTACAAAAGTACGTTTAACACCATTAGAGGCGATCCTAAGTATTTCAACATACAATACAACTTCTACTTCAGTAATAGGACAAGTAGTAAAACACTCAGAAACTCATCTCCACGGAAATATGTATAATTTCACCAGATTAATACACATCTCCTTTCACAGCCGTGAACGAATCATAACCTTTCTAACATCCGTTTTCAGAGGAGCTACTTCATCAGAGGGCTCAGCCAAGAACTCCTTCAAAGGGCCTGATGTCTTGACACAATGGGCTGATACAGCATTTTGTTCCTTTATGTAATCCATTTCTTCTTGCATTTTTTCCATCTTTGCTTGCATTTCCTCCACCATTACCGGAAGATCAGGTTTCTTGTTTCTGTGAGCTGATTGTGGAGGTTGATCCTTCATTCCCTCCTTCACAATCTTATATACTTGAATCCCACCTGCAGACTCAAAGTGGGTGAAAAGATATAAAATGAAAAAAATACAAAAAAAGTATAATAATGTATTTTAAATAAAACTAAAGACACCCTTATGCATATTACTGGGAGAATAATGTAACATAAAAATATAGACAGAAGCAATATATAATTTCAAAATGTCCTTAGGGGAAACAAAAGCATGCGACTCTTGGATGGAGGAGTTCGATGCCACCATCATAAACTTACTGGAAAATAAAATAGAGAAATCCTTCTTTTATTCTTTTTTTTTCCTTTCCTTTTCTTAGGGAAAAAGGAGAGTTAGGAGACCCAGAAGGCCAGAATCCAGGGGGAGGCTCTTCTAGGATGGTAAGAATACTGCTTGCTTAGTGCTCCTCGTAGTAGGCAAAATATTATAAAATTGGAGCAAGTTTGGTATGTAAAGGATAAAACTGGAATAGTCAGTTCTAAAAATATACTTGGGGTCCTCAGAGATAATGTTAATCCCTCAGTTAACATCAAATCTTCCATCAAGGATAACACAAACTCAGCAATGGCTTCTATGAACAACTATGGTTGGAACCTTTACCATCTCACATATGAAAAAAATAAAAAAGTAAGTCCACATAAAAGGTAGAACTGTATCACAATATTCTTTTGATTTAACGTCAATCTTAATTATACATAATTACACCAGAAAATCTTTGCCAAAACATAAATTCTGTCACATCGTAATATCCGTGCTGCACTCACTAAAGACCTACCATTAGACATTAAGAAAACTATAATGTGTTCAATGAGATCCAGTCTACATACTCGAGAAAAGGTTTCATGGAAAGATATGACCAGATGAATAATTAAAAGGTTCAGAAGTCAGAACTTCTGATACACAGACATGAGAAGTCCTTGAGATGGAAAGGTTCATTTAAATCTAAAAACTTAAACAAACATATCACTTTTGACAAATTGAAAAATAATGTCAACCAAAGGACTTGAGTGAAAAGTTTCCGCCAATTTACTACACAATGATTTTTTACACATGAAGAAGTCCATCCCACAAAAGTAAGCTTATTAAAGAGGCTACCAGCTGCCTAAAAATCAGCACATTTCAACTGGAGAAACAAATTGCATAGTGTCTGTGCGATAAGCATTGGAAATTCTAGTGTATCTCTCTAGCAGGATATCTCAATTAGCAATCTTATATTTCATGGTTAATTTAAATATATGTAAGCTACTTCATGTGCAGATGAATATGCCTTTGCTATGAAATAAAACTATTCATATTTCACCATCTACTAAATGGCACCTTCAATGAAATTGAAACACGGATATTCTTCAGATTCATAACCCTTATAAGCAAAAAGATTGCTAAAACTGGATTATCAAGATAGAGAAAAAAGCACAAAATCAAATTTAGTTGACCAATTAACTATTACCTAATAGCAACAGCCCTGACAAACACTTGGAAACGAACCACACTTAAATTCAGAACACAAAAATATAGATAGATAGAAAGACAGGGAGAGAGAGAGAGAATGACCAGCGACTCCCTTGAGAGACTCATTGACGGCGGAGCTGACGGCGAATTTGCCGAGATTCGTGACAATCCGGCCGATCTTCTCCCTGCTTTCAGGATCAGGGACGTAGTCTTCCAATTTATGAGCTCCGTTAGACCTAACGGTGTCTCCAAATTTGGTAACGGCGGCTGCGAAATCGTTACCATAGAAACCCCGAGACTCTTTTGAATCTGACGAAATACTGAGGCTTGTTATTCTCCCGGCGACCGATCGGAGCTGATCCCAGATGCCCATTGTCTTTGCTTTCACGCGGATGTCCTTTCACCAATTATTTATTCCTTTCGAATGTCAGACTCAGACATAAAATTATTAGTTAGTTAACTAATAATTCCGCAACTTTCTTTTTTTTTTTAAAATAAAAATCCGCGTATGGGCCGGACCGGCTGTTAACCCAACCAGCATTGCTATAGTAACTTGGAAGCCCAATATTCTAAATTTGTCCCCACAACTAATTTTCTCATCATACATTACTATATTTATCAATTTTCAGTTATAATTGATAAAAAAATTAAATTTTATATAATTTCATTATCTAAATAAGTATTTGTCAAAAAAATTAGTACTAACCGAATAACCAATTCGGTTGTTCGGTTTATAATATATTTTAATTTATGATTTACAAAATTTTAAAATAAAATTGATAAAACTCCATGCATTTCCACAAATATTGTAATTACAATAATTATATTTGATTACAATAAAAATTGTTGTCTAATTTAGAATGTTGGAAATATTTTTTGTTGTGCTCAACTTTGTTTACAGTTTTGTATCAAGTTTGAACAAATGATGTTTGTTACTAGTCATGATAGATACCCAGCTAAATATATCATTTATGTTTGATAGAATACATGTGATTACCGATAATAGTCGAATGTAATTATTAACAATCATCAAAATACTATCAAACTAATTAATTTAGTATATTACTTAATAAATCATATTAAAAAATTTAATATCTTTATAATTCCTTTAACACAAAATTTTCCAAGTGTCTTTAATAATACATTAAACTTATAATAATAAATAACAACCAACACCACAAACTTTGTATGAAAATTCAGTTATTTTAATTAAACTAAACATGTTGTAATTATGTGATTAATAATAATAAAGATATTTATGTTTATTAAATATAAAGGATATTTTTATCTAAATAAAAATGACCGACCAACCAACCATATTACCCCCCGGCATTTAAGATACCACTTTAAATGATCAAGAGTTCCATAAAATTCTTATCATTGAAAGCCCCTCCTATACACTTCTTCATGCATGTAAACCCAATAACAAGTACATTTCTCCATAATAATGTAGTGGCGCAAATTGACAAGCTTCTCAAGCCGATAAAAACATTAGCAATAAAAGTTATTGCCATGTACTGCATCTGACATATATTCATATTCTGCATCTTACTGTATTCACATTGATACTCTGCCTTCTACTTATTCCGCTTCAATATTTCACGAATGATCAAATCAGTCTGAATATAATGCTTCTCAACATCCTGCTTGTGCATCACTGTTTGCTCACGAGATTTCCTAAATCCACTAGAGTTTTGCTCTGATCCACCCATCTTTGCTTCAACTTTATGATTCTCAGATTTTACATCATGGAGTGTCTTGGAAACAATCTTGGACACTGCAACTCCCCCTGCATACACATTTGGAAATTGTAAACTTGCAGAGACTGCTGAAGCAAGCGTGTGTCAAAATACATTACTCAGAATGATAGTTCTAATTGACCTTGTCATAGGGCTTGTTTTTCCAAGTAGTACATAAAAAGTTAGCAATTTCATGCAATTATAAAACGACGACGACAAAACAACAACTCCAAGTAGTGTTAAGTTAGAGAAGGATCCGGCTCTCATCCCAGCAGTATAGAAATGAGTTGCAAGCATCAAGTTGTCCCAAGCACACTTTACCAGGTAAATGAGAGTTGCAGAAATTTAGAATGAAGGCAAAAATAATTAGCTCAAGTTACAACGCCACTGCCAGATCAATCATAGTTTAGCAAATTGATCCTTGAGTCAAAATGTAAACGTTGATATGCTTTCACAGTTCAGTAAAAACCATCAAAATCTAATGTGTTTTGTGCCCACTTGACTCTCCTGCTCTATGTCGTGAATATATAAAGAAATTAAGTCCACATGTCACAACTCGGAGATGGGCATTAAATAAGGAGTAGAAACAACAAAACCATACAAACTTAAGTCTTGAGCAATGGCCACAGTGCTTAATGCACATCACAAAGAACTTTTTAATTAAGAACAACTAGTATAGTTTAAAACAACACAAAATTGGTCAGCGTTGCAGGCACAAAATTCTGTCTGCTAGATTTATAAGACTCGAGTACTGTCAATATAAACCTTCAATCAATATAGTATTTTTACTTGTCATGGTCATCAAACTCAATACCATCAACTATAGATAAGTGGACAACTAGTAAAGTTGTATACTTCTTAACACCTATGTTACATGGACTCAAAGTACCTGTGTAAGAGTATTTTCTTATTTTTTGTACATTTATGCTTACACTATTGCTTCTAAACCACCAGCTTCTCTTATTTAAATTCAGTTAGTAAGAATAATACAACCGTGGAAATTTCACACCCAGATTGCCAGGAAATGCATGTTGTACAGCACGCAGTGATGTACATGTTGAAAAATAAACTTGTCCCAAAGTAATTAAGTATTTAACATATTTATGTTTTAATTAATATTTATGAAGCTATGTTGGTTCATGTATTTAAAAGTTCATGAAACTAGTTGAAAAGGTGTCTGGGAAGTTGCTTTTCATTAAATGTTTATTCATGTATTTGAGTTTATACATGTATGGAGATTCCTATAAATACCTATGTACTCAATTCATTTGAAGCAAGCAAAATTATAAGATTTCTTTTGTGATAACATCTTCTCCATTTTCTCTAGTGTGTGTGTGAGGTTTTTATTTCCAACAAATTGGTATCAAGAGCTGGGTTGCTAGTAACACCCACTAGAAAATGACAAATGGAGCGGTCCAATTCCAAGTTCCTCAATTGAAGAAGGATAACTATGAGAGTTGGTGAATTTGCATGAAGGCGATTTTTGGTTTACAAGATGTATGGGACATTGTGACCAAAGGCTATGTAGAGCCCGTAGATGAAAATTTGTTATCACAAGCACAAAAGGAAGCTTTGACTGCCACAAGAAAGAAAGATCAAAAAGCGGTTATTATAATTCATCAAGGTTTAGATGATGCAATGTTGCTTGCCACCACCGCCAAACAAGTGTGGAAAATTCTCCAAAATTCATTCGAAGGAGTTGCAAAAGTAAAGAAGGTTCGTCTTCAAACCTTTGAGAAGTGACTTCAAAGGTTTGCGTATGAAGGAGTCCGAATTAATTTCGGATTTTTTTCCTAAAATTTATTGTCGATCAAATGAAAAGTACTGGTGACGAAATTAGTGATGCTCGAGTAAATGAAAAAATCCTTCGTTCTTTAAGTCCCAAGTATGAGTATATTGTTGCAGCCATTGAGGAGTCGAAAGACTTAGAAATCATGATTGTTAATGAACTTATGAGTTCGTTGCAAATCCATGAAGAGGCTTGAAAAGCAAAAGAAGGGGACTAATGAGAAAGTGCTCCAAGCGAAGCTTTCTTTCAAGGAGAGAGAAGAAAAACATGGAAATAGTCAATGTGGTCGAGGTCGTGGCCAAGCAAGAGGTCGTGAAAGAGGTGGAAGAGGAAGTCACTACTCTCCTCACAAAAAAGAAAGGGACCAAGAGTCTCACCACACAAGGGGACGTGGAAGAGAAAATTTTTCACGACCGTATCAAAAGAGGTATGATAAATCTCGAGTTCAATGTTACAATTGTCACGATTATGGGCACTATGCTTCGGAGTGTAAGAATGAATCGAAAGATATTGAAGTAAAGTCAAATTATGTGGAGAAAAATATTGATGAAGTGGAGCCCACTTTACTTTTGACATACAAAGGAGAGATGAGTGAAGATGACAATACATGATATCTTGACACGGGTGCAAACAATCATGTGTGTGGAAGAAAAAATATGTTCGTTGAGCTTGATGAATCTGTATGCGGCAATGACACTTTTGGAGACTCGTCAAAAATTCCAGTTAAAGGAAAAGATAAAATTTTGATTCGCTTAAAAGATGGGAGGCACCAATTTATTTCAAATGTTTATTATGTGCCAAATATGAATAACAATCTTTTGAGTTTGGGGCAGCTCTTAGAGAAAGGTTATGATATTTTGATGAAAGATTCTAACTTTTCAATAAGAGATCAATCCGAAAATTTATTAGTGACGGTGCCTATGACAAGAAATCGAATGTTATTATTGAATATTCAAAATGATGTGGCAAAATGTTCAAAAGCTTGTTTTAAAGATTCATCTTGGATTTGACACTTGAGACTTGGGCACTTGAATTTTGGTGGTTTGGAAGCTTTGTCGAAGAAAAGGATGGTGAACAGGTTGCCTTCAATTCACCACCCCGATCAACTTTATGAAGGGTGTCTTTTTGGCAAGCAATCTCGAGAAAGTTTTCCAAAAAAGTCAAATACTAGAGCAACCATACCGTTAGAACTTGGGCACTCGGATGTGTGTGGTCTTATTCATCCGTCATCATTTGGTAAGAATAATTATTTTCTCCTCTTTATCGATGATTTTAGTAGGAAAACATGGGTGTATTTTCTCAAAGAAAAATCGAAGATGTTTGGAGCCTTTAAAAAATTCAAGACTCTTGTGGAGAAGCATAGCGGGTATAATATCGAGGCCATTAGATTCGATAGAGGGGGCTAGTTTACATCAAATGAATTTAAATTGTTTTGTGAAGAAAATGGAATTCGTCATCCTTTAACGGTTCCAAGATCGCCACAACAAAATAGGGTGGCGGAGAGAAAAAATAGAAGCATTCTTAACATGGCTCGAAGTATGTTGAAGAGCAAGCAAATGCCAATAGAATTTTGGGCCAAAGCTATTGATTGTGCCATCTATTTGTCAAATCGTTGCCCGAATAGAAGTGTTGAAGACATGACACCACAATAAGCATGGAATGGAAGAAAGCCAAGTGTTTCTCACTTGCGTGTTTTTGGGAGTATTGCTTATATTCATGTACCGGATGAGAAGAAAGCTAGATGATAAAAGTGAGAAACATATTTTCATCGGCTATGATGCAAGATCCAAAGGCTACAAATTGTACAATCCAAGCAACGGCAAAATTGTGATAAGTAGAGATGTGAAATTTGATGAAGAAAGCTCGTGGGATTGGAACATTTCGGAAGAAAATTATAATTTCTTTCCTTTCATTGACGAGGAAACGCAAGAAAGAGAAGCGGTCATAGGGAATCCTATTTCTCCACCACCATCCAATGGACAATCTAGTCCACCTTCATCTCAATCAAGTTCAAGTGAGTGACCTCAAAAGATGAGAAGTGTGCCAGAAATTTTTGATACTACGGAAGAGGTAAATATTGATTATTTGAATTTATTCTGTATTTTTGCGGATTCTGAACCTATGGGGTTTGAAGAAGCATCCAAAGACGAGAAATGGAGAAGTTCCATGAATAAAGAAATCTAAACCATTGTGAGGAATGAAACATGGGAACTTACTACACTTCCAAAAGGCCATAAACCAATTAGGGTGAAATGGGTGTAAAAGACAAAGAAGAATCCAAAGGGTGAAATGGAGAAATACAAATCAAGATTAGTAGCCAAAGGGTATAGTCAAAGACCCGGTATTGACTATGATGAAGTATTTGCCCCTGTTGCTCGCTTGGAAACTATAAAATTGCTTGTTTCATTGGCGGCTCAAAATGGTTGGTTGATTTACCAAATGGATGTGAAGTCCGCATTTTTAAATGGATTTCTTGAAGAAGATGTGTACGTGGAACAATCGCTTGGCTACATTGTCAAAGGAGAAGATAAAATTTTGAAATTGAAGAAGGCGTTATATGGATTGAAGCAAGCGCCGAGAGCATGGAATAGCCAAATTGATAAATATTTCCAAGACAATGATTTCAAAAGATGCCCGTTTGAACATGCCGTTTATTCAAAGGTCGGAAAGAATGACGATATTTTATTTGTGTGCTTGTATGTTGATGATTTGATTTTTACCGGAAGTAATCCAAGCACGTTTGAAGAATTTAAGAGGGCTATGGCGCGTGAATTTGAGATGACGGATATGGGTCTTATGGCTTACTACCTTGGTCATGAAGTGAAACAAAGCAAAGAAGGAATTTTTATTTCTCAAGGAGGATATGCTAAAAACCTTCTTAAGAATTTTAAAATGCTTGATTGTAAGCTAGTAAGCACACCCATTGAATGTGGTATTAAATTGTCAAAGCATGAAGGAGGAGATACAATGGATCCAATGTTTTTCAAGAGTCTTGTTAGAAGTTTGCGATACTTAACATCCACAAGACCGGATATTGTATATGGAGTTAGCCTTGTTAGTCGTTACATGGAAACCCCCAAAATAACTCATTTGAAGGTTGCTAAACGAATTCTCCATTACATCAAAGGTACTCTTGATTTTGGCTTACTTTATTCAATTTCAAATAATTTCAAGCTTGAGGGATATTGTGATAGCAATTGGGCTGGTAATGTTGATGATAGAAAGAGTACAACTGGATTTGTTTTCTTTATGGGTAATTGATGAGTGCATATTATTCATTTATTTTTATTCTATTATATTTAGTTTTATTGCATGTTTCATGTGTATATGAGCTTATTAATGTGTTTAATGATTTCAGGAAGAATTGGAGTTGAAATGAGGAAAAAAGAAAAATTGCAGGGTTTTTAGCATTAAAGTTGGATGCATGGTCTTGGCTTGGGACTTGGATTTTATTGTAGATCTCTTCCTTAGCTTTCCGGAACATCTTGAATCGTCTCAATCGGAGTTCATATGAAAAAGTTATGATCTTTTTACCAGACGGAAGTTGAACCTCGAAGTTTGGAAGTTGAAATTTGCACAGCAAGTCACTTGAAGCCCGATTTCGACCTTGATGGAGCCAGATTCTGTCAAATCTCAAAGAATAAAAGTTGTAGATCTCGTCGGTATCTTCGTTTTGATAGGTAGCAGACCTCCTAACTCCTCCCAGATCAAAAGTTCTGTTTGTTTTACCAAAGGACGTCGTAGCAGAAAATGAAAATTCGCCCCAACGAATTTGAGCGGGAAAATTGGAAAATCTTGGATTTTTGGAAAGTTTCTAAATGCAGATTTTGGCATATTTCTACATGGAATTGGATTGATATTTCTATTAGCTTTAGGATTTACTTTATACTAAGATTTATTTCCAAATTAGATTCTATTTCTTTATGGAAATTAGTTATGATTTGTAATTCCTCTTAGGATTTGGATTTCTACTTCCAATAGGAGTTAGGACTTTGTCTAGAACTATAAATAGAGGATGATAGTCATGATTTTATTCATTCAATCATCTACTACATTCTCTCATCTACAATATTGGTGGATTGAAGACATGAGCTAAGTTCTTTTTATTCAGTTCTAAGGGATGTTGAACCTTATTTATAATTAATGATTAATTGAGTATTCATTATTTATTCCTTCTCACATGAAATTCATTCTTGATAATCTGATTTAATTTCTGAATGCTATTTGGCTTAACTGATTTGATTTCTGCAGGATTGAGTTGGTTAACGAATATCATATGCTAGATCAAGGAATAATATTACGTGTAATTGATATTGTTTCTAATCACAAGTAGTAATTAGTAATACCTGATTGTGGACAAGCTTTTGAGTATTGCTATGATTATCAGAAGACAAGTTAAACAATCAGAGCTTATGTGTTTGTTGCTTGGAATAGTCTAATTCCCTAGTTCTTAATGCTGCTATTATATTAAATCTAGAGAGCTTATTCCAGGTTATATAATTGTTAGAATCTTGTGAAGAGCTTGTTTCATTGAGTGACAATCTAAGGGGAGTTTCAGGTAGCAGAGCTTGTTGTTACCTAGGGCTATTAGTTTCATTGAAGGGTAAATAATGTTACACTTGATTAATCTATTATTGTAAAAAGGTGATACTGAACTGAAGAACTGAAGCTTTTTATTCATTGTTTATTCTTATTAGTTTATTCTTGTTAATTTAGTTAATTAATTCACAATCCCCTTTTTATTAGAAATCATAGGATAAATATAAAACAAATCACTCTCTGTGGGATCGATCCTTGCTTACTACTGTGCTAATTGTTTAAATTTATAAAGTGAAAATGAGGTTAATTTAGGAGTGTAAACGACAGCTCCCAGTAATTCAGTATTTACATGGTCCTCAAAGAAGCAACCTATTGTGACCCTCTCTACTTGTGAAGCTCAATATGTTGCTGCTACATCTTGCGTTTGTCAAGCCATTTGGCTTCGAAATCTTTTAAGAGATCTTAATTTGCAACAAGAGAAGCCAACTGAGATTTATATCGATAACAAGTCAATAATTGCATTGGCTAAGAATCCGGTGTTTCATGATCGAAGCAAACACATTGATACGAGGTATCATTTTATAAGAGAATGTGTTGTAAAGAAAGAAGTTGAACTTATATTTGTGAGGACTCGAGACCAAATTGCTGATATTTTTACGAAACCACTCAAATTGCAAATTGCGGTGTGACAAGTTTAAGAAGGGGTGTTGAAAAATAAACTTGTCCCAAAGTAATTTAATATTTAACATATTTATGTTTTAATTAATATTTATGAAGCTACGTTGGTTCATGTATTTGAAAGTTCATGAAACTAGTTAAAAAAGTGTCTAGGAAGTTGTTTTTCATTAAATATTTATTCATGTCATGTATTTGAGTTTATACACATGTACTCAATTCATTTGAAGCAAGCAGAATTATAAGAATCCTTTTGGATAACATCTTCTCCATTTTCTCTGTGTGAGATTTTTATTTCCAACAGTACAGTACAACACAGTCATGCATCACGATAAGTTTAGCGAAAACCTGGGATGCTTTTGATGCCCTCGTGGATGGCATAATCGGCGGCGTTCTGGGTGAATTTAGTGGTTAAGAGGCCGATCTTGGTTCGGGTTTCATCATCCGGCCAGTAACCGTACAGATTCCTTAAGCCATCAACCCTAACGGCATTATGGATCTTGGAAACGGCTACACAACTGTAATCGTAAGATGTCCCGCATACACTTTTTACCGGAGTAAGATCTGGTGCATGTTTATTGATCTTGGAAACCGCCGCACAGCTGTAACCGTAAGAGGTCCGGTAAGCATCCTTCACCGGTGTCAGATCGGGTGCGTTTTGCTTCAGCTTATCGGTGGCGGAGTTGATCAAATCCCAAACCCCCATATCTCTTACAGTCTGCTGCGTAAAGTTTCTAAAAAGAGAGAGAGCAAGACTAGTTTAATATTGTAAAAAGTCTCTCATGCTTCCGGCACCATACGGTGTTTATCGAGAGCTCTATTTTTCCTGGTGTTAACAAAAAGGGTATGCGTCAAAAGTCAAATTTTAAGTGGGGAAGATAAGAGGACAGAAAAAACATAGGGACAAAGGAACTTTGCACGAAATGATTGATTTATTAATGTGTTTATCCCAAACTTAAATGATTGATTATTAAGGTAAGTGATAAATTCAAAATGAATTATTTGACGTTTTAAGAGTTGTTGTTTTTTTCAAAATATTTGACGTTTTACGCTCCCAAAAATATTATGTCATTTATTTTCCTTCTTTGCCCTTCCTTCTCCGCCACTATTAAGGTCTATTTTTCCTAAAACTCAGTCACCGTTTCTTTTTCATCTTCAACACTCGTAAGGAATAAACTCTTTTTTCTACTACAAGACTCACTTTAATGAAGAAGAGCTGAGAATCCATCTCCGGCGATCGGACTGGATATAGCGATAGTATAAACAGAGAAAAGAGGGAGTCACATACCAAATAAAGCTGGACTCTTATGAAATAGACTCCACTTGCATCTTCAACCCAAACCCCATATTTCAAAATCTGATAATACCAATAAAAAAAACTAATGAAAACCCATAAATCAGATTGGTTCTTTTGTCTAAATAACTATAACAGGAGTTTTAAGTAGAGAAACAAGGAATATATAATCAGTGGACCAAAAGATTGTTCCGATTGTGAAGTATTGAAGACCCAGATCAGAAATATAAATAAACTAAGATGAAAAAAAATATTAGGATTTGAAGAAACTAATTTCTGTCATTAGAGGTTGAAAGTACTAGCCAGACATGCACAACAGGCCGCCCTGGTCTGGCCTGGCCTGGGCCTGCCAGGCCTTGGGCTTTGACCAGGCCAGGCCGTTGACTTTTGGCCTTCAGACCAGGCCAGGCCAGGCCTTGGTCTCTGGGTTGTGGCCTGGCTAGGCCAGGCCGAGACCAGGCCCAAGGCCTTGGCTGGTCTGGTCCTTTTTTTTAATGTTACATATTAAATATTAAAAAATATAAATAATAAAATATAAATTAATAAATTTTGTAAAAATGATGCAAGATTTTTGAGATTTATTTTATTTTAACATTCTACTACACACAAATATAAATTGAATGATTAGAACAAAAATAAATATATTCATCTTAAATTACAAAAAAAAATATAATTTAGATGTAACTTGAATATAAAACAAATTGATTTCTTAAATATATGTCTAATTGTCTACTATGCACTTCGTAGAAAATATTGTAGATTACTTAAATACTGTAGATTACACTTTTATTTTTTGAATATAAAGTTAGTTTCGATTTTATTTTCTTATAATACGTACTAGGATCGGTTGGACATATATTTTGTAAAGTTTAAACACACATATATCTTTTTATTTATGATCATTAAACTCTTACATGGTTATATCTCAAGTATTAATTCCAGTTAGTTTTCAAATTACTTTATGAAATTTTTATTTAAATAGGTACAACAGAATAC
Organism: Panax japonicus; assembly: GCA_020205505.1. Taxonomy (NCBI): domain Eukaryota; kingdom Viridiplantae; phylum Streptophyta; class Magnoliopsida; order Apiales; family Araliaceae; genus Panax; species Panax japonicus. The sequence goes on along the minus strand of CM035093.1, from coordinate 475,540 downwards.
CTAAAACATAACCAAAATCATAAATCTCCCCAAGAATTTAGCATATCCAAATTAATGAAGAACTTGAGTATTTACAAGAAACAACCTTATTATTAATATTTAATATTAAAAATTAGTTTATTGATGTATTAATTAATGTTAATATTTAACATTAAAGTAACAAAGAATATTACTAAAATTTTGTTGTTAAATATTAGTACTTTAGTATTTACAATAAATTAACTTATTATTAATATTTAATCAACTAAGTAACTAACTTATTATTAATATTAAATATACTAACTAGTTATATTTATTGAAGATGTATAGTAATTAAATGTATCAACAAGAAATCAAGAATAAATAATTAAAATTTTAAATTTTATTTATGTATTAATTAAAACTAATGTATTATAATTTATAAATTACAACAATAAATAAGTAAAAATTTATACTTTATTGATGAATAATTATAAATTTAAAGTTCAAAAATTACAAATAATTAGATAAAAAATCTTGTAAGGTCTCAGGCCAGGCCAGGCCTCATGCCATGCCAGGCCAGGCCAGGCCAGGCCAGATTTTTGTCAAAAACAAGCGGCCTTTTCAAGCCTTCCAGGCCAGGCCTTGACCAGACCGGGCTTTGACCAGGCCGGACCTAGGCCAGACCAAGGCCAGGCCGCAGGCCTCGGGCCTTTTGTGCATCCCTAGTACTAGCCAATAAGCAGAGGCAGAGGCAGGGGGAACTGAATAGAAGAATTGAGGAGCATGGAGAAATATTATGAAGTACTCCTAGAAAGCGGAGGACTAGTATTTATTTTAATGGGACGTTTGGGAAATTAGGGGAAAATGTGTATAAAATGAAGGTAGAGGGGATAAGAGAAGAGATGACGAAGAAGAGTTGGATCCGGCGGAGATGGAGAAGAAGAGGTGAGAAGAAGAAGCTGAATGGTCAGATTTGGTTGGGTGAGATAAAGTATTAATTATGGGTAAAATAGGAAAATTGCATCTATTCTTAATCTGTGTGAAAATACCTAGAACGTCAAATATTTTGGGATGGAGGGAATATTTTATTATATAGATATCAAAAATATTACTCACTCCGCCTCCCAAAAGATCCAAAATATTATTAAGGTTGTTTGATAAATTTAAATAAAATAATTTTTCATGTTTAAATAATTTAAATAATTTGAATGAAATAAAATTTTAAATACCAATAAAATAAATAAGTTGTTTGATAATTGACAAAATATCTGAATAATATTTTTATTATTATTTTATCTATCAAAAAAAATAAGACTATTGTAAATTTATTTAATATAATAGTTAATATTATAAAAAATATTTCATTCCAAAGAAATTACACTTGATCATTCAATTCAAAATTTTGAACGATTTACCCATTCAGTTTCATTCAACTCTAAACAAACTGCGAGACCCCAGATTTTATGAATAAATATTTAATTTTCTCGAAATAATTTTTTGAATATCATGGTGTGGATTTAATATAATGTTATAATTGTGGTTAATATTTTTAAAATTTACAAAGTATGCAAGTTGTTATATTATATTCGATTAGTCGGGGAATATTCGTACGACGGCGCAATCATTGGTGGACCCCACAACGGAATTATTGTCGGATTGAGAAATCGACAAAAATATTTTATGAAAATAAACGGCGGAAGTTTTACCGCTAATACTGTTGAACTACTCGGTAGTAAAAGTACAGTAATACGCGTGGTTGCATAGTAGCACACGGTATTGATTATTGATGCTTACGTAAGGAGTCACTCAGTTATACTTAATTATTGCTACAATAATTGCTGCATCATATCTCTCATATTATTGATTCAATTATTGTCACAGTATCATCTGCATAATATTCATATTATTAAATTGTAATATTTACAATGTCTAGAAGTTTTGTCAAGAAAATGTTTGGTCACCTAATTGCGCGCCAATAGGGAGAAATCATTATTGGAAAGCCCCCGTTTTCCTGGGAACAACCTGGTTGCTAAATATTGTGAGTTATAATATTAATTATGAATAAGTTCGTGTTGATTAAAGATGAATTTGATAGTTTCATTATGTTAAGATTATTTGTGTTGATAGAAATCGACATCTATTCTGATGATAATTGATGTCTGGATATTATATTGTTCAATCGGGTATTTCGAAAAAAAATTGTGTCGGAGTTACTATTCATGAGTTACTATTCACGAGTTACTATTTACGAGTTACTATTCACGAGTTTTAATAGTAACTTGTCCTTTCGGTTTTCCAAGAGTTATTTGACCCTTTAGCTTTTCAAGAGTTATTTGCCTCTTCGGTGTTCCAAGAGTTAATTGCCCCGTCGCAAATAGTAGTTGTCTCTTCAATATTATCAATAGTCATTTTAACTCTTCGTTAAAATCAAGAGCCACTCTCAGTTTTTCTATAAATAGAAGTTCATTCCTTCATTATTTCTTACGAATTCACTGAAACTCTAGATAGAGAAATTATGGCACCAAATAATTGGGATACGACAAACCTATAAATAGATCAGGAATCCACCAAATTCAACACACTTCAAATTTCCAATCCTTCTCAAGTTATTCAATCCTTCTCAAGTTAGGAAAATTATCATTCATTATAATTTTTCTTCTTTCATTTATAGTTTAACACTAGATTTGTTCCTACACAATAAATTCTAGTATAGAGTAAAATATGAGCTTGTATTATCTTGGGAGACTAATTCGCAGTAACCCTGTATAGCAAAAGTAAGGGGCGAATATAGTCTTAAGAAAAGAGTGGTCAACCATTCGATTCAGAGAAAAATATTGTTGTTCTATTTCTTACTACAAAGCAAAATTCTATAACATCCTGTAGATAGTAGAGGACGGAGTAAGGCGGTGGCGAAGTTTTCAAGGGTGAGTTTGAGCAAGTATGGCTATGCTCCGAAAAGCCGGATTTCTGAGACTAAGACCACGTTTACTGTGAATGCTTCGGAGGAGATGCAATTGGACGGTAGGGTTTCTGAGAAAAAGGAGGAGCTTACGGTGAACGCTTTGGAGGCAACCGATGATTTTGTTATCTCGAAATCGTCAAGGAACGCGCTCGATCGACAAAGATCCTATGGAATTGTCGAAACCGCCTGTTTCTGCTAGGTTCAGTCACCGGAAAGTTGTTAAAACCATTTCTGAAGGTAATCCCTCTCACGCACGCACAAATTTAAAAATGCAGAAACAATCAATTACTAGTATTTTTATCAGCTTAAATGATTTTATGAAGTTTGAAAGATTAGCAAGATGATCAACTCCTCCAGGGTTTAACTAATGAATACTATTATCTGAAAACTTTTTCACAATTCGGTCGGTTTCCAAATTAAGCAGAAATAGCTAGCTATAGGCTATAGCTAGAACAGAACAAAACAAAAACAAAAACGTTGTGGAAAGCGACAAATGAATTAATGACAAGTTCAATTAGTCGAGTCGGTCTCCACAAATTAAATGTATGATAATTACTTATGTCATTTCATTTTCGCCGGCATGTACAGTAGTCTATTTCTTCATGTACTAGTATTTACTAGTAGTACTTTATTATTAGATCTCGAACCTACCTACCTCTACTTACCTTCAAATTAAATTAGACAATTCAGGTTGGTACTGTAGTTGTTTTGTTTAAAAGCACAAATTACTTAATTGACACATGCATGCAGTTACGAGCAGCGGTTGATCGAGATGATTAATTAGTAGTAAATTAAATGATGGATGGATGATATGAGCGAGTGTGTTTTAAATTAAATTAATTTTACAGGTGGGAAGACGTTGAGAGTTTCAAAGCCAAAGCAGCAGGACACGATGGAAGACCATAACAGATGGCCGTCCAATGCCATTAACAAGGCACCTGATGAGGAAATCCGACGGAGGCCATTACCACCATCCCAAAGGCGGCGGGGAGTACCTGGAAGATGATAAAAATAATAAGATGATGATGACCAAATCTGAGACGACGTTCAATGACAGGAGGAGGAGGAGGATTAACTCGCTATCACGGTCGTCAGGAAAACTGAGGAAAGATCCATCGTTGGGTGAGGAGGAGTTGAACAAGCGGGTGGAGGCATTCATCAACAAGTTCAATGAGTATATGAGGTTGCAGAGGCAGGAGTCACTTAATCAGTATATGGAGATGATTAACCGTGGGGCTCATTAGTAGTTTTAGTTTTTCTGGCTGGTACGGTGTGAATTAATTTAATTATAAAGATCGAGAGATATATGTATGTTAAAAAAAGCAGAAACTAATAGTAGTAACAATTAATGTACGGGAATGGCCGATCGAGTTCTACGTACTTTGATTAACTGTTTTATTCCCATTATTAATTGTTTAATTGCACCACACCACACGGTTTGCATTTTTCTTAATTAGCTGCATGCGGTATAAATTCATGCTGTAAAGTCTGATCGATGAACGAGTCAAAGTTGGATTAATTTCTAATGGCGTCATCATATCCGTCTATAAAATACTCCCTAGGAATTTGTTTCATTGCAAAAATCACTAACCTAACTCTAACAACCTCATTTATTAGTCATTAACTTAACTTTAGTTACCTTCTTTAAAAGCCACTAATCTAACTTTAGCTACTATTAATTTAATATAACACCAATATATTATTATTAACACTTTGTTATGTCCCTCATTATTTTTTTTAATAATTTTTTTTGAAACAAAGAGGAACCAATTATATTAAATCGGAAACGAGAATATCAAAAATTAACGCAGGAGGGACAAGACCCCACTCATCCGGATCAGACTGTAAATCAACAGTTTTAGCTAACAAATACGACTGCTTGGTTAGCTGATCATAAGCAACTTGGGACTAGAATAAAGAGTTGAGAAACCATGAATTTAAAAAAAATTGATATATGAAAATATTAGTTTTTAAATAATAAAAAACAATGACTGACATAATAAAGTGTTTATTATTTTTGACTATTTTTTAATTAAAATTCAATTTTATTTTTGACTAATTTTTTAATTAAAAATAAATTTTGACCAATATTAATAAAAAATTTCACTCATTGTTTTTTTATTATTTAAAAACTAATATTTTCATGCAATGCCAATCCCATCCCCATCTCCAACCCTGAAAACTATTGGACAGCTAGCCCCATGGTCCTTCATAAATGAACCAAATATCAAATGGGAACGACCAACCCTAAGCTGATTTGAATGAATCTTGAAAAGCTACCCATGAGCTGACCAATAAAAGAGTAGAAACCTCAACACAACTACACAAGTGAGGGGAGAAAATTGTCATCGAATTATTAAATCACTTGAAAGAAAAATAAGATTAAAAAAATTTATACACCACCCTCCCCGTCCGTCCTAAATTGTAACACAACTATTGACCGACTGACTGACTTTCTTTTAGAAGTCAAAACTAAATTATTTTTCAACTCAAAATAATAATAATAATATGATTTGTTAATAAAATTTGTCAATAGTCTTGCGTTTTGGAGAAGAGAACTAATAATATATATAATCCTAATTTTATCTCTGTTCACATTAATGTCAACTAACCCCTTTATTTTGGGGGAGAAGGAAAATGAAGAAAAAATGAATAATTCTAGAGGGACATTTTTTTGCTGACGACATTCTACTTCTAGTACATATAAGAAACAGAGTTGTACAGACTGTATAAATCCTGTTTTTTGTATGTATCCAAATTACACCTAAAACACTGTTTTTTACAAAAAAGAATTCAGTTGAAATAAATACTATACATTTTTTGAGAAGTACTACAAAAAACTAAAATCAAAAAAAATAAAATAAAAAAATAATATCGCTAGAATGTCAGCAAAAAAATGTCCCCATAGAAGCACTCAGAAAAAATTCTTCTGTTCAAAACACACAAACACAGAAGGTGAATCTCCATTTAATGGCAATTGCAACTACTCCCTATATTAAAGACCACATCTGACTGGTATCATCAATCTATCTATACATATAATTTTATCCTGCCCGGGCAAGCTTGCGACCTCCATCTCCATTTAATGAAACAAACAATACTAGTATTGAAGAACAAATCTGGTTCTCTATAGGCATCCCATCCCACATCTCATATGGGTAGGCGCTGCAGCAGCCAATTTACAAGTTATTGTTCTGACAGTGCCCACGTTCAGAATAAAATACGGATCCATCTAATGTATAGTTATAGGTTGACAAAACCATTTAAATATCACCTACCTACCCTTTTCAAAGTTTATGAAGCATAAGTGGACTTTTAAAAATCAAGCGGTATATATCTGGACCTCACATGTGATTAGATTAAAACCCTTTCACACAGGACACAAGGCATTCTATTTTAAAAGAAGAGGAAAGAAAGACAAGAAAATTATATTAGGATCTTCTTTTTTCTTTTTTTTATAATTATTACTAGTATTGCGTGGAGGAACCCTCCGGCAATACTCTCTTTTAGAATGCACTGACAACCTCCTAGCCCCAAAACACATCAATGAAGTTTTGAAGCCATGGCATGTGCCTCTGCCTCATCAAGATACATATACTTGTAGTGATGCTACCTACCTCTGGAGCAACTCTTAGGATTTTTTTAATGTTGAAGTGACTGCTCTTATTTAGTTCTGTGTGAATCAAAACATGTATTTACAGGAGCAACTAGCCAGCTCAGGATCAGTTTGCAGTATATTCAATTCCTTTCTAGTGTCTGTAAAATATATGGAGAATTCCTTTTTTCGCTGCCAAAAACGGCTGAAGCAGCAAGGTATATCTACATGACCATAGTTGTTACTGGAAAAGTCCTATCCAACAGGGTATAAACACCCCCACCTAGCAGGAGAGCTCCACTGCAAATTTAAATTCAACATGTATAAGAACTTAAGAAGTAAAGAAGTCAGACACACGTTATAGTAGGTGTCAAGTGAAAAATTGCCCCTTTCCACAATAGGTGCTCACTAGTATCAAATGTAGGGTTACTTATTGTGTGCCAGAACAGTGATAATCTATTGCTAGCAGAGAATATATATATATATATATATATATTAAATGAAATATATCTCAAATGCTACTATAGCACATAAACTGATTACAAAGATTTTAGAATACCTCAGTGGGTTAATCCATGCTGAGAACTTGCGGAATGATAGCAGACTCTGCACATATCTATGAGTTAAATATTGCCAAAAGTTTGACAAATAAAGTGACTAACAGAGCAATTAATTAGGCAAAAACGAAAGATTGCATAAATAAAAAACAGCAACAAGGCAAAAGGAAGACGGTCGGACACAAATCGCAGCAGGCAGCGACGGATATAGCTTAGGGACAGTAGGATCAATTGACCCCACTGAATTTTCAGGGGTCAAAAAGAAAGAGATTAAAATTTTAGGGTGTTTAATAAATTTTAAAATTTAGGTTGAAAAATATTATCTCCGTTCCAAAATTAGAGATACATATTAACTTTTTATAGTCAATTCGCGAAATACTAAAATTCAAAATTGATATGATGTTATTTAGTTTTAATACAACAAACATAACAATTGTAAACTAACTATAAAACACTACTAATTATTATCTTTGCTGTTTTCAAAATTTGAATGAACTTATATCAATTTGAGTTTTAGGATTTAGCGAATTGACTTTAAAATGTCAAAATGTATATCTAATTTTAGAATTGAGATAGTATTAAATTCTTCAAAATTCATATCCTATACTACCTTGGTCACTATAATACTTTTTGTCTCTCCGTTTCTCATTTAGCGGCTTGGCCTAATTCTTCCCACTAGTTCGACTTTGGTGAAAAATCGATATGTTGTATTTTTTATTTATAATTTCACAAATTTAGCAATTGTTTTGAAATTTTTTGTAATTGCTTGTGAATTTTTGTAACTAATAAAAATGATACAACAATTTTAAGTAATGAAGTCTCGAAAAATGTTACTAAAATAATATTAGGGCATTATTTTGTTTTGTAATTTATTTTACTATATTTTTATTTTTTTGTGAGAATTTGTTTATTTCAAATTTGACCTAAGAGCCTGGATCCGCCCAGCAGGATATGCATTAACATTGTTTAGATATACTACAGCTCTTTTTTAACAATTATGATCTCGGCCAAGTCCCGAATGTGCTTTTGTGCACCATTGCCAAGTAGAAAGATGATAGAGAAACAGCAGTAACATGTCACCAGTACAGGACAAGCCTCTATTTTAAGTGATAAGAACATATACCTGCAGTGCTCCGGCAAAAGAAGCAGCAAGAAGTAGAGGAGCCACATAGCCAGTTGTGTAAGTTAACAGTAAGCTGCCCCCTATTATCGGATCCTGTCATAGCATCAACCTAATTATTGACTCATGACTGCTCTTAAATATTCAACAAGACTCTATTCATTTGATTCAAGTTACTAATAATGATTATGCAAAGCAGCTAGTAAATCTGTTTCATAAAACTGAACATATATATTTTAAATTTTATGTTGATGCACTTATTTACATTTTACGCTACTTCTCCGAGGTAAAGGATCCTTGATTGCATTCAAGCTCATATCGTTTTCCATTGTGTGAAATGACCAATTTGAGATAACTGCATGCTCAAGCCATCTCTCTAATTAACCTAAATATAGTAAGAACATAGAATAAAAGTTACAAAACCCAACCACTCTAGAGAGTGGGGAGACAGAAAATGCCAATCCCATCAATTTTTTTGCCAGGAACTGTTTATATGATATATGCACTCTACAGTTTATTTGGTTTTCAATATCAGTAGACTAGTAGAAGTACCTTAGATGATGCTACATATCCAAGCAGGGTGGCCAACACAGGCGTACTGCAAGGAGAAGCAGCTAATGCAAATGTAAGACCAGCCAAATATGCTTGAACACCTGGTGAGTCAATATATATGTCGTTAGCTAATACGGGAATGATCCTCTCAAGCTATCAAAGTTAACCTGATTGAGTTAATGAATAACTAAGAACTGAGAGTAAGTTAATAATTCATTACTCGAAGGGAAATTAGCAGCAGCAGCACGGGGATCAAAATTGTCAAAAAATGAGGGAAGTTGCAACTCTATTATCTGCAACATTGACCACCAAGACAACTGTGATAAGTAAATGGGATAAATAGCATGGTCATAGAAGTTGCAAAAAGAGCATATTTAATCAACTATTTTAGTCGATTATGCCAAACATCTCATAACAAGTGGAATGAAAACCAAATGGGATGATGTACAACAATAAAATAAGCAAGTTCAGGAAGAACATGGTCAACAAGTGAAGCAGAAGAAAATAAAAAAGAAAAATAAAAATAAAGTGGAAGAGACTCAGAGAGGGCAAGAGAAATTATGCATATATCCTACTAATTGTAGGACTAGTAATTTAAGGCAAAATCTCTGTTATATATTCATACTTTCAACAAATCAAGGCATATACAACCATGATACAAAAGCCATAAATCCAAAAACACCAGATCCACCATGTTAGTAAGTATGCTTTTTTATTCTTGTCTTTTGTTATGTTCACAATCATCTTGACGAAGAGCAACACAATGAAAAGGCCAAATACAAACAGGTATAAAACCAATACCAAGGTTGAGTATTCAAAACAAAACACTAACAAACTCTAAAAACAGTAAGACAAAAAACATCCAGATCAACATGATTACTTACCTCTAGGAGATTTAAACCCATTATGACAGCCAAACCAGAAGCTGCCAATGGTAGTCCCTTCCCTACCTGCCCATACGCCTTCCCAGCAAATGAGGCTGCTATGCCAAGTAAAGCCAGCGTAGTTGCCAATCCCAATGCAAATGCAACCGAATCCCTAACGACCTGAGTAGAATAAAACAAACAAGTTAAGTATGAATGCAAGAGCCACAAATGTTGATCATGTTAAGCAAAAGTGATACAATCCTCGCACCAAGCATTAACAATTCAACTCAAATTCCAGGAGGTCATTGAATGATTTTAAGTAATTGGGTTGAAATTATTCAAGGAAAAGTAAAAGAGCTGTTCTTCAAAAAATTAGCATGACCCAATTGGCCAATTTAATTAAACCCATGCAAACCATGCAAATCAACTAGTTAATCAATCATTGTGGGGCACGGATTTTATGGGCAGCATGTGAACATATCAAATGGGCTTTCTCAAGATTATATATTTGTGCATGCAAAGGAATCAACTCAAGTGTGACTTCTAAACATATAGCAGCCATGCATATTATATAATGTTCCAATTCAACAAAGGAAATATTAATTCCAAACGGCCTTATCAAATATGCCATATTCAGCTAGTTTGTGAAGGAATACTACTTACATTCATATGGGCCTTTTCAAGTATTACATTATTACGCAATTGACATCAGCCTTCACACCAATTCATATATCCTAATTTCGGCAAGCATTACATTATTAATTGATTTTGGAAACATTGTGATTAATTGGATTCCAAATGGAGGAAGGATTGGCAACATTATTACGTGGCAAGGATTTTTGAAATTCTAATTAGTTTTTAATACTGATGTAATTAGGATTTTATTTAGCTAGGATTTCAATTTTAATTTTAAGTTTGATTATTATGTAATTTGTTCCTTTTGTTATAGGATTAGGGTTATTATTGCTACTATAAATAGGGGTTACAACTTGTGATGGATACACATTATTCATTATTCAATATGATTATTCTCTTCTTTTGGTTCTTTGAAGAATTTCTAAGTTATTCTTAGTTTTTCTTTGAGATTCAATTTTGACTTATCATTCAACAATACATAGCTGGGTGTGGCGTTTTCTAGTCTTCTACCGCATCTACTGCATCAATAGTCGATTGTACTGAGATTCCTGCTTTTTATAAGTACGGGGTTTAGGTGTCGTTGGAGTCCATTTAACTTAGATTTCATTGCACAAACGATTATACCAAGGTTCTTGCCTCAATATCTGAGCGACGACCACCTCACGCAAGCATGTTGTGGAGTCTATCAAAAATTTTACAAGCAGCAAATCACATGAGTGCATCCCTTATTATGTACTAAATTTAATTAATAATGTCTCTATTTAACACAATTTCTGGCCACAAACTCGAGCACTCTCCATTTAGGTGGTAGAAAATCTTACAATTCGTATTTCCTTCTTCAGTTCTACAATTAAATTATATTCAACCCCTAAATTATCCTGGTTAACCATCAGAATAGCAGTCTCAACTTCATAACAATGACCAAGATCCTCCAACAAAGAAGAACAGAAATGAAACAAGGAGAAACACAATAATGAAGAATATTTGATTCGACAATTCATTTACCTCTGCCCTGCTTTTTCCAGAACCGAAAGCTCCTGGATGTTTTTCGACATACTCAAACATCAGCATCATGACACAACAGAGGGAGCGGGGAGTAACAAAATGAAATCATCAGTATACAAAAATAAAGACCAAGAATTCCTTACCTATGTAACCTAAAGTCAGGGGTAGCACGCTTAGCGTACAAGGGGAAAGGCTAGTGACAAGCCCCGCGCCAAATATAACCGCCAAACTGCAAGCATAAATACGAAAGAACCACTAGAATATAAGCTAATGCTAGGTAACAAAATTTTACACTGGCAACATCAAAAGCACCATGGGGGACTTGAACCTGGTAAAACTGAGAGCTGATAACTGCTCCTGGACAGCTTCATTTGCCTGCTGTCCGGCTGAATATAAGAGTCCCCCAAACCAATCGCCAAGGCCACCATCAGCCAACGTAAATACAGAAGCAGGTCCTTCCTGACTTGAAGAAAAATAATTGTAGGTCCTAATACTATATACACCAAGTAAAACATGCTAGTAGAATTCAAATATTAGTCAATATTTGGTCAAGTACACAGTACATGTGCTCTTAATTTTGTGGCACATCCAAAACACAGCACTTAGATGCTCTGTTAAAATCTGAAACATTGATATTGGATATGGTTCTTAGAGAATATATAACCAAACAAAATGCATGTCATTCTAATAGTAAGCTTTCACATTAAAAGTGGTACTATTACAGTTAAACTCTGTAACTAATTCATACTCTGTAACTAATTCATACTCTGTAATTAATTCATAGCTCATTCATCTCCTTTCTACTGTGTATCCTGTTTGTGGTGTTCATTTGTTATGAACACAAAGTATAAAAAAATGTAACACCTATTGCTGTTTATGGGGTTCATTTGTTATGATTACACAACCTTAATAGCCTTCAATAGATAATATGCATCAAAAGACACAAAACCAATTATTTTTTGAATTATAACAAGCATTACATGATTAAATAATATACCAAATCTAACAAGAAATCTCACCATAATATTTCCCATACTCACAGCATCTGCTGTGTGTGCCATAATCAAATTTGCTGCTGAAAAAATTAAAAGTAGGATTCGACATTATAAGCTTATGGACCAACAATTCAGTACTCGACAAAAATTGTAATTGGGGTCCCGATTAAAAGTTGAACCAGTTTCAACCCCAAACTAACAATAAGTTTATGTCTTTCCACAATAAGTGAAGGAAAAGGAAATTTTTAAAGAGAACATTATCTTGGTTCAAAGCTACAAAGGTTTTAAGTATCAGGTCCTGAATTGCAAAACCTGTATAAAACTCGAAATTGCACTTGTACCTTCAAATATGCAAACATGTTAAGCCATTGCTACAAGCTGGCATTTCTGAATGCAGTACAGTTTAGGAAAGTGTGCAACTACATATTTCTACAGGAGTGGCTACAGTGTATGAAAGCATCACAGCAATCTGGACCAGTGAAAAGACCAGACAAAAGAACAATGGCATCACAGAGAAGCCAATCGATCAGTTTCTCACCAGCAGGTCAGAAATCAATGTCAATGCCCAAAAACCGATTTAATTTTTCTCATGGTATCTCCATAATCCATATCGGAAAAGACCTTGCCAGATGTTAGTTAAATTATTAGTTTCTATAGAAGTAGAATTGTTATGGAAGTTTATATTCATAAAATATCTAATATGAAAACCCTAATACATGGTATTCAAAATCACAGTTTATTAAAAAATAAATTTCACCATCCCCATCTTGAAACTACCAATAACATGCAAACATGGAATCACAAAAGTGACCAACAATAACAAGAATAAAACAGGTAAAAGAGGAAAGAACATGTCAATACATCGCAATGTAAGTATGACTACCTGCAATGGCAGCTGTGAATGTAGTGACTTTAAAGATGTTAGCCTGATGAATATTCAGAAAGGGCACGATATCTTGAGAGAGAACCTCTTTGTTGGAAGAACTCCTGAGCATTTTTACTTGTACTACATGTTTACCTTTCCAAAACAAAATAGTATGAGAATGAAATGAGTAGATTAACAGCAAGTGGAAGGTCATAGAAAAGAAAAAGATAAAAAATCATATTGCCAACAAAGTGAAATACAGTGAATACTCGTATTTTAGCTTTTCAATCAGAAAGAGTACACACATTAACAAGTTATTTCAATTTCTTATTCAATACGTATGGTCAGTTGCACATTATACAGCATTCATATGCATTATGTTTATATAACCATCTCTAAATTCACTTGATATAATGGTACTAATGAAAAAAGAGTAAAGTGCAGTGGATTGACCGTATGCTCCAAGAATAGGAATTTTTTTGCTGACCTTTTGCTAGGAAATGAAGGGATCACCCAAGGGAGTCTTGTGTTTCATTTTTTATAGTTATCCGCTTATATAAAAATCAAAACCAAGGCTAATGCTAGAAGGGTTATATACTTTGGACGATTAAACTCTCTCTCTCTCTCTCCCTATGTAGTAATATTATTTTAATTCAATGAAAGTCAAAAAATGTGTCTTTTCACAACATATAGTTTTGATTGAAGAAATATAAATTACCAGTTTATTTTGTTTGTTTCAGTGATTAGAATATATAATTCTGCAAAAGCTATATGATTAAAAGTAACTCACCACATTAACACCTAGTTTTTCAAGCAATTCAACAGTTTGTGCAGCATCAGAATCAGGGACGGACTGCCGGGGTCAAGTAGGGGCCTTGTTTTTCCCATTTGGTATACTGTCATTTTTGTCCATGACCCCCACTAAGTTTATATTTTGTCCAATACCTATAGGCCTTAACCCCCATGAGAATGAGCTTGCCTATTTTACATAGGCTTGATCCCCACTTTAATCCGTGATTTACAATATTTTCATAGTATTCTGTCATCCGTGTTTGACATATGACGTACAATATTTATTTATATAGTTATATTGTATTAATGCTAAATTCCCCACTAATCCTGCGTCCGTCCCATATCAGAATGTGTGAATATCTAGACAGTTTATTCAAAAACTAATTAGATGCAAACCCTAAATTATGCAAATACCCTGTCCATTCCACAATAAACGTCCTATTTGCAAAATTCAAAAAATTTTGAGGATATATTTTTGTTTCATTGAAATTTATTTAATTGAGTGTTGAGTAGAATAATGTTGGCATGATAATATAACATTGCGTCAGTTTTATACAATTACAAACTATTTTTTTGGATAAAAAAATTATATACTGGAACTGGTATTGTGGAATGGAGTGAGTAGCGGATGAGCGTATCATAAGTATTTGCGTGAGTGAACGAGAGGCAGAGGAAGATAGTCTGGGAAAAATAAAAGAAAGATGTAAAGATTTTGCTCACCATGAATGCTTCTCTGGTGATGTCTGTAGCTTGAAATTATACGACAACCGGGCCCGTAACTACTCCAATTGTGGATAACTAAATTCATCATCTCCGCCGATAAAAAGAAAGATTGATTGAGAGAGGGCGTTTTGTAATGAATAACCACTAATCAGAGAACCAAACAAGACCGAAGCTGAAAGGATTAAACTGCAACTGGCCAAAAGCCTTGACGATCCGACGTCGTATCGTTAAACCTTGACATATGTTTTTTTAACTATTAATACTATTTGCTTTTATTTTTAAGAAATGTGCTTAGTTTTTTTCAGTAAATGAAACATAGGTAGTGTTAACGCTAATATCTTCTGTCACGTCCCAATCACGTAAGACGTTCTGATCCTGTATACTAAACACAGTCAACACCAAAAGCTTGATGGTTTCGACCGTCGGGGGATAGCTCAGGCGTGAGAGTCAGTACATGCGATCACAAGGTTAACAATAGAGGATAAAATATCTAGTGTCATGAAATAAAGAAAATTATCAGTTACCTTTTTCTTGAAGACTTTCTTGCTATGTTATACTCTCAGACTCGGTTTACCGTGTCACCCACTATTGTCAGACACAGCCCTCCACTCCTCAGTGATCTCTGCCAACTGCATGCAGACTGTCACCTTTTTCCTCCATTGTTTATGCCGCGGTCCACATTAATGATCTGCAGACTTTTTGGTCAATAGCCTTCCTTTTTCATCATTACAAGTCAAAGATGGAGATATTTAATATTTAATGGATCAATCCACTGATCCGACCCAATCTTGTAAAGACTTAACAGAAATAAGATAGTGACTAGACCCAATGACATTAGGACCTAATAATGAAGACCCAATAGACTAGCTGAATAATTAAGGCCAATCTATTTGGCCCAATATATGAAATATCATGACCCGACATGTAGGTAAGAGAAGTTCAAATAGACATTACCCAACAGAAGTACTAGTACACTTTTAAACAAGTATTAGCTTGATATGCATTCCTAGGCTTGATTTGATTTGGAACTTATGGCAAAATTCAATATAGCTGATAATGGTAAAGAGTTGGATTGATGTTGTTGAACGTTGACTGAACATAGCATAAATATATATAGTTGAAATTCATATACAGTAGCGAAAAATACACAACATCACTTTCCATTACCACATAAATTAAGAGCATATCAATTCAATGTATGATGAACATGCAGCAAGTAGTTTCTTCATTTACTCTGGCAGGAAATTCGGAATCCAAGTGATTGAAGACAGTTTGGGTTAGCTCCTCCTCCTCCTCCTCCTCCTCCTTTTTGGTATAGTGAAGGGGTTAAAATCCCCAAAAGGAGAACTAGCTAACAGCCATCACTCACGGTATGGTAACCCTGGGAAGACTCCAAGGCTGTGCTGATTGTCTCTTGCAGAAATTGGGTCTTATTTTCCAGCTAGGAATTGCAGAAACTTAGTTACAGAGTGCAATAATTGTCTTATATATAAGGTTCCTGCGAATAGAATGGAATGAAACTTCTAATTACTCTAATACTGTACTAATTATTACAGAGCCGGTCCTGGGGCAGGTCTAAAGGGCGAACGCTCAGGGCCCAAAGTTGAGGAGGGCCCAAATTTTAAAAAAAATTATGTATGTGTATAAAAAAATAAAAAAATAAATATAAAATATAATATAAAATAAATCAATAAATTAATATGGAGAATCAAAATAGACTCTTAGCCACACAAAAAAAAGAAGAAGAAAAACACCTTCAACCCTCTCAGTTCATATTTGATTCACGATTTAACTGTAAAATTTAAAATATTTTGTATTAACTGACGAGAATAAATATTTGATTCACGGTTAAACTGCAAAATAAGGCATACTTAATTAAAAAGCTGTTTATATTACACATCTCTATATCATAGATGCTAACAACTTAAGAAAACACAAAAGTCCTATTTTGATTTTTGATTATGAGTTTTAATATTATATTTATTATTCCCTCCGTAATATGATAAAAAATTTAGTTGACTTTTCATGTATATTAAAAATAAAAAAAATAAAAAAATTTATCCATTTTTAAATTCTCAATTAATTGTATAATTTATTGTACATAATTAATGATATTTAATAAATATACATTTACAATAAAAATACAACAATTGAACTTAATATGTGGCCAGGACAGGGGCAAAAATGCTCTCAAGATAGTAATTAACCTTTAACAAAAAGATATTAAAGTGAATTTATATAGTTATATAAACAAACTAGTACTAATATATAGTGAATTTTATATAGTTATATAGTGTAAATTATGTGTCTTGTGTTGAATACACCTTCAAAAAGTCACAATCCGTACCAAATAGAATTATTTTGTAATAATCCTTGTATCTGTAGATATGTAATAATCCTAGATATTTTTAAAAGTTAAATAAATTATATTAATTTTAAAAAATTAAATTTGATTATATACTTTGAAAATAATTTATAATACTATTAGAATTTTAATTGATTGAGATATGTAGTTAATGTAGGTAATTAGAATTATTGTTAATTATAAATTATTTTATTATTTTTAATATTTATTATTATTACTATTTTTAGTGTAGCAAGATTTTGCAAATAAATAAATAAATAAAGGAAGAAGCCCGTGGCTCGACCCGACCCGGACCACGGGTCTCATAATTTCAGCCTGTCAAAACCCGGGTCATTTTGGACTCGGCCCGAGCCCGGTCTGCCCGCCCGTTTGCCAGCTCTAAAAGGGGCACACTTAGAATTTTGGAACAATTACATTTTATAGTACATTTAAAAACATAATTACAAGAAAAGTGCACTTATTAAATATTTACACAATTAATATTTTTAAAATTTTATTTTCATTATTAGTACATATTTATGCTTCATTTAATTATGGGATGTGTTTTAATTTCCACGATTCTCTCTCACAATTTTCTCCTCATCTCTCCCACGATTTTCTCCAACTCCATTTTTGTTTCCCTTCTTCTCCTCCCTCCCTCCCTCCTCCTCCTCCTCCTCCTCCTCCTCCTCCTGTCCAACCCCTCCCCACCCTCCGCCTCCCCCTCCTCCCTCCTCCCGCCTCCCGCCTCCACCTCCTCCCGCCACTCCCTCCCCACCCCCTCCCTCTCCTCCCGCCCCTTTCTCCTCCTACTGCCGCCCCCTCCCCCTCCCCCTCCCCCTCCCCCTCCCACTCCCACTCCCACTCCAACTCCACTCCCACTCCCACTTCTACCTCCCTTTGCTTTCCCCCTCCTCCCACCCCCGTCTCACCACTTCCCCTCTCTCCGCCTCCCCTTCCTCCCGCATCCCCCTCCTCACGCCTCCCTTTCTCCTACCCCTCTTCCCGCCCCATTTCTCCTCCTCCCTCCTATCCCCCCCCACACTCCACGCCAACCCCCTCCTCCTCCCGCCCCTCTCTCTCCTTGATCCCCCCGCTTCCCACCGTCATCGGTCCATTCTTTATTTTCACTGGTAACGAAATCTTCCGATAAGGTAACCAATTCAATTTTATTAGGCTACTAATTTATTTTGGATGTGATGCAGTTGGTAATCAAACTTCATGTAGTTGGTTACCAAATCATTTGATAAGGTAACCAATTCAGTTTTATTAGCTTACTAATATATTTTGAATGTGATGCAGTTGATAACCAAAATTTATACAGTTGGTTACTAAACCTTCCGATAAGGTAACCAATTTAGTTTTATTAGGTTACTAATTTATTTTGGATGTGATGCAGTTGGTAACCAAATTTCATATAGTTGGTTACCAAACCATTTGATAAGGTAACCAATTCAGTTTTATTTGATTATCAATTTTATTTTAAATGTGATGCAGTTACTAGTCAAAATTCGCATAAAGGTAACCATTTTAATTTTTGTGGGTAACCAAATCGTCAAAAAAAAATTTAAAATAGCAACTCCGGCGGCGGCAGCGACGATGTGGCGGTGGCGGCGAGAGAGGAGGATGATGAACATTAGCTCCTTCATAATTTTTTATTTTTAATTTTATCATTTTGATTTGAATTTTGAAATATGGATTTGAAATTGTTGTTAGAGACAAGATTTGAATTTGAATTTGAATTTGAATTATTAGTTATCCTTGATTTTAGGTTTCTTTATTAATGTGAATTGTACTATTTTTATAATATAAGTCCTAATTACACTCTTTTTGTAATTATTTAGTTGATGCACTTTTTTTGTAATTACTTTCTATTTGTTGTATATCTATGTAAAGGACCCTAGAATTTTTTTGCCCTGGGCCTTATAAAATCTAAGACCGGCTCTGCTAATTAAAGACAAATATATATATATATATATATATATATATATATATATATATATATATATATATATATATCTTTGTTCTAAGGCATGCAGCAACAATACGGTACAAAAATCATAAGCTTCTCAAAACATTGATGCTTATGTATAAACAAGTCCTATGATCAGGTTTTGGGAACTCATCCAGAAGTCCGCAAAACAATCATTCCAAGCTTTCTTACAGCCTATCAGGCTGAAATCTGAAAAAGCATAAAACATTAAAACAAATCAACGTATGCATTGACAAAAATAAACTAAGAACAAGTCAGAACATATATTATTTTTGCCGAACAGTTTTTAAAGGTAAAAGTTTTGCCGGCTTTTTATATCCCATAATTATTCCGTTATAGGGTCTACAAATAGGTGCCGAATATTTTCCGATAACCAAACTAATATTCTATGACAGCAATGCCAATTTTATAACCACTTGCATATTTTGTAAACTTTACATATATCACCCTTAACTTTAATATTTTATCAATTTAACCATTTATTGAATAATAACTAAAAAAAATTAAATACTTTTATTTCATAAAATTCGGAATCTTACACAATAAGTAGTCGAATAACAACAATTGATACTACATAAAAATGGGTTGCGTGGATCTTTCCTCTGTATTAATGGCACCTTTGATCAATTTAATTGTTTTTGATCATTATTAATGTTTAATACTACATAAAGTGGATTAACGAAATTGTCCTTTAAATGTGTAATCAAAAATTTAAAAATTGTTATAAAAGATTACTTAAGAACAAAATAATTAGAGAAAAGAGGCATGTCTCATAATATATTCATATATATCCTTCATATATCCATCATCATCTATTACAATGCTCATGCTCTTATTTATAGATACATGGACTTGGAAGTTTCAAAACTCAAAAGTCATGAGTTTAAAACTTAATGAACATGGGAGTTACTAAATTACCAAAGAGCATTATAATTAAATATAAACCTAGACATCCATAAATATATAGTCATGATTTTATAACACTCCCCCTTGGATGTCTATTGGATATCCATACGCTTAGAAAACTGCCTCATTAAAAACCTTACCAGGAAAAACTCAATGGGAAAAAAAACCTTGGTTAAGGGAAAAAGAGTGCAGTGCGTATAAGCTCCCCCTCATGAATGTATCATTAAGTCCTCCAGCTGTCGTATTCCAATATTGCAACGCAATCCTTCAAACATTGTAGTTGGTAATGCCTTACTGAACAAATCTGCTAGATTGTTCAATGTCACCACACTTATCAAGGTCATGTGTGAAAAAGAATTTTAGTGAGATATGTTTTCTTCTATCTCCTTTGATGTATCCTCCCTTTAATTGAGCTATACATGCAGCTTTGTCTTCATACAGAATGGATGGAGTTCTTTTGTAGCAATTTTCTAAGAATATGCCTCGTTAAAAACCTTACCAAATAAAAACCTAGTGGGAAAAAAAAATTGGCTAAGGAAAAGAGTACAATATTCTTGTATAACTTTTAGTGCCTTGAGATTGCCTCATTAAAACCTTGCAAAGAAAAATCCAGTGGGAAAAAAAACCTTAGCGAAGGAAAAAGAGTACAATCAGCACATATCATTTTTACTCCCCTTCATAAGTACATAGAATTTCCATTGTTCATGGTAAAAATATCATTAAGTCGAAGCATGCCAATATTGTGCACCATCTTCTTCAAAATCATAGTTGGTAATGACTTAATGAATCTATCAACCAAATTATCACATGATCATATATGCTTGATATCAATATCGTCATTCTTCTGGGGCTCAAAATAATTTTTGGTGCAATATGTTTGGTTCTATCACCCATGATATAGCATCCTCTAATTTGAGTGATACAAGCGACATTATCTTCATATAATATCGTTGGACTATTTATGATTGATAATCATCCACAGTTCACACAAATATGTTGAATTACTGATCTCAACCAAATACATTCACAACTTACTTCATAAATTGTGATAATCTCTACATCAGCAGATCCAACTAACTGTGGTTTTGATCCATATTGCTTGTAATTTAACTGCAAAAGCTATATCAGGTCATGAGAAATTTTACAATATATATCAAAGCACCAATTGTACAAAAATATGGTACTTCAGGACCAAGAAATCAATTGTACAAATATGTGGTACTTCAGGACCAAGATTTTATTCATTATTTTCTTGTGATCAAAACGGATCTTTCTTGATATCAAGTGACCAATCTATCATTGGAGTACTTAAAGGATTAACATTATCCATGTAAAGTTACTTTAGGACTTTTTCTGTGTATGTTGATTGATGAACAAAAATTCTATAGTTCAATTTGTAGGTTAAGACAAAAATTTGTCTTACCAATATCTTTCATCTCAAATTTGTTATTTTTGTCAACTCTTCTAGAGTAAGATCTTTCATCAATAAATACGGTAATAATAGCAAATTCATATTATGATCTTTTGATAAAAATGCATGCACAAATTGGATTATTCTCAAATCTTTCATTCAAAAGATATTTATTTAGGCGATTATTCCACAATATGCATCTGGATTGTTTTAACCCATATAAAGATCTTTGTAACTTAAAATACATACTTCGAGATGTAGAATTATATGCTTCAGGCATTTTATATCCTTCAAGGATTTTCATATATATATATATATATATATATATGATCATTATCTAATGATCCATACAGATATGTTGTAACAACATTCATTAATCACATATCCGAATTTTCTTCTGCTACCAAGCTAATTAAAAATCTGAATATAATTGCGTCCATTACAGGAGCATATGTTTCTCCATAATTAATACTAGGTCTCTGCGAGAAACCTTGTGCTACAAGTCGCGCTTTGTACCATACAATTTCATTTTTCTTATTTCGTACAAATACCCAATTGTATTCAACAGGCATCAGACCTTTAGGTGTTCGAACTACAGGTCCAAAAACTTCACGTTTACTTTGTGAATTTAGTTCTACTTGAATCGCCTTTTTCCACTTTGGCCAAATATTTCTACGTTGAACATTCATCAACAATTTGTGGTTCATATTCATGATCATTACTTCTGGTAATATCAAGAATAACTTTATATAAAAATATGTTGTCGACAACAATTTTATTTATGTACAATATATTCGTCTCCTGTATATACATAATGTATCGAGATCTCGTTATTTTCAGGTACCTGATCCTCTTCAGGGGATAACTCATCCTCTTCAAGGGATAACTCTTCAAGAGTTTTATTTACGGGAGATTTTTGTTCATAAGTTTTGGATATCAATAAATTTTATAGCCTGTTTCATGGGTATAGCCTCTTTATAGGCTGCAACTTGTTTTTCTTGTACTTTCTTCTTCTTCTGGAAAATTTTATCTTTAACACCGATCATTCTTCCATGTTTCAAGTGTGACTTTGATTCAATTTGCTGCTGCATGAACTGATTGTCCTACAGGGACTTCAATCTCTTCTAGAGTATTAGCAGCTAAAATGCGAGATATCACTCTCTTCTTATTATCGGTGAATAATTCTGGTAATTGATTTGCAATTTATTGCAAATTAATAATCCTTTTAACTTCTAGTTCATATTGATTTGTATGAGAATCAGGATTAAATAACGTTGAAACATTCCAATTAATCTCCCGTCGTGCTTTAGGCAACGATCTAACTTCGTGCTTCAGGCAACGACTTTTCTCCCCCTAATGGTGGGAAGACTGTTTCATTAAAATAACAATCCTAAAATTATACCTTAAAAATATCACTTATTGAGGTTATGAATAGCATGACCCCAAGCATGTATTGGTAATTAATTTACTTTGATGTAATCAACAAGTAAAGGAATCTTTTGGTTCCTTACGGGATGTTCATGGGAGTTTTCAATAATTCAACGCAATATTATTGATCCTGGATGATCAATATGATCATGCCAAATCATAAAAATCTTTTGGATCCGAACACTTCTGGTGTATTATACACTTCTGGTGTATTACAACATTTGTTTCAACTATTCTCATTTTAGTATAATATAACCCAGAAGAGAAAATATACAGCTTTTTCTAATATGAGCTTCTGGCCCGATACTATTGATGTAATATAAAGAAATTCTTCACTGCCTTCAATAAAATAGCATGCCCCCAAACAGAGACAGGAAGTTTTGTTCTCATGAGCAATGGTCTTGCAATTAACTGGAGGCGTTTAATAAATGATTCAGCAAGACCATTCTGAGTATGAACATGGGCAACATGATGTTCATTATTTATCCCAAGTGACATGTAATAATCATTAAATGGTTGGGATGTAAATTCACCAGCATTGTCAAGACGAATAATCTTGATTGTATGATCCGAAAATTGTGCTCGTAATCTAATAATTTAAGCAAGTCATCTCGTAAACGTCAGGTTGCGAGTTGATAATAAGCACACATGTGACCATCTTGTAGATGCATCTATTAAAACCATAAAATATTTAAATGGTCCACTTGGTAGGTGAATAGGCCCACAAATATCTCCTTGAATACGTTCTAGAAACTTTGGAGATTCAATCCCAAATTTAGCTGGTGATGGTCTAATGACCAATTTGCCTTGAGAACAAGCAGCACATGAGAATTCCTTAAATTGAAGAATCTTCTAGTTCTTCAATGGATGACCATTATAACGTATATCTTTAAAGCTGAAAAAATTTCTTGCTTGCCTCGGAAGATTATAAAGAATCATCAATACAAAGTTTTGTGCTATTTGACAACATTATAATCGCTCTTCCAGAGACTTTAATTAAATTTGATGAATAATCACTCTTCAAGAGTCTTCAATTATGTTTGATGAATAATCGCTCTCTAGAGCCTTTAAAGTTTGATGAGCTTCTGGCCCATACAACTTCATATATGCAAAACATAAATTTAACTTTATTACTTGAAATATAAATAAAACAAAAAAAATACTTATTATAATGTCATAATATAATGAAATAAAATAATTAATTGGTATGAACATCTCTATCAATATATCATCAAGGAAATCATAGATTCAAAATTAGTTATATCCACTCCATTTGAAAAGTTAAAATAATTCATGGGATTTTCAGGATCATTATGAACGATAAAGTTTATTTCAATTCGATTTCCGTTTCTTTTATGGAGTCTTGGTACAAATCTACCAAATGTTTAAAAGTACGAAATGTCATTCCTTTTCTATATTGATTGTTCCTTTAACGTCCACTATCACAATCATAATTTTCTCTATGTTTATCAAATGAGATTCCATTTACTTCAGGGAATGTAATAGAATCAGTCAAACGAGATTGTTGGTTTTTCAGCAAAAACTCATTATTTTGTACAACTATTAGAAGACATAATTTCACTTCTGGAAACATAGTTTCCTTTATCGCTTCAGGAAATATTTTGTAAACTTACGCTCTCGATATTGCTACTGCAGGAGCATATTCGAGGCATGAAATATAATAAATATTTTCTCTAACATGTCTTCATCAGTGTTTTTCACTCAACACTTTTAAAATCTTGCAACTTCAGGTGCAACCAATTATAATGAGCTTTTAAAATCTTTCCTTTAAAATATTTCTTAAGACAAGTGAGTCTTTTACTGTAATGTACTCATCTTTTAATTTTTCATGGAGATGATATCGAATAAAAATCATTAATTTTGCATGATCCTTCAGGGATGCATGATTGTCAACTATAATTGTGTCTCCAAGGTTCTTTGCCTTTATATGAATCTCAACATCAAAATTCCATTACAAATAATTCTTGCCCGATATAAATTAAGGGCAACAAATTCAAATTTATAATATTTAAATATTAAATAACTAAACATATTCCCCATCAAATTAAATAATCATATATGTTCAGTTTTAATTGTAATGAAACAATTTATAGAAATGCAGTAAAACACGAAACTAAATTTGTCCACTAAAAATAACAAACTAATACTACTAAACATATTTGTCATTGTAACTTCATACAAAAATTTATCAAAAGGTCATTAGAAATATATCAAATATGTTACCATGCATGCCAAAAGAAAAAATATCAAAAATCATTATAAATATATTAAAAGATTATTTTAGTACGAGAACTAAAAAGAACTAAAACATCATGTATTCTATCAGATCCCTTTTGATTTATTTAAATTAAAAGGAATGCAAAACTACAATACATTTTTATAAAAATAAACACTGTACAATAATTGAGGTTAGATATTACGCCGTATAACAACAAAACAATTTGAGGGTGGTGTGATGATGACTTACATATGAGTATGAGAGTCATTAGCATGCTAGAACCAAGAACAACAAACTCTAATAATAGATTATGAATGGAATAACATGCAGTTTGTTATACTAAAAAAAATTTCGTATCCATATATATATGATTGATAAACATACCTTCTCTTTCAAATCAACACTGTACAATAATTGAGGTTAGATATTACGCCGTATAACAACAAAACAATTTGAGGGTGGTGTGATGATGACTTACATATGAGTATGAGAGTCATTAGCATGCTAGAACCAAGAACAACAAACTCTAATAATAGATTATGAATGGAATAACATGCAGTTTGTTATACTAAAAAAAATTTCGTATCCATATATATATGATTGATAAACATACCTTCTCTTTCAAATCAAATATGATTATCTTCAAGATAAATGTGAAAAGCAATTCGTGCTGATAACGTGTTATAAAAGATTACTTAAGAACAAAATAATTAGAGAAAAGAGGCATGTCTCATAATATATTCATATATATCCTTCATATATCCATCATCATCTATTACAATGCTCATGCTCTTATTTATAGATACATGGACTTGGAAGTTTCAAAACTCAAAAGTCATGAGTTTAAAACTTAATGAACATGGGAGTTACTAAAATACCAAAGAGCATTATAATTAAATATAAACCTAGACATCCATAAATATATAGTCATGATTTTATAACAAAAATTATTTTTTTGACACAGTTCAGTTAAGTTATTCCCCACTTAGAGGGAAATTGAATAAAAATTTAAAAAAATAATAGTTTAATCATTTAATTGATAAAATTAAATGATAAATTATCAAAATAGAATATCATCTATAGTTTAAAAATAATAATTTATATTTAAGCAGAACCAAATCGATTAGCTGCCGTTATTTATTTAAATTTTTTTAACCGACAAGCCAAGCCAAGCCAAGCCGAACCATATGATCCCCGTCTTCTCTGTTTTTATAAAAGAAGTTATACAACATTTATTATTTTTATTTTTTAAGTTTCCTTTTATTACTGCGATTAATATTTATCTTCCTGCCATTGATCCTTCTCCCCCTCCTGGTCGGAGTCTTTTCTCTTTCTCTGCCTTCTTCGGCGGTCTTAACCTGGTAGACTGACATCCAACGCGCCCGCTCGATTTAGCAAACCGCACTTCATTAAAATTTTCAGGATTTTCCAAATTATCAGGAGGAATTCAGGATTATAACTTTTGACAGCTCTAACTTTGGATACTCGTCGTCGTTTCACCTGTCCAGAATAGATTTCTTGCGCCAAATTTATACTTCTCCCCCAATTTGAATTGAAATATGAGGTTTGTTCAACAGGTTTGGTAAATTTGGCATAGCTGTTGGAAAAAGGAAAACCGTAATTCCGAGTTTAATAAGCAGTTCTCTCAATTGGTGGCCTGAATTAGGGTTTTAATATTGAGTTTTCCACAATGTCACCTTAGGCATTGTTGAAATCCAAATATTGAAACCAGTATTTCTGTCAATTTGGAGCAAAATTTGGGGGCTTTAGATTAAAATGTTGTCGGTTTCGCCATCTATGTTAGCTCGTAGTTCGCTAGAGGAAATGTTGGATTCCCTCCGGCGAAGGGACGAGATTGAGAAGCCAAAGGACTTGCCGCCGGCACTGCCTGCAAGGCCGACCTCCAAGGCTCGCCGCCGGTCTGCTAAGCGGCCGTTGCCGAGTAAATTAGACAACGCCGTTGAGCAGTCTACGAATTTTTGTAATATAAAAAAGGAAGAGGTTAAAAGATCAAAAGGGAGTAGTTTTGGTGGCAAAAAATCGAAGGAAGCTGACCCAGATGAATCACCTTACGTTTCTATGGCTTGTGAACAGATGGAATTTGAGCAAAGGGTGGAGGAAAATGGCGGAGCAAATCTTGCTTCTGCTGCACCGCCTTCTCTATTGCCAAGGTTTCGGGAGTCCGAGTTGAATGACAATATTGGTTATTTCATTAAAAAGGTATGTTCCATTTCAATTAGATTGTATATGGTCATCGCCATTTTGATTATCTGTTTGGTGAATTATTTAGTAGCAACAATGAATTGATACTTTTTCTGGTGTTGATTGAATAGGGTTCAAGAAGTGCATTTGGATAAATATTTAGCAAAAAAAAAAAGGGTGCATATGGATGAACATTTTGAAAGGTTTATGTATTTAAATGGTATGGAGATGCTAGGTTTAAATACCAACATAGTGTGTGGTCCTCATTAGTAACTTGAAAGTTGCCAATTTATACTTAATCGTTGAGACCTGTTTTAATTTGGTTTCTGGAGTTGGCCATATATGGTTTATTTGAGTTCTCCTGTGTTGTGCTCCTAGAATTAAGGGAAAGTTATCTGTTCTATTGCTTATGTTTCAGCCTGGTAAGCCAGCCGTGCAACTAAAAAATTCATGTTCCTGTACTCTTCTTTTTCTTCATTATAACCTTATATTTGGGGCAGATATCCCGGGTTTCTGTTATGTATGAAATACGTGTACTCGCGTGCTCGAGTGTTTTGTTAATGATATGTAAATACTAATGTGATAAGGCATATTTATCAGATACTAAGATACGCGATACATCATATGGTACAATACAAAAATGTCTCAAATAATACATAACCCACCTTTGTATCCCCAATACTTATGTATACTACATACGGTAATGATCACATGATACACCACCATATCCTAAGATACATTACAGTCATCGCATGTAATAATTCTACATTAAAGAGTAAAAATGACTAGTAATGTTTGAAATTTTACTCTTTGTTTTTCTAGTTTAAATTATTTTTTTAAGCAGCGGAAGAATTTATTCAATTTTATTGTTAAGGTAGAGGTGCTTGAAAGTTGAAATATGATTTTATATATTATACTTGCATCTTGGCAAGTTGTTTACTTGTTTTAATGACTTTTCATTCAAAATGTCTCATGTCGTTAGTTGTTTGTTATCTATTGGTTAATTTTAATTAATGTTTAAAAATTCAAACCTTATATGAATATATTAACCTTTTAATCTATTCTAAAGCTATCAAGTATCTTACAAAAAATTGTATCTTAATACATTTCACGAGGATAACATTTCGATACGCAATTTGTATCCCGATTCAAGAAATATGTCAAAAGGTCATAGAAATGCACTTTATTATTCTATTTTATTTTTTTACAATGCAACCACTACCCTTAGGATGTAAGGTCAGCTAAGACAGGTCCATGTTTACATATCTGAATTATACTGATACTATTGCTAAGAGATTCCTTTGATTTAATATTTTTTCTTTGGCTTGAGATGGATATTCTACAAATCCTTATGTTGAAAGTAATGTGTTTAGAAACTTCGAGTTTGGTGTCAGCTTCAAAATAGGCAGTGGGAATCAGGACAGATACAATCAACTTCAGCAGAAACAGCATCTGTGTTACTTGTGAATGGAATCGTGAGTTCATGTCTGCCACCCTCTTAGAGCTTGTAATGTACTTGAAGAAGTTAAGTAAAATATGCGTGCTCTTCTACTTTATGTCACTGTAGGTGCTGACAGTGTCTACAAGAGAGCTGTTACCTGCAAATCCGGATATCCTTGAGGGCGTGGATGATCTTATACAGCTTAGTTATTTGAATGAGCCATCAGTTCTTCATAACCTTCAGTACAGATATTCGCATGATATAGTTTATGTAAGTTTAGTTAAAACATCTTATTTACTTGCTTGCAAATTTTTTTTCTGTTTCTTCTCCTGGCACTGATGCTTGTGTCTGCTTCCTATAGAGTAAGGCTGGGCCTGTTTTAATAGCAATCAATCCCTTCAAAAAGTTAGAGCTTTACGGAAATGATTATGTCACAGCTTACAGGCAGAAACTTTTGGATAACCCCCATGTTTATGCTATAGCTGATACTGCCTATAGTGAGATGATGAGAGGTGAGTTAAAGCAAATTTCAACGAACTTGGAAAATGAGGTCTGTTAGTTGTTATTTATACTCTTACTACTTATTCTTTTATGGTGGCTCTTGCAGATGAAGTAAATCAATCAGTAATAATAAGGTAAGTTGTTCTCTTTTAGTCTCCGTGATTGGAAGCTCCTTTTTGATGATCCGCTTGTGTTCCTTTGGGTGATTAGAATTTCTACCCGTATATGAATTTATTGGATTCCATACTAGTGGTGGCAATGAGAAACTATATATTTCTTTATCTTATAGTGGGGAAAGTGGAGCCGGAAAAACTGAAACAGCAAAAATTGCAATGCAATACTTGGGCGCTCTTGGTGGTGGTAATGGTGGAATAAATGATGAAATCCTTCAGACAAGCCATTTACTTGAAGCATTTGGGAATGCAAAAACATCTAGGAATGACAACTCCAGTCGATTTGTGAGTTTTCTCTACCCATAGCTTCCCCTTATTTCTAGATAGACACCCCCTAGGGCCCAGCTTTATGATGGGTTAGTGGGATTCATAACTGAGGTTATTAAAATAATATCTTACTCTACTTACATTCCTGACACACTGCAGGGAAAACTGATAGAAATTCATTTTAGTTCTACGGGGAAAATATGTGGTGCTAAAATCCAGACCTGTAAGCTTGATTTTTCAAAGTTGTCCATCACAAAAAACATTATTATATGACCACCATCTTACTACTATTTTTTGACTCGACTCATTGGTACGATGTTACATGTGCATGTCAAAAATCAATGCCTGCATTACTTGGGGATAGTTCTCCTTGAAAAGGTAACTAGTTTCAAGGTTTTAACTCTATTTATAATTTTCCACTCATTTAATATATTCCTGTATTGGATATAGAAAACTAAAGTATCTTTTGTGCAGTCAAGAGTGGTTCAGCTGGCTCATGGGGAGAGGTCGTACCACATCTTTTACCAGCTTTCCGCTGGGGCTCCATCTGTTCTCAGAGGTTGTGTTCCTGTCTGATGGTGTCTGTGAGATATAATATTTGTGTGCATCTTCTGAATTATTGTTTTGCTCTTAAGTTTTCCTCTATTAGTGTTCATAATTTTGATGTAATTTACGAAACTGATTGAATTGGGTTCCTATTATTTTTTCCTGTCTTAGAGTCTGAGTCAAACAATAACCTTAGGCAATCTATGATTACTTAAATTTTCTGATGATGTACTCCTTCCGTCCCAGGATAAAAGTACTGGTGGACTTTTCACGCATATTAAGAAGATGAATGAAATGATAAAATTGTCAATAATAATATCATTAAATATGAAGAGAGAATTAGAATAAGAAAAGTATGAAATATTTAATGCTACGGGTATAATAGGAAAATATGTGTAAAAGTTTGGTTATTAAAGGAAAATAGACATTTAACATGGGACTACTCAAAATAGTAATAAGGACTTTTATCATGGGATGGAGGGAGTATTAGAATATGCTTTCAGTTTGTTGTTGCATATGGAATTTGGTGAGAACCTAATGTAGGGACCTACCTGCATTCTACATTGTACCAGATATTTATGTACATTTGTTGACAACATCTTTTTAACCAAAATGTGAAAACTATCCACCATACTTTCTAGCGGAGAGATAATATTTGTGTGCATCTTCTGAATTATTGTTTTGCTCTTAAGTTTTCCTCTATTGGTGTTCATAATTTTGATGTAATACACGAAACTGATTGAATTGGGTTCCTATTATTTTTTTTCCAGTCTTTGAGTCTGAGTCAAACAATAACCTTAGGCAATGCAGCATCTATGATTACTAATTACTTCAATTTCTGATGATGTATTAGAATATGCTTTCAGTTTGTTGCTGCATATGGAATTTGGTGAGGAACTAATGTAGGGACCTACCTGCATACTACGTTGTACCAGATATTTCTGTACATTTGGACAGCATCTTTTTAACCAAAATGTGAAACTATCCACCATACTTTCTAGCGGATAATTTATTTATTTAACATTCCATCTCTTAGTTGGAAGTCTGAAAGACTAACAAACTCTTATATAACGTGATTTGTCTCATAACAGAGAGGCTGAACTTAAAAGCAGCAAGTGAGTACAAATATCTCAATCAGAGCGGTTGCTTGACAATTGACAATGTTGATGATGCTCAAAAGTTTCAAAAACTGATGGTAATTTAATATTTAGCGTCGTGTTACACAATTTATGCCTTGCCACCCCTAGACGCTAGTTTTAATTTGTTCATCTCATGCAGTCGTGCTGTATTCATATTCTCACATATATATATATATATATTTGTAACTATTATGTTTCAATTTCACCAGGAATCCCTAAATACGATTCATATGTCTAAAGTAGATCAAGAACATCCCTTTGAAATGCTTGCTGCAGTGTTGTGGCTTGGAAACATATCATTTCAAGTAATTGACAATGAAAATCACGTGGACGTTGTGGCTGATGAAGGTATTATCTATATGCTTGTGTTTTCCAGCACTTGATGTTGTTTCTACGACAAGTTCTTTGCTAATATTGCACTTCTATTACTTGTTTTTTAGATTTGGATATTTCATTTCTATTCATTGGGTAAGCGAGTTAACATGCAGTCCTGGAAGGCTGGAACTACTTTTTGTTGGTCTCAGATTGAAGTTGTGTTGGTGGTTTTATAAATAGGCCAAATATGTGACACTTGAGTCATTGTTCATTAGTTGTTTTGGCGGGTATATCCACTTTTTTGGAAAGTACGAAAGAGATTGAAACTAGTTGATATTTTTTTTATGTTCTAGATACTCGAATTCTGACATTTCTGTGGCAAAAATATACCTTACCCCATCCAAGTTGGCACGTTTTGTTCAACAACCCACTGAACTAAAAAAAAAAGGTACAATTAGGAAACTGAACTATTAAAGACACTGGAATTGATCTATTCCGTCAAATTAGTCAAACGGCCATCCAAATTAAGTTCTATTTTTCCTACGTGGCTAGCTGGAATAAAAAAATGACGTGGTAAAAAATAAGCAGCCAAGTCCGTTGACTCACAACCCAAGAAGAAAGTTCACGTGAATGAACTTAAAAAACCTAAAAAAATATTAAAAAATAAAAAAATAAAAAAATCATATCCATCCTTCTCTCATCTTCTTCCTCTTCCTCTTCCTGATGATCATATTTTTTTCTTGGTCTTCCTCTTCTCTGTCTGTCTTCTTCTTCTTGGATTCACTCAAATTGGGTATTCTTTTTCTCTTTTCTTTAGGTATTCAGATCTTTCATGAATAAATTGAGTTTTCTACTTCTCATATATATATATGCCTTAACACCACCACCACCACCGCAATCTCCACCTTCAGATCTACAAAATTTACACCAACATACGAAATGGAGACGTACACAAAAATAAAAATCTACCTTTTTTTAGAGATAAATTTGAAGGTACACAAAAATACTACGAGTTCCAACAAGGTTCTCAATCGTTTTTTTTTCTAACGATGTTAATTGAGAGGTGGCATCAAGTTCGGAGATTCTTTATGATGTACCGACTGAGATGTTAGTGCGTTGTGATGGTGAATGTTTACGGTGGTAAAGGGCGGCAAATTTGGTAGCAGCGGCAGTGGTGAGAAGAAAGAACATGAAAACCTTTTTTTTTTTAAAGTTAAATGCAGATTTTCTTTTGTTGTGTAGCTACTTAGCTGTTTTAAGTCTTACATGGTGAGAGGAAGAAGAATGTTTATTCTGGTTGGGCCACACAATTAGTGATTTATTTTTTTAAAAAAGCCACACAGGAAATTACTGTACACAATTTGACGGGAGTTTAAAAAATTTGACAAAATGGGACAATTGCAAGTTTTTTTAAAGTTAGGTTTTCTAATTGCAGTTTTTTTCTCTTAGTTCAATGGGCTATTTCACAAAATGTGCCAAGTAAAAGTATATTTTTGCCCATTTCTGTAGAAACTGTAGTGGCATCCATCTGACCTTGTTGTATCTAGCTCTAAACTTGTTACAATAGTTTAACTTACTGGAGAGAAAACCATGAATTAGAGGCATATATTTGACCTTATACTTAAAGTCAATCCTAAATTCCTAACATATTGTAGCCAATGTCCGTATTGCCAGAATAAATGACCAATTACCCTGCCAAGCAAGACAAAGTTGATTGTAATTCTAAACACTGAGGACACCTAAAGAAAAAGAGTTTTTTTATGTTTTCCTTAAGGAGAGTCAGATGGTATTAGAAAATTCTTCTCTCTATAATAAATAATACAGCTGATGGTATTACTTAATTGAATGCAATCTTACAACCAATCAATTTGAAAACTTTTGTTTTATGTCTCTTTTTATTATACTTTGTCTTCTTCTCATGCTACTAAATATAGACAAAATGATCTACCAAATAAGTTACATATCTTTAGATAGTTGAAGCGGCCTTCTCTGATATTTATATAGTTATTTTATATTCAGGGATGGAGCCAGGTTTTTTATTTACTGGGGTCAAAATTCAATACTGGTGCAGTTTTACCCCTCAAATTTAAGGGTGTAGAAATCAGAGATTATATTACTCCATGAGTTTTAAACAAAACAAGTTAAACTTTAAATATTGACTAAAGTACACTTTGCACCCCAACTTGTACCATTGTTGAGTTTTGCACTTCAAACTAGAAAAGATGTCTTGGTACACCCCAAACTTCATTTCATCTAAACAAAATGCACACTTTTGAGTCTTTAGCTGGTCAAAAGTGTCTGGTTATGCCTTTAACATGATTTTTGAAGGGTAAAATAGGTATTATATGTTTTTTTAAATAAAAACATGAAAAAATTTATAATAAACTATATTAAATAAATCTAAATACCCAAACCCCACTAACTCAGCCTCCGTTAGTGGATTGCCCCTAGAAAGCTAGCTTTGTCGACGTCGCCATTGAGGATATCTCCGATTGCATCTGATTCGTCACAAAAATTAAGGAATTTGATTTTGCGGGTCTAGAGAATAATGTAGGACCCGCATACTAGATTTTATTTGTTCTTAGATTTTTGTTTTGTTTTGTTTTTTCTCTTGTTTGTGCATAATTTATAGTTTGTGCAAAATTACTCTATTTATAAAACTTCAATTTGGCTTCATGCTTCTTAAAAACAATTGAATCCTTTTTTCTAGTTCCTTGCTAATTTCCACTTAATACAAATATAAGAAAAGGTCAATGTATTCATAAAGAGCCAACAAAATAGTATCAAACTCCCCAAAAAATTCAACAAAATCAAGGAAAACTCATATGAACAATTCCATAAACAATGACTTAATTTCAGTCTTTAACTTCACATTTTTGAAGAATTACTGGTTTATAATTCATAAACCAAAAAGAAGAAGAAAAAAAAACAGAAGACAAAAATTCAACTGAAAAAATAACAAAAAGAACATTTTCATAAACAATCACTAAATCCTATTTTGAACTTTACATTTTGAAGAATTTAAGACTTATAATTTCATAAACCATAAAAAAAAATCAGTTAACAAAAACAAATACCCAAATCAAAAAAACTAAAAGAAACCCTCAAATACCTGATCCAATCCATCTTTTAGTGGTTGAGCATCAAATGTGGGGATCTCATCCATGAACTCATCAGCCTTCCCAGAATGCAAAATCCTAGTAAACCCATCCATATCCGAATTGGGTTCATTCTTAAACTTCTTATATCAGTAATACATAACCTTACTCTCCTCATTGAAGAATGTTAGACCCTCTCTCTCCTCATTCCTTTCCATTTTTCTTCTCTTCATCACTTCCTTCTTCCTGAGTTATTGTCCGCATTGCAACTAGTCATGGTTTAAATTTCGATGCTCACTAGAGACGCAAAGGGCACGAAGAAGGGAAAGAGGATTTGAGTTTAGAATATGATTTCAGTTTTTAATATTATTATTATATTTTTTAAAACATATAATACCTATTTTATCATTCAAAAATCGTGTTACAAGCATAACCAATCACTTTTGACCGGTTAAAGACTCAAAGTGTGCGTTTTGTTTAGATGAAATGAAGTTTGGGGTGTACCAAGACATCTTTTTGAGCTTGAGTTGCAAAACTCAACAATGGTATAAAATTTGGGATGCAAAGTGTACTTTAGTCCTAAATATTTAAATAAGAATCCTACCCCCAATATCACGGTTGGCAGTTCTCTACCATAAGCAGTGTGTTTACCCATGCTTCTACTTTGATCCTTACCGAGCAGTCTCTGATCAAATTATTTTCTGCCAACATCTTTAGCTGTAAAAGTAGTGACCATTTTTTGAAGTATATGAAAGTAGTGACCATTAGATAATTATATATTCACATGTGCATGTATGGTAGCAGATTGATGTGAGCATATGAAAGTAATGACCATTAGATAATTATATATTCACATCTGCGTATATGGTAGTAGATTGATGTGAGCTGCCTCTATCCAGGAAATTCTGAACTTGAGTCAGATTTGCTTTAAGGTGGTGGTTTCCAAAAACATGAAGAGGAAGTATATTTTACATTTGGCTTAAGAATTGATGTGTAGTGTCTATTTTAGTGCCAATTTATGGTGATATTCGGGTAAAGTTATGATTGTTCACATGTGTAGCAGGCCTTTTAATTTCCCCTTGCAATCAAATCCTATTCTCGAAGGCATGATGTTGAGTTCCCTATGCTTTTGTCTGGGGGTTTTCTTCTGTTTTGTCAGATTTTCTTACCATTTTATGTGAAGATGGGCTTGAACTTCTTGTTTCGTCTGATATTGTGTAGAAATCAAGTCCACATGCATTGCACCTCCTTGGGAACTTTCTACTAAATATGAAAAGGAATTTCTTTATTTTTTTAGATTTTTCATTTGATTCTATCTTGGTAAGTGATTATGTTTTATGTCTTGCTTGAACTTAATAATATAGCCTTTACCTTTTCTTGTAGCATGCACAAAGGTTGCTAGCTTGATAAGTTGCAGTGCCCAGGAACTCATGTTAGCTTTGTCTACCTATAGAATCCAAGCTGGGAAGGATAATCTTGCCAAAAAATTAACTTTGCAGCAGGTACGTGAAGTTATTCCATGGGCTTTGTGTCTTTATCCAACTTGCAAGTACCCTACACTAGCAATCACACACTGTTCTCTCCCCCAGGTTAAGCTTGATCAGACACGCTGTTAAATGCATTCTAAAGTCTTACCTACAAACATAAGTGTGCATATACATGCATACATCAATACCTTCTCATGCACATATAATAACATTGAGCCGTACTGTGTTTCTGTTTTAGGCAATTGACACAAGAGATGCATTGGCAAAATTTGTATACGCAAGCTTGTTTGATTGGCTAGTAGAAGAAATCAATAGGTCGCTTGAAAAGGGTAAACAGCAAACAGGGAGGTCCATAAGTATTCTAGATATTTATGGATTTGAGTCATTTCAGGTATATTATTTGTCTATATGTTGATGTTATAGTGAATACAACTGTCTCCTATATGACAATATCCCGTTTCCTCATTGCAGAGAAATAGCTTTGAACAATTTTGTATAAACTATGCAAATGAGAGGCTGCAGCAGCATTTTAACCGTCACCTGTTTAAACTTCAGCAAGAGGTGAGCTTCCAAATTATTATGGTGGTTCTCTAGAAACTATCTGACAATGGTTTCTTTTGTTATCATTATTACCTAACCTTTTTTAATATATTTTTTTATGTAAAGAAGAAAAAGCAATGAGAAACTGGCTGTGGTTGAGTTTCTCCTGAGCCGAACCACAGAAAAAACTTTTGAGTGTAGTTGAAATCCAGTTGTCCACATTTTGTAGACTCCTAGATCTTTTTGCATTTCGTGCTCACATTCAATCTTTGTATACCAAATTAAACCATATTGTCTACTTTCTTTAAACTCTGAGTGGATTTATTACTGAATCTACTTTTTCTTCAACATATTTACTTTTAAAACTCAATCAATCTTTAGAACAACTGCAATGTTAATTGTTAACTTCATAACTTCTCTATTTTGCTTTAGGAGTATGAGGTGGATGGAATTGATTGGACAAAAATAGAATTTGAAGACAACCAAGAGTGTTTGGATCTATTTGAGAAGGTATTTAAGTTTTTCAGTTCTATCTTATTCACCCTCTATTCAAGGTCACTTCAGGTTTACATCAACTTTGTGATCTCATGTCATAGTAGATTCTTTTTATTATTTTTTATGTTCAATTTTTTTTGTTTATATAGAAATATAAATAACAACACCACACATAAATTTTTATGCATAGATATTTACTGCTTGAAAATTTATTTGAACCTAGTATCTGTTCTTTATAGCGGCTTCAAGGGTAGGCACAGTTCTATCATGATTAGAAATGTGA
The DNA here is from genome assembly GCA_020205505.1 of Panax japonicus. NCBI lineage: Eukaryota > Viridiplantae > Streptophyta > Magnoliopsida > Apiales > Araliaceae > Panax > Panax japonicus. The sequence goes on along the minus strand of CM035093.1, from coordinate 438,103 downwards.
GTATCATTTCCTATTATAAAAATCTTAAAAAATAGAAAAGGAATGTAGAAAAGATGGTAAATGATGTTTCTAATTAAATGTTTACTGGTGGACTGGATTCTCATCTCTTCAGAAAATTCTTTTTCATGTATGAAGACAAGTGGTATGCTTTTGCATTTGGATTCCTACTTAACTATTTATTAAGTTGTGATTATCATTCAACTGCTTGCCTTTGCAGAAACCTATTGGATTGATATCTTTATTGGATGAAGAATCAAATTTTCCTAAGGCCAGTGATCTGACCTTTGCCAATAAGCTTAAACAGCACCTAAATACTAATCCTTGCTTTAAAGGAGAAAGAGGTGGAGCTTTCAGTATTCGTCACTATGCTGGAGAGGTTAGTTGACTTGGTTGTGTTCTGCAAACTTTTACTACACAGAGTATTGATTCTACTGGGGTCGATGTCTTTGTCAGGATGATGATGACAACAATTAATAGCTATAAAGTCATTAAGATTCATGATATTAAATAGACCATTTTTAAGTCTTTTTTATTTTATAATAATAATTTAGTTAAAGAAGAATGCCAATGGGTGAACACTTGGATGTTAAACCCAACCCTATGTAAATTCTGTTATTTTGTTGGTAGAAGAGTATCTTTAGTTATGTGACCTAATATGGCCCATGTGCAAGGTTTTTAGAGAGTAGGATAAGATATTGAGCATGTGGCTCATTTTAGTGTAGCTATCTAGTAATGTATATAGAGATTAAGAGAAGCTTGTATTTCTTTTCCTAAGTTCGTTGATATATGAATTAATAGAAAACTCAGAGAAATTTCTCTGCCTTTCTCTCTTTCTTCTTCTTCTTCTTCCCTAGTTTCTATCTTTTTTTGCAGCTTCTTCCTTCCCCAAATTTGAACTTATATCTGTATTCCTTCTCTATTTCAAATCATTGTTAGGATCATCCATTGAACCTTACATAAGATGTGTACACAAAAAAATCCTAAAAATTAAGGGCTCCACCAACCTCCATTCTACATGCCACCAGGCGCTGTGAAAAATAATAATATTGAAGCGTAAATTTCTCTCAACTCCTCAAATGTATGGTCAAGACTCGTTGAGCCAAAAGCTAAAAAGGCAGAGCATTAAGGAACTATCTTTACAAAAGAGTACTCCACTCCTTTGAAATAGCAACCATATTGCTCCTTACAAATAGACCTCAACACACTACGCGGCATCATATCCCATTTCCTCGAGATTTTACCCACCATAGCATCCCTCCAATTCAACAAATCCATAACAGACCAAGGTATGACCCAATGAAATCCAAAAGAAACAAATCTACTAATTCTTTGATTCCAATTAGTAAGAGGGATTTTGAACTAAAATAGACCCTAAAAGCTAAAAAAGGGTATCCTGAGCAGTTGCAATAATCGGATTTATTGATATTCCTGGTATAGTAGATGCTATCACACACACAATCATACTCAATTTGATGAATTTTTTGATCTCAAAGGAGATCTTCTATAATTTTGCACATGAGGTGTTATTTCTTGGTTTCATCCAATCATTAATTTGCATGTATTGAGCTGATTCGTCACAATATTCACATTCTATAACAAAATGCTAACATACAATAACTACGACATTTTAGAATTGCTTTTTAGTTTTCTGGATCTACTAAATTGGGTCAAGATCTTGGTCCTTAAAGGCTTATGGTCATCTTTTGTTTGATTAAATGTTGAATTTTTGAAGGTTTTATATAACACTACCGGCTTCTTGGAAAAGAACAGAGATCTATTGCGCTCTGATATTATCCGACTCCTCTCATCATGCAGTAGCCAACTGCCTCAGTTGTTTGCCTCCAGTATGCGAAACCAGCTTAAAAACCAAACAAAATCTACACGACAGTTGGTTGCATCTGAGTTCCACAAAAGAAGTGTTGGTACAAAGTTCAAAGTAAGATGCATTCGTTATTTTTTCTGTCTGCTGGATCTGTAGCTCTTTTATATGTTATACACAATGAAATACAAGAACATGGCATGTGATTTGGATTTAACCAACTCTACCTTGAGAGTTATATTCTTTTATTTGTGCAATTTAATACCGTGTGCAATTTAATCTGAATATTAAGTAGATTTCTGCCTGCACATAAACCTTTCCGTTTGATTTTGATTTCTGAAAGTTTGGGCTTCATCTTTTATAACAAACTCCTTGTATCAAGTTAAAGGCAATTAAATATTATACATTTTAGTGCCTTGTAGAGTTTCTCTTGCAGAAATTGTGTAGTGCAAAATGTTTAATTAAATCATTTATGCTTGTAGAACCAATTGTTCAAATTGATGCAACAGTTGGAGAACTCCACACCGCACTTTATTCGCTGCATAAAACCGAATTCTAAACAGCTTCCTGGCATCTATGAAAAAAGTCTTGTCTTAGAGCAGCTACGGTGCTGTGGAGTTCTGGAGGTTGTCAGAATCTCAAGGTCAGGATATCCTACTCGAATGACGCATCAAGAATTTGCAGGAAGGTGAAATAAACAATCCTCCTTATTTTTATTTTTTTATAAAAAAAATCTTATAACTGTTGAGAAATTCTTTAATATGCTTGCATGACTTTTAGGTATGGCTTCCTTCTTTCGGAGTTTGGTGTCTCCTAGGATCCATTAAGTATATCAGTTTCTGTTCTGCAGCAGTTTGGTGTCCATCCTGAAATGTATCAAGTTGGTTATACAAAGTTATATTTTCGAGTTGGACAGGTGAGTTCTGTATATCACTGAGATGTCCTCGATGTTTCTTATATGCTATACCAAATGGAAAAGAAACAGAAAAGAAAAAGAACAAAAAAAAAAAAAAAGAAAGGAAAATAAAGAAGATAGTATAAGTTACGAAATTGCTGCATATTTACTATTCTGGCACCAGTAATTAATTCCGATGTTACATACAATAAAAAAAGATATAGCATATTTTTGAAATCTTTTCTACATGTGTTTTTGATTTCTTTTTCTTGAGTTCGGGTTATCACTGGAAAATTCTTAGACAGGAATCTTAACGTCAAAAAGAGAAGGAAGAGTGACCTTATGAAATCTCAGCCAGAATTTTTTTTCAACTAGATTATTTTTAAATATTCAAAATACTTCAAACCTTGGCTTATTTTTAAGTTGACCTGTTAGGTAGTTACTTTGTACTTTTACTATTTCTCTGATACTTATAGACAAATTCATTAGTCGAGAACGCTATTATCAGACATATATCTGTACTTCTGAGATAATCTTGGATGCCTCAAATACACTTGGGAGTTAAAACAGTGAAATGCAAGTTTTCTAGTATGGAAGTAAAATGTAGGTATGAAAAATCATAAGAATATTTCTTGGACCATTTTTACTAAAATATAGGTATGGCGTATCATAAGAATTTTTCTTGGACCATTTTTATTGTCGAAGGTAACTCACATTAATTTCTGGTCCCTATTATTCCCATGCAGCATGTTTCCACTTTGTTCAAATAAATTCTACAACTATTGTAGACCCACGGTTAGACGTTTTCTTGATAGTTTAGAAAATGACTGGCTGTTGTGCTTTATTTAATTTTTTGGTACCTTAAGTAGTTTGGGCAGCGTAATTATAAAGCGTGTTCAAGTATATGTTTCATACATTAGATTAGTTTCTCTGATGCTATGCTTTGTGGCCTAATAGATTGGTGCATTAGAGGAAACAAGAAAACAAGTTCTGCAAGGCACACTTAAGGTGCAGAAATGCTTTCGTCGTCATCAGGCTCGTCGTTATTTCCATGAACTGAAGAGAGGGGTGATAACACTGCAATCATGTAAGTAAAACAATTTTCTCTATTTCTATTGGTTTATTGCGTGGAGATGCTTTTCTAGTTTTATGGTTGAAATAATACAATGCAATGTGAAGATGCAAACATTTGCTTTGAATTGGGCATATGGGATAACCACTGTTGCTTCAGCATATCCAGTTGTGTTGAAATATTTTACTACTCATAATTCCAAACAGAATTTAGATTGTAACTTATAAGGAGTAAAGTGCACATACATTTCTTTGCACGTAAAACTTCCCATCCTTTTTCAGTACTACAAATAATAACACTTTGAAAATTGATGAATGTAACGGATTCATGCAGTTGTTCGCGCTGAAAATGTTAGAAAGAAGTCTGATGTTTTGATAAATTTGAGGCAGCAGGTTGCTCTGAAAACACTTGATGAACAGCTGAGGGCTGTTCTACATTTACAACCGGGTAAGGTTTATCTTATTAATGCAAGTATGTGGCAGTTTAATTTGACATGATATTCTTGTTCTAGATTTTTTCCTTGCTGCAGTAATACGTGGATGGTTGGCTCGAAAGCATTTTAATCACTTGCGGAATTTGAAAAGATTAAATCATGATAATTCAAGTTCTAAACACAAACTAGGCAGGAGGATTTCTGCAGTGAAGGTACTATATGATGGACATCACATTATTCTTTCATATGATATCTTTTTTTTTCCTATATATATTTTTGGTTTAATTGTAGTCGATTTCTAGTGCACACTTTTAAAAATAAAATTTGCTTTTAAATTTAGTATCCACATCTAACAGCTAAAAGTTTGTGTGCATATTTTATGGTTTGCTGCATGTTTCGCTGCAAATTTCTTGCAACTTCCATAACTAGCACCTTCTTGAAATCAGTATGTTTGGCCTTTTTGAGTTGTGATATGAGATATATGAGTCTTAGAATGTAGAAGGCCTGACAGTTGATGCAATATATGTTTTCATGATAAAGGTTATGAATAAAAAATTATGATCCACTATTACATTAATGATTAGGGTTGAATTCAAATCAAGGATCTCCTTGATGAGTAAAAAGGATTTTTGACATTATACATAATAATGACTTGGTATTTGTTGTCTTCGGCTTAAACCATACTTGAAAATGTTTCTCGGTCCACAGATTATACACGTTGAACAAAAATTAGTCAGAGTCAAAATATTGTTGTTGGTCTTCTGTCACTCACTTTTCATTTACCTTTGTTGGGGAAGGGGGTTAATTTGTCCATCTCTAATTTTGGTTTAGTAATAAATCAATGTATTCTCTAGATAACCTTTCTTATTCAACTGTATTATATATATATATATATATATATATATATATATATATATATATATATATATCTCCTAGTATTTTCAATTTAATCCTATTGTTATTTATGGAGAGGAAAGGTAAACTATGCAAGTCGAGAATGAGAACAACATTCGAGTATTCTAGTTGGTGCTTGGTAATACTGATCTGCGTATTGATTTTGAACGTTTATGTGTTGAGTGATTATATAAGCAATTAGAGTTCTGTAAGTAATATCCAAAAATATTAACAATTAGTAAGGAAAATTATGTCCTTCAAGTATTGGAGAACAAAGCTGTAAAATCTGTTGCAATTTTCTTTCTCATTACATGTGGATTTCGAGGCTTTTTGACAAATAATCGACTCTTATATTTTTGAGCAGGACATGCCACAACAGTATAGTCAAATTCCGTCTTCAGTTATAGAAGAGCTTCAAAAGCAGGTTTTGAAAGCAGAAGCAAGCCTTGAGAAAAAGGAACAGGAAAATGCAGCACTGCGGGATCAAGTACAACAATTTGAGGCCCGGTGGTTGGAATATGAAGCCAAGATGAAATCAATGGAGGACATGTGGCAAAAACAGACAGCATCCTTGCAAGTGAGTTTGCATGCTCTAATATCGATATATCATTATAGTTGGCCTAATCAGAAAAGGTTGTGGTAAACATTCCAAATGGGTAATGGCAAAAGAATTTGAGAATGTGATGGTTAGAACTTGTCAGTTTGAACAAATGTACAATCATTATGTGCACCAAAAGTAAATCATTTGATTATTAGCATTGATCACTTCATGATGACGATGTTGATGCTTCATGATTGGCTAATCAATGAGCAAAAAATTCTGTGTGATGCCAAGAGCCAAAGCCAAGTCCCCTCCCCCCCTTCCCCGCGGCTTTTTAGATTAATTAGCACAAGAACTTTATTTTGGTCATCAATTAAAATAGGATTTTCTCCAACATAAATTTTTTAAAGGCCTCGATGAGAAAGAAGTTTTGAACCCTTAAAAGGTTTTTTGTTTGTTTGTTTTGCTTCTGATTTTTCAGTGACAGATTCATGAACCAGTAGATGTCCTTTGAACCATGTAGTAGAAACTGTTGTCCAAAAATTGGAGTTGTGTCTATTACTTTGACATTATTATGTTGTAGTCTTTATTCATTAGAGAGACTCCCAACCCCATTTACTATTGGCATGATGTTGCTTTGGTTGCTTTAAAAGCTTCTTGGTAGGTTAACTTGGTGTTAAATTATTGGGTACTACAGTCTACACTATCCTATGTTTATTTCCAGAGGTGTTCTACACTACATACTTAATTTCTGACATGCCTAAGGAGATGTAATATATGGAAAATGCAGAAGGGTCTGGCTGCAGTTAAAAAAAGTCTTGTTGCTGATAATACTTCAGATCAACCTGGAAGGCGAGATGGTTCATTATCACCACTCTATTACGATTCAGAGGATACAAATTCAATGGGAACTCAAACGCCTGGCGCGAGGACTCCCATCAAATATCGTAACTCTGTTTCAGAGTTTGGAGCAGAACGACTGTCTAATGGTAACGTGAATGCAGTTAGTCTCCTGATGAAAGAGTTTGAGCAACGGAAACAGAATTTTGATGATGAGGCCAAAGCCATTACTGAGGTGAATTCAGGGCAGTCATTGTCCGCAAATCCCGATGAAGAACTTCGGAGCTTGAAACACAAGTTTGATACTTGGAAGAAAGACTACAAAGCTCGGTTGCAGGAAATGAAGGCAAGGCTTCCGAAGGTTGGGTTATCGGAAGCTGAAAAACATCGCCGCAAATGGTGGGGAGGGAAAAGTAAAAAATTTTAGTACTGGGTTATGTGTTGTACAGCTTTATCTGTTTATTGTTGGTCATGACGATGGCAGATAAAGCGTTAATAGCTACAATTTTTTGTTACTGAGCTGAAGATAGGTTTTAGAAAGCTGATATAAAGGGGATCAAGCAGTCCCACTGTGTTTGTGAAAGTTTTTGTTCTGTAATAGAGGAATCGGGTGCATTTAGTAGTAAGTGATGAGTTATGGAAGATAAACGTACAAACTGTTTCTCTATAATGTGGACTTTTTATTTGTTTAGTATTTTGCCTATCCAAATTATAAGCAATTAAATTATTCATAGGTTTGAATGGTTGGATACATAACAAGATACTGAATGTCAATCGAACATTTAATTAAAAATTGACGATTTACACACACACCTGACACCACATAAGATAGATTGGGGAAGTTATGATCCGGGAACAAACTTGGTGGCATAGACCCATGCATTGTTGGCAACAGGGTTGTCAAGGTGGTCCAAGAGGTTCTCAAGAGGTCCTTTTCCAGTGACAATTGCTTGGATGAAGAAGCCAAACATAGAAAACATGGCCAGCCTTCCGTTTTTGATCTCTTTCACCTTAAGCTCTGCAAATGTAACTGGATCATCAGCAAGGCCCAGTGGGTCAAAATATTGGCCTCCAGGGTAGAGATCGTTGCCCTCTCCGACTCCGGCAAGGCCGTTGATGCGGAAGCCTTCAACCAGGCCCATTAGAACGACTTGGAAGCCGAGTACGGCCAAAATGCTCTGAGCATGGACAAGGTTTGGGTTGCCCAAGTAGTCTAGGCCACCTTCGGTGAAGATCTGAGATCCGGCTTTGAACCAAACTGGCTCCTTGAAGTCTACCTTGACCCATTTCTCGAGGATTTCTGGGGTGATGCATCCCAGTGCTCCAAGCATTGCCCACCGCCCGTGGATCACCTAATGAATATCAATCAATCATAGTTCAATCATCCATTTGTACTAAACTACCAAGTCAAATTTATATACTACCAACTTTTTTAGTACTACAAGATATTTGGAAGTTTCACCTCAAGAGCTCTGTTCTTAGCAAAGGCTTCAGGATCAGCAGATAAACCAGCTGTATCCCAACCATAATCACCAGGAAATTCCCCATTTAAGTATGATGGAGTCTGAGCTGAAAATGGTCCCAAGTACTTGACACGGTCTGGTCCGTACCACAAGTCATTCCCCTGTTTGAATCATAATGCAAAAGACCCATTTTTAGTCGCATTATAATAACACAACAAACCCAAACAAACAAAACACAAACACACACACAAACACAGATATATATGTGATGTGTGTGTTTGTGTGTGAGTGAGAGAGAGAGTGATTACCATGGTGAATTTGCCCGTGCCCATTGAGACAACATCTCTAAGAGAGTTAGCATTTGGGCCCTTGGTTTGACCCAAAAATGGGGTTGCTCTAACAACAGTGCTGGAGCTTGCAGTTGCCGCCATTGACATGTTTTTTGAAGTATACAAGTTACTCTCTTTGAGCTATGATTTTGGAAGGAAAGTAATATGAAGATGAACGGCGGAGCTAACTCTATGTGTAGGCAGTTGAGAGCCAGATAGTTGTGGTGGTTGTTTTACGAGCAAATTGTGGTTGCTGCTAATTGCCAAGATTCTATATCGACCAATCAGAAAACTTCAAAAGATTTTCAGCATCTCCAAATCCTAACCCTCTATCCACAAAATTAAATAGCAACCCTTTTATTGATTTGAGCCCAAGGCCGAGCCCAAGGCCAAGCCCAAGGCCTAGGTTAATTGAAAAGTTCGGTCCCAAGCCAATTTGGGCCATTTCCATCATGGGAGTTTTGAGCATATACAAGAAGTAGTACATAGAATAGAACATACCATTGAAGTCAACTTCTATGCGGACTGCATATGATCAAAAATCACTAACGTGTAACACGCAGCGGTACCAAAACGGGAATTTCCGGTTCCCAAAGAATCAATTTTGAATCTCATGACCTCTCGAAATCAATACATGAAGAATAAATCCAGAAAAGCAGAGGCAGAATTTATACTATTCATACAAGAATTGCACACAGAACCCAACAACTACAAAAGGAAAATAATCAGATCAAGTAAGGAGTATAGGTTCTGGTAGATACCCTTGTCCCCTAAACATATGCAATGAGTTTTGGTTCTTGGCTTATAAAACTAGTAGCATTTAGGCCAATGTCAGAATCAAGCTTCGGTTTGTAGTACATCCTCCAACAGATTTGTTCTAGACAAGGCACTGATTATAGGTTCTCTTCAGTGGTCGGCGCCTAAGCTAATTTCAATTCGGTCTGTTCATAGCAAACCAAGACCTCACATTACTGTTAATTATTTAGGTGATATGCGAAACAAATTGTCTATATATCTTTCACGGGGTTCAGTCTCATTAATAAAGTCAACTCAAATACAATAAGGTTACCAGTGTTTAGGCTCTTGTGCAACCAATGATAAAATGAAAGAGAAAGGATAAAGGCTAAAGAAGTAACCACTTTATGATCATAATGAATAACTTGTTGCAAAATAAGTAACAAGGTATGAACTCGCAAGGGATAATTAAGAAAAAAAAATTGAATTGGAAGTGCAGCAGAACCCAATCAAAAGAATTTTATCCTGCAGTATGAACTGTGAAAACCATAAATATACCCTTAATTTCCCAGCTAGCTCAACTGAAGTTCTCTATAAATTTTTCATCCATCCAAGTCCGGCATTCAGTGTATATGACTACCATCGCCATGTGTAAGTCAAAATCTCAGAGCGACGGTCAATGAACATTGCATTGCTGCAACGTAGGATGAGAGTAATCGACAAACCTATCCCATAGAACTTTGTATTTCTCCATCCCAATCTTTAACCATGGTTTTGAGTTTCCATTAAAATGTATTACAGATCCCTCCTCTATCAGTTGGGGATCAACAGTTGTGTAGCCCAAACCTAAAACATGCCGCTTGGGATCCAAGGGCTCAGTCAATCCATAAAATGTCAAGAGTCCGGGTGGCAGCGTTCCGAGCCTCCACAATGTCCGGTCAATATTTTTTTCCTGCCAGTAGTGATAGATGCCGGTAACATTCCTTTTTCTCCACTCAACCAAATCAAAAACATTCATCCCAAATGCCCAGCCACATGCATCTGGATCAAAATGTGAACGTATGAGCGGGTGAGAGTAGTTCAGGTACTTAAGGAATCTATGAAAAGTCTCCATACAAGTCTCAACAGCTCCATTAACATTTCCATTCAAATCAATAGAAAATAGTGGAGACAAATCTTTCTGTACCACAACATCATCATCAAGAAATACTACCTTCTCCAGTGCAGGGAAAACTTCAAGAATGTAAAACCTAAGGTGGTTTAGCATAGAAAGGTATTTTGGGTTTCGATATTTGATTGGAGTCTTGCCATCATCTTTACTTCCAGAGAAGTAATAGCTTTGAGTGTCCGAGTCTTGGAGCTGCTTAAGGACAGGGACATATGCAGCACTAAGCCAATTGAAGTCCTCAAAATTCTGAAGCTCAATTGTCACACCATGGAAACTATTCATAGCAAACCAGGCCTTCATTGGGACATAGCTAACTTCATTAGTCACAATGTGGAAGACAATCAGATTGGGATCCTTGGAATTTAGAGCCGTCGAGTTGACCACAACTGAAGTTGCAAGGATGTTGTCAGAAAACACACAGAAATGTAAAAGATTAATGTCCCGTAATTTTACTGCATCCTGTCTTCCAACCAATTCTTTCTTCTGGAAATTTGAGTAACTGAACCATTCAAGTGTTAACCTGACACTAATGCAATATATGCTTTTGGGGACTTCCTCAGCAGCTATCTGTCCAAACCTTGAGCTCTTCTCTCTCACAGAGCTGGCTTGTTCTTCAATAGACAATATCTTGGCTTTCAGTCTCATAATCATGGCAGCACTGTCAAATTGGAGTTGCTGAGCTTGATATAGCAAGAGCGCCATATCGCGAAGTGCTGCTTCTGATTCTCCCTCTGTCAATGGAGTTTGCCTGGTTGCAGCACATGATAAAAGAACTTGCGAGTTTCGAATCAGGACACTTAGCTCCCTTGCAAACTGAAGGTGGTTGTTTTCTTTGGCAATCACAACAAAGGCTTTTGCAAGGGAAATTTGATCATTTAGTTTCCTAGTAACTAAGTGAGTGCTCAACATATCTTCAGTTACATTAAGGCCTTCTGTAAACTTGTTACGCCTGTAATATCTCTGCCGGAAACAGTATAAGTAAATGATGAAAGCAGGCCAAGAACAACAAAAAGTAATACAGAATCTGCAAACAAATAAAAACATTTGCAATCTCCAACTTGTGAAATGGTCCAACATGCACCTGCTGTAATTTGATTGAACAAATTTGTATGACTTAGTCCATGTATCACTCTATACAAAAGTCACGAACCTGACATGATGTTTTAATTATCTCATCCTGAACCAAATAGCTTGTGTAAAGGGTTTAGGGGTTCCATTCTGTAATTTTTCTGTGAGGGTCAGATTGGGTGTATCGATGTAATCTCCAGCTATGTATCGGAATATCTTGGCTATAGGCTCTTTAACACAATGAATGTAAATCCATGTGTTGATTGTAGTCTTAATCTCGAAATTCTATAATTTGCATGAACATAATTATGTTATAGAACAGCAGACCATAATGCCCTAAATTCATGTAGAGCTGAATATCTAGTCCAATTAACATTAAGGTATTATTGGAGTGTCAAAAATAATACTCAAAACCAAGAGCTCAGCCCACACTCCTTTAATATACGGGCAAAAGTATTGCTTAATTTAGAGGAATGGTTCCAGCAAGATTTCCATGTATTTCCAGCTCTAATCAACAGTTGAAAATGTGAAGCAAATCACACCCAGAAAAATACGTACTCACAAACGACGAAACTATGAGTAATAAATAAGATTAAAAAATGGTAGGCCAAAATTTTAGTGGACTACATTTCAATTCAAACCCAATGAGATGGTTGTTTACATGTACATTATATAATATAATCCCTATTGTGTAATCTGCATATAGAGGAGGCTTATTTGAATGTTAAATAATTAGCTCAATTTAGTAAATATAGAAAAGATAGAGAAACAAAATTTCTGAAAAATGTAAAAAGAAATCCCAGTATAAGAGAGTGAATTGAAAGAAAGTAATGAAGTGCATGCATGCCCAATATATACAAATGCATAATAAACAGACGTGTATTTATATACATACAAATACCTTAATAATCAAAACTGCGGGTGTTGAAGAAGAAGGATGATTAATCCCTTGACCAGGAAAAAGAAGGAAAAATAGTAGGAAGAAGAGAAGAAAAAGAGTGAAGAAGCAGAAGATGTTTGAGTAGCTCTTCCTCGCTTGAGGAGGCGTAAAGGCCCTCCTAAACCTTCTTGGAAACTCTGCTGCTCTTCGCCTCATCGTTGACGGCTATTTCGGATCAAATGTTTATAAATTTGATTCACAATTTAATTTTTATACATATATATATATATGTAATACTTACGTAGTACACACAGACAATTCTGGGGATGGGGATGGGGATGGGGATGGGGATGGGGATGAGAATTAATTAAACAGACAACTAAATTTGTAGTGGAGACTGACTGACTGAGTAATAATAAATCTTGGTTCCTCGTACGGGCAGTAAAAAGTAAAAGAGTAAAAGCGTTGCGGTGAGCGTGGATCGAACACGCGACCTTCAGATCTTCAGTCTGACGCTCTCCCAACTGAGCTATCCCCGCCGCCATTTGCTTGTACAAAAATCAAACTGATAATCCTATGAGAGAGTAACTTAACTTGTAGCCAATAAATAAAAAGTGAGCTTAAAATTGAAAATTATTCTTTAGTTTTAAACTTTTGAGCTAAACTAAACATTAATTTTGAATTCTCTTTAGTTTTTTCTTCTTCTCAAACTAAACTACTAATATTTTCTTCTTATAAAATAAAAAAAGTGAATTTTATTTAATACTAGTAAGTATTTATGGAATGGTTGTAATATCTTTTTATATTTTAGTGGGGGCAGTGAATTTTTCCAAACGGCATCGTATGCAGGTCCGCCGGCCCGCTTGAAGAGAAAAATGAAAATGGAGGGATTTGGATGAGAGAGCAGACCCCTAATAATCTGTCAATCTTCGAATCTTCGGCCACTTGTAAAGAAATCAAGTTGAATGGTTCCGAAGAAATCAAAACCCCTTTCTGTTTGTAATAGTAATAGTAATAGTAATAGTAGCGGAGTAAATGACCAAGTTGGTAATGAAGCGATTCAGAGTAAAAGCACCCAGCCATTCGACCATTGGGCTTTTCTGGTAAGGACTTGGCGAATATGAGTTTATGCATAAATTTCTGTCAAATCCACATCTCATCATTCATAATAACATAACTTTGGTATGTAATGATTGCTATGCATCCACCGTGATCTTCAACAACCAATGTAATTAATTATGACATATGGATCCGATACACATTTGAGACCCAAATTAAACAAATATAATCCGCTGATTCACTTTGCTTAATGTTAAGCGTTTTTGCCCTTTGTTCTTGTTTGATGTGCCGGTGGTTACTCTTTCTTCTTGCATAACTGCCTGCTAATTGATACACGCAGGACAAAATTGAGGCGCCAATGTGGGTGGATCTCACTTCAGAAGCTACTTCGTGTGAAAAGTTGGTCTCCACCATTCATAATTTTTTTTTGTTAGAATCCTTGCTTTTATATAGTTAAAGATGAATTTAATTTTCCTGTCTGTTGCCTTGCAGTGATGATAGGTGGTTCCAGATAAGCCATCCGTATGTTTTTTCCAATTAAATGTAGTATTTTAATTGATTAGTAATCCGACCTTTCTGATTGCTTTAACACTTGGTATATCACCCATCACCAAAAATGTAGGTTCCATCACTGCTCTTCTCGCAAGTTGATTTCTGCATTTTCTCATTCTGATGAGGTGTGCACAAACTCCATATTTGGCACCGAGGGACCGTCTTCTCCAAATCTTCCATCCTCTGTCTCAAGGTCAAGAGGAAAACATTACAAAAGTAGGAAATGGGCACAAAGCAATTGCCAGTTTACAACTAAGCAGCACCCTGTAAAGAAATTAAGCAGTAAATCTTCATGGGTGACTTCAGAATATGTTAAGGAGATGAAAACTGGATTAGGAAATGAAAGATCAAAAACAAGTGGTGGTTCGCAAGCAGGCTCGGTTTGTGAAAGCAGTTTAACTGAAACTGCTGGACCAAATCATTCCACAATGAATGCTAGTTTTGGGCAATCAAAATCCAATTCAGATGCTACAGTTTTTAAGGAAGTTGAAAGAAATTTAATAAGCACCATTACATCTGAAAGTAGCGAGCGAAATCAACAGAAATCACTTGACGTATCCGGGAACATTAGTGGTCATAATAGTAGGCTCTTGTCTTCTCTAAGAAATAGTCTTAGAAAAAGTTGTGTTACAAGGCCAGCGTCAAGAGTGGAGATTAACAGAGCGAGGAAATCTGAAGGCTCTAAATCTTCTTCAAGTAAATCCAGTGTTGGTTCTTCTTCAAACCCTGGTTCTGATAGTAAAAGAATGACAATAAGTGGAACACTGTATAAAGAAAAGACTCCAGATAGTAGAAATGTTATGAGAGTCTCTCGAACTCCAGAGAACGAAGTGAAAGGCCCAAGCGTGTCCAAGGCCCCTGCTGTCCAAGTTCAGAATATAATTCCTAATTCTAGACGGAAAACAGAAACTGTTTATCGGAATTCCGTTAACCATGAAACTTCAAAAGCAAAGGTGAGAAGCTGCAAAATTGAAACATTTTGATTGGGTTAACTGAAGCATGTGCCTTAGTTGGGTTACTGCAATTATCATGAACTTTGAGAATTGTTACTAACCATTGATAGTTTTTTTAGATAAAACTAATTCTTGATAATTTTCTTAGATAAAGCTAACCATTGATAATTTTTTATAAAACTAACTATTGATAAATTTTGATACCATAAACAACATATGCACTGGAAAATAGGCATTAGAAGGCCTTTTTCATAATCATTCTTGATTATGCTGCTTATCGTATTTAGTTTTGATATTTAGATGTTCTTGTGAACAGGCTGCAAGCATGGTTTCTGAATTGTTCTTAAATCTTGCAGGTTCAACATCATACTGTGCGAACAGAAGTTTTGATGCCACACGGGATCAACAATCCAGATCAGTGGACTGGTTCTAAAGATAAGGATAAAGTTCGAGCCGGTGATCAGGGTAATAGATTTCCAGGTGCTGATAAAGACAATGCATTACAGATAATGGCTGCTAGTCAGAATTCCATGACCAGAAGGAAGGTATCCGGAGCCCTGGCACAGGTTCAGAAAGCAACCAAGGCAAGCAAACCAGTAAAGAATGATGGGGGAAAACCAGTTGGCCCAAAGGTATGGTTGTTTTTTCCTTAACTCATTGGCCTTTTGGATATTGTTTCCAATCTAAATGCTCTCTCTTTCCTAAACAAAAGACTTCATCTGAAAGTCAAATTTTCGGAGAAAAAATTGACTTAATTGAATCAATAACTTTAGCGAATATCATGAGATTAACTACCTAGAGTTTCAATGGCTGCTGTTTTGGAACATCCTGGAAAGGAGAGTTGGACTTTTGATTTGAAACATAATCACACACACACATTCCTCCAAACCCCTTCATTGTGAAGATGTGTACTTTTTGGGTCTAGATGAAGTAATAAAAAACGAAATCAATTACTCCAAATTTTGGGCGTGTATAAACTCTCGTGTATTGGAAGTATTCTTTTCATTATCATTTATTGACAATTGAATACAATATGGTCATATTATAGAAGTTCTTTGGAAGCAAACTTATGCTTTTCAGTTTGATAGTTTTGTGAATCTCTTTAATATTATTGAGTTTCTTCAAAGCTCCAATGAGTAATGCCATTTGTGCTGAACTGCTGAAGGAGCAGTTTGCACCAGTAACAAGGTATTCATAAGCTATATTGGGTAAAATTACAATGTTGTAGTCTTTGTCCAGTTTGATGTTCTCAGTACTGCATTTATGTAATATCTTCTAGATTGTGACTTCATGCTTTAAGTTCAACAGATAGATGAATTTAATGCCCCTTGTCGTGTTACCTTACCACCGGCAATTTGTTCATTCTTGGACATTTTGATTCAGTGTTTGATTTCTTAATGGGGTTCTTGCAGGGGAACATCAATTGTCAAAGTGGAGAAAAGAAGTCTGCAAACATGGTTCAGAAGGTCTACCTGCGGTAGTAGCAATGCATATTACAAATGTATATATAGACTAAACTTACTTTAAGCTTTTTCCCTGGAGCAAGTGTAGATGAAAGATGCAAGACTTTCACCTTTTGATTTTCTTATGAAATTGGTCAATATGGTACTCCAACCCCCGATGTAAAGCAGAATTTTTTTCCCATTTGTTTCAGCAACTATCCTCTATTCTCAGCCTTAAAAATTGAGTTTTGGTCAGTCAGTCACCTCTGTTTATTGGAACATCTGAATTACCACTCTGGGTTTCTGGTCATTGTTTTATACTAGCTTTAGTTAGTAGTTCTGCACCGCATAGAGCTACGAATCCTGCTATAAGCTCAGTAAGCGCTCAGGTACACTAAGAAGACTGACCAGACCATCATCATTTAAGTAAAATTTTGATAATTTGCATTTTCAGGTCAACCACATGTTGGCGGACTTGTTTCAAGTGTAAATGTAGAATTCTGGTTACGTAGTGTTGGGTATCTGATAAAAGTGGGAGAAACATGACTGCCATTTTTTCAAAATAAGTCTTGCAATATGCTTGTTCTCAATTAGCTATTCTAACACTATCAACACTTGGCAATATATTACTCCCACAACTACGTACGAGACATGATATATATATATATTAGCTGGGTCCTGTGCCTCCGGCACTATATGGACAATGAGATTTATCTCAAACTTTGAACGGCCCGATTTATTGAGTAAGCGGGAAATTCAAAATCATTATTAGATAGATTAGATAGATAGATAGATAGATAGATAGATAGATGTATTTTATTAGATAGATGTATGGACGGTGAGATTTATCTCAAACTTTGGACGGCTTAGATGATTTATTGAATGAGCGGGAAATTCAAAATCATTTGTATTTTATTTGATAGATGTATGGACGGTGGGATTTATCTCAAACTTTGGACGGCTTAGATGATTTATTGAATGAGCGGGAAATTCAAAATCATTTGTATTTTATTAGATAGATATATAAGGAGAATTAATTATTACTTATTCTATCCCTTTATTTCATTTTATTCATTCTTCCATTTTATTCCATTTGAACTAAATAATTAATGGGAACCAAACGAAATGTAAATTAAGTTTCGTGAAAACGGGTGTCCTAGCTCATCTATAGACTATAATATAAAAGAGAGCGGAGAGAGAAAAAGACAAATGTCACATCAAAAATCAAATAATAAAAAATGACAAATATCTGCATGTGTTGCTGTACGGCTGGGGCCACCTGACGTGGACATAGACAAATAATAAATTTTTTTAATAAAAATAAAACAAAATGCAATTTTTTTAATAAAAAATGCAGTTTTTTTTAATAAAATTATTTTTTTATATAAAATACAGTTTTTATTAATAAAAAAAAAATACATTTTTTTAATAAAAAATTGCTGTTTTTTAATAAAAAAAAATGTTGTTTTTTATTAAAAAAAAAGCGTTGTTATTAAAAATAACAGCATTATTATTAAAAACAGTGTTATTAAATAACATCATTTTTATTTTAATAAAAAACATTATTTTAAAAAAACAGTTTAAAAAACAGTGTTTTTTTAATAAAAGAACAACAGTTTATAAAAAATAGTTTATTTTTTTTAATAAAAAATAACAGCATTTTTATTTTAATAAAAAACCGCATTATTTTAAAAAAACAGTTTAAAAAACAGTATTTTTTTATTTTTATTAAAAAAAAACTGCATTTTATAAAAAAAATAATTTTATTAAAAAAATTGCATTTTTTTAAAAAATTGTGTTTTACTTTTTTTTTAAAAAAAACCAATTATTTTTATTAAAAAAATGCTTTTTAATTTTTTTTAATAAAAATTGAAAAAAACTACTTTTTTAATTTTTATGAAATATAATTATTTTTATTTATTTATTTTCTTATTTTTTTGCTGATTTTTATAATTTTTATTATATTTTAAAATATTTTTTCCATTTTTTCATCAAAATTTTCATCTATATCCACATCATCACTGCTACGTCGCATGCTAAGTGCCACATAGATTTTTTTTAAAACAAGTCAGCTGCCACATCATCATTTCCATTAAGTCAACTTTGACTTAACGATTTTTGTAACAGAGTGTTAGTAAATTAAAGTTCAGTGAGTTGACTGTAAGAAAAAAAAGTTCAGTGACCCATTTGTAAGTCAACCTATAGTACAGTGACTTAGGAAGCATTTAACCCTAAAGTTAACTAATTATTCATGATTATGATGAATTTGGATGTGGATTGATGGTTTTTTTGGTGGTTTGAATATGTATCGATGATTGTAAGTTTTATAGACAGGTTTAGAATTTTCTGGATATCTATTTTTAAAGGAAATTTTGTCGAAATTTTTTGAAATTAGTACCGACTAGCTCGATGTTTTGGTGGTTGGATATGTATTGATGATTGAGTAATATTTTTCGATTTTTAATTTAATTTTTCGTTACACCGTGCCTTCAGGCACGGGTTATAGCTAGTTTCATATATATAAAGAGAGACGAGTGCAGATGGAAGTTTTTAAAATGAAAAAATCAGAGCTGGCTTTACCAAAAGATAAGGATTGCCTTGCCCCTTGTTTTTGCTGTTTCTATGTGTGCCCCCCCCCCCCCCCCCCCCCCCCTTCCCTTATGCCATTGAATCCAGACTCTTGGTACATGCGAGATAAGCAACCTATAGTATGGATTAGATGGGCACACAGTTTCCCCCTACAACAATAATGTAGGGCACTGAAATTCTGGAGTTTCAAAGTTTTCTACCTAGTTGCCTTCCATGATTACTGTTTATTAGGATAACACCTTGACACATTTGACAAATACTAATGTTTTATGCAAAAATGCTGCCTTGGTTCATTCCAAGTTCATCCTAACGACGACATTGTATTACATTTTTTCGATGTACATGTAAATTCACATCAAGATCTCTCAAGAATTTGTCTAAAGATTTTAATATTCTTAACTAAGATGTCTCGATAGTTGTGTACTGTAGTTGACCTCTCATCTATGAGCAACCTGCTATCAACCAACAAAAGTATCAGATTCCCTATCGGGGTCTGTCTGTACAAGCTAAGCTAAGCTAAGCAAAATCGAATAATATGTGTTAACCAAGTCAAGACATGTCATATCCATCTGGTATTTTGAAAGTATCAGCCGCACCCAACTTCTTCCTCTCTTCCCAGTCTTCTTCAAACTCCTCTTCATTACTGTTGCAGTCAGTCTCCTTGGGGATGTATGGTGAAGGAGGTGCATACATGCTTTTGGATCGGCAATGTGGGGTGGCAAGAATGCTTACTTGGCGAAAGTGAGAGATTTCTACAACAAAAGTGTCATCATCGGCAGGGAGGGGTTGTTTCCACGGCTCTCCATCAATCCTCATGAATGTGTGCTCAGCTGCACCCTTGTGAAACTCAAAACGTATTCTGTTTGCCTGCATTCATTCAACAACAGAAAGGACAACTCAATTAAAGAAAATTGATGTGATTCATTTAACTTTTCAAAAGAATAAATCTTTTATTTGGTACTATTTTTTTTTAATTGTATTTTTAATTTTAGTTTACAATTTTCATAACTGTATTTTTTTAATTTGAATGAATTCATATCAAATTTGAATTTAAATATATCTTAAATTAAAAGTCAAAATTGATCCAATATTTTGGAACTGGTAGAATGGGAATTGATATTTTCATAAAAAAATCTGATAATTACACAAGACTCCTCGCGCATGAAAATTCAATGGGACCACAATTATGCACGACCTTGTGGAACTATCAAATTTTCCTTGTGGAAATTATACTTCCCTAATTTTTTTCCAGTACATTACACGTCATCTGTATTGTGACTGTAGAATACAGACTAGGTAATCCGCTTACCAAGTCAGTATAGCATTAGCAATAACTTCCATACTGGTTAGCATTGAATTTCATATACTCCATAATAGTTCTATTCTATGCCTCAGTTAATCAGCAACCAATATATATAGGTGAGCTTCTGCAATAGAGATCAATGTTCTAAAAATCCCCGCCTAGGCGCTAGACCCCCCTTGGCGCTCCACCTAGACGCTAGGTCTCCTTGGCGCCTCGCCTAGGCGCTAGGCCCCCCAGACGCCTCACCTAATCCCAAGGCGGCAAAAAAATTCCTCCAGGAAAGTAAGTGGGGCCTAGGCGGGGTCTATGCGGAGAATTTTTTTTTATTTTAATAACTACCCAAACTGATATATATATATACTTTAATAATTTACCATATTCATAAAACAGATTGTAGCATATCAAATCATAACAACAAGTGAACAATATCAAGTCAAAATGGATGATTTTATTATAGTTGTAATTTTTTGAACTTGAACCAACTTCAAATTATATAAATGATGATATATTTGCAATATTTAGTTTAATTCAATATAATTCTTAAATTTATGTTTAGGTTCTTAAGTTTTAATATGGAGTTAAATTCTTGAAATTTTAAATTTTATTATTTAATAGCAATCTTGTTTATAAATTTATAAATAAAACCAATACGTCAAAAATATGTTTGAACTTTGAACAATTGCATGTTTGTTTTTGAACTTTGACATTAACAGCAATATGGATGTGTTTGAACTTTAAGCAAATGTCTTTATTATCTTTATTATAGATTGTTTTGCTATATATTATTGTTTTATTTGGATAAATGTAAGTTACAATATTAAAATTGGCTTAAAATAATAAATCCCGCCTAGGCCCCCTAGGCGCTAGGCCCCCCTGGCCGCCCGCCTCCCGCCTTTTAAAACATTGATAGAGATGATGATAGTTCTGATTCTGCATGAGCGATAAAGATAGCTTCTTACATGCAGATATTTGTACTATCATATAATTGTGATACACAGCTTCTTAGGTGCAGACAATTGTACATACCAGAACTCACTACTGGTGCAATGTATTGGAGCAGAAGTCTGCAGCACAGTTGAACCATGATCAATTTTAATAATCTGATTTTATCCCCTACCTGTGCAAGACGAGTGCCATGCCCATTTGGTGCAAGTAAAACAAGCCCATGCCAAGCATCTCGAAAACCAACGACCTCAATAAGGCCATCATCAACATATGGAGGAGTCAAATCCCTCTGATGACAAACAAGATAAAAAGTCACCAGGAAGTTAAGATTAGAATGTGTTTTGTAGTGATAGATACACAACCTCTACACTTATATTATGGAGTAAATACTATAAGATGTTTAGAAACCAACTGAATGAAGTTTTTTCCCAGAAGGTGTTCCCCAAGGATTGAATCCACCAGAAAAGCTGGGCAAGTTAAGACAAACAATAGACCTGATGCTGCATATTTTATGGCAGGTGTTAGCAAGAAAGCCATCAAGTTATTAGTCAACACCAAGAGTTGTACATAAAAAATATATCAACACAGAGCCAAAATACAAATGACTGCAGTTTATAAATTTTAAAAAATCAATGTTCCCCACTTTTGATCTAATTGAAAACATCAGTGCATTTGTATAATGTTTATTATTAAGGATTTGCTACTTCTTGCTTCCTTTTGTTAATCATGTCTATTTAGTTAAATAGTGTAACATATAGAACTTGAGTGTATTCAAACCCTTCAAAATGATCTTGCTAGTAATGCTTCATATAACCTTTGACTGTTTCACAAGGTTCATGAAACCTAGATGTGAAGACTAGATGTTGAAAGAGAGAAAGCAAGGCTAGTGATTTAAAGGTATGACGGCATAATATGATAGGCTGCAAAACAAACTAAATTACTACAGATCAAATTGAGCTTGGTCGATTGGACTTGTGTTTTAACTCAAGCCAATAAAGGTATATACTCTTTAAAGGAATCTGCAGATGCCTTCGTTTAATTCTATAGCAAATAATAACTAGTGAGGAACAAATTTGATCAAATGGCTTAAGAGTCTTAGTTAACTATAGGACAAAGTACTATACAGTTGTTTCACAAATATACTAATGACCATTTTAAGAGAAATGCTTATTGCATCTATATTTCAAATGATTTTGTTCGATCTTTTCTAATAATCAATTGAAGCAATAAAACTGAAATCTTTCATAGTACTTCAGTTCTGATCATTTATCTCAAATCTAATCTTCGGGTACAGATAACTGGTTATTGAACAGCTCTTCCGTCTCGAACAGCATGCTCCACTTCTAATTACACAATCACAATGTAATGATTGTGTTCACCTTTTCTGTTCCAAAGCTACAATGCCTTGCAACCTCACTCGACATTAGTTGACAAAAATTTAAATCAACTCAGATAATACAAATACCAGCATTTAGACTCTAGCAAGTCTAGTCACTGTAGCTCTCATCGAAGTTTTTTCTAGTAAGCACATACCAAACTTCACTGCAAGGAAGTAACACTTCATACGAAGATATCTAGTTCTTTCAAGTACAGATATATTCCTAATGAGCTCCAAATGGGATGCAAACAATGTAACTTCCTAAATACATGATCACCAGTATATTCCAACTATATCATTCCAAGTCTGGGAGCAAAATGGAAAACATACGTGTAGTTCTGTAAACGAAGATCAAACTAAGGTTAAGGGCACTAGTGACGGGGAAAGAATTTGAGAGGGAAATACCTAAGCTAAGTGTATACAACTTGACAGCATCCTATATATAATATGAGATCCACTGAAGTGATCAACAAAGTAACCCGTGAAATAGTTTTAAAAAATTACCTGGGAGGTACGAGGAGGTCTTCCCACTGACTTGATCTTCTCATGACCCTCACTTTTGCCAGCTGCGCAATATTTCTGTGACAAGGACAACCCATTTATCATAACACTGAAGTGAGCTACTAGAGTTTTAGCAGAAACTCACATAATTATACATCCATGACCATTCTCGAAGATTCAAGAGAAGCTGCTCAATATTTCTGTGACAAGGACAACCCATTTATCATAACACTGAAGTGAGCTACTAGAGTTTTAGAAGAAACTCACATAATTATACATCCATGTCCATTCTTGAAGATTCAAGAGAAACTTCATCAATTTCAGCCTAATAAGCAAGGATTCGGGGGCGGGGATACGGGTGCGCAGTGCGGAGATACGAGGATTCGCCAAATTTAAACATTTGGGGATACTGCATTATAGCATTATATATATATATATATATATATATATATATATATGATAAAAAAATATTCATAAAACTAAATACTTCATGTAAATTAAACAAAACACATAATAAGAGGAAAAGAGGAAAACTCAAAATAGCACATGAATTATTGCCAAATTTATAGTCACATATTAGATTCAATAATTGTCATCCCATTTGTCACATATTCAGGAAATTAAAAACAGAAAATAAATAAATAAATTTCAGCCACATATATAATTCAGTAATAAATTTCAGGAAATTAAAAACAGAAAAAATAAATAAAATTCCAGCCACATATTTACTTCAGTAATTATTAATCCTTTTTTTTGTTGCTAAATACAGTAATTATTAATTGCCATCCCATTTGTCAAATATTCAGCAAAATAAAAAAATAGAAAAAAGAGAGGAGAATATTAAACATTTAATTTCAGCACATTATAAGGTTAGAAGTACATATATAATCCAAGTATCCAAGTATCCAGCTACCCAGCAATACAGCAACAGTAGATAAAGAAGAGAAAACATTAAAAAAAAAAGAAGGGAGAAAGAAAGTTGGAACACGCAAGTCACAAACAGAGAAGAAAAAAGAAGTCGCATACAGAGAACAAGAAAGAGAAGAGAACTGACACAATGGAAGACGGCTAGAGAATAGAAACAATCACAGGAATTGAATCTATGTAATTTTAAAATCACAGGAATTCACAAAGTTGGATAAAATTGACTATAAGCAACCACAATATTTATAAATTATGAATAATAAGTTTTTCCATAATAACAACCCTAAGAGACTATTTACCTAAACCCTAAAAATAAATAAAATTCAATAAACTTAAAAAGTAAGCCCAAAACATAAACGGGTCCAAATAATTAAACTTACCTGACTATTAATTAATAAATAAAAATATATCAAATATTTATATTGTCCATAAATACCAAAACATAAATTATATTGAATCTTAGCAGATAACTCTTCTCATGTCATTCCCTTTTCTTGGAGAAAACTCGACCTCAAATTTTAAAATGAAGTAATATCAAGTCCCAACCGATAGACATTCGCAATCTTCTTTGTTCATGATGGTGCTTCTCAAAGAAAATTTTTGGAAATAATTTTGTAAGTAATCAAAGCCTTCGTGCACTCGCAACAAATGATTAGGAACGATGAAATCAAAATTTTCCACATTGTCAAACATAGGATTTTGAACAATCTCATGACTAATCTCAATTTCTACGATACCCATATCCTTATATCGCGATGACTCCAAATCACGATCCTCCTCAACCACTAAGCTTGGTTCGTCTTTAAATATAACCTCTTCTTCAACTTCCTTCTTCGTGCCTTCCACACACTCTATTAGAGCAGACAAACCACATGATTGAGAAGTAGGATTAATGGCGCTATAACTTACGTGAAGATTTTTCGAGCTGGCTATGAAATTTTTGGAACACCTAATAACTTCATCAATTATAATTCGACTAGTTTTACCTAGCCCCCACGATGAACGAACAGTTGCATACAATCCCCGGTTAAGCAGTTTCGATCGACATCATTCTCTCACATTGACATCCGAGTGAGTTATCTCTTGCTTAATCAGTAATATCGTCGGATATCTCTCAGGCTCTGATGTCAACTGACATAGCGAAAAACGGCTAGAAAATAGAAACAATCACATGAATTGAATCTATGTAACTTCGCAATCACAAAAATTCACAAAGTTGGATAAAATGGACTATAAGCGGCCACAATGTTTATTAATTCTAAATAATAAGTTATTCCATAATAATAACCTTAAGAGACTATTTATACTACCTAAACCCTAAAAATAAATAAAAACCAATAAACTTAAAAAGTAAGCCTAAAACATAAATGAACCCAAATAATTAAACCTACCTGACTACTAATTAATAAATAAAAATACATCAAATATTTAAATTGTCCATAAATGCCAAAATATAAATTATATCGAATCTTGGCTGATAACTCTTCCCGTGTCAAGAACGAAGAAAGAGAGAAGAAGAAAGAGAATATCTCTGATTTGATGCCAATTTGCTACCAGATGTCGATTTGCTGCCGACGATTTCTCACATGGTCGAAGTCTTTTTTCTTCTCCACTTTTGCGGTAGCGGTGTAAGGTAAGTCAATTATTTTCCCCCTTTTTTGCCCTAATCAATCTCTTTTTCCCCCTTTCTTTTCCTTCCTCGTAATTACAAAAAATGCAACCATCGCACCCTTATATACCTTATATACGCACATCCGCACGAAAAATACAGGCGTACCCCACGCACCCGCACCCCCGACGCACCTGGTGTGCAGTGCGACAAGGGATTGGCGCACCCCTGCTTCTTAGATTTCAGCAAAAGGTAATTAGTTTAACATAAGAGATCATTTTTTTAACATTCATAGCCGTCATGGTGAAATTAGCTAAAGTAATCATCATAATGTTTTTAAAAAACATAATGCTTAACTTATTTACGGCCTCAGTCGGTTGAGGCACTTATAGTTATGATGAAAAAATATCAAACCCATATGGTATAATCAAGTTCTCAAACAACATACTTACCGTGAAGATGGATGAAAGAGAGAAGCACAAAACCATCCTTGTGTACACCCAATCTTTGCATAAGTACTCTGAAAATTATGTTGATAAAGCATTAGGAAAATTACAGCCAGATTACCAATAAATATTTGTGGGGAAAAGGCAAGGACATATGTGTCTTAAAATACAAAAGAATTGTTCCACGCCAGTTACAAATTTACTTAAAATTGTTACTGACAGGGAAAAAGAGTAAACAAACATTAATATAAAAAATAAATGATTCAAGAATCTCAGTTAATTAGGACTATGATAAGGTGCTACTAAAAAATGCTTTGATTATCATGATTCTATTAAAGTATATTATTATTAGAACTTGGTCACCACACATACTTAGTGCCCACACATACTTCCACTACTGAACTTGGTGCCCACACATACTTAGTCACTACTCAACTAATAGCCTATATATAAAGCTTTAGTAATCTTTATAATAATAAAAAAAACAATATTCAATACATCTATTCTATATCTAACAATGTACTAATACAAGGTACTCTAGTTGTAACATAGAAATATGTCTGAGTCACTTCAAGTCTAAATTAATAGTATGCGCAAATTTAAAATATGTGTTAACATCAAACAACAATCTTGTTCTTCTAATTACAATTCTGAATTTCTTTCAGTCAGTGGGAAAATATACCAAGAAGAATAACTGATGTTTAAGGTCTGGAGATTCTTAGTATATCAAGGTTCTTGATTTATCCATTCAGATATATTTCAGGAAAAAAAAACAAATATAAATTATAATGTATAAATAGAGTACTTCAGTGGATATTTAAGGGGAATGGCATGGAGCACAGGGTATACAGGCTTGTCTCTTTACAATAAGCTATAATATAAACTATATTGGCGCTTGCACGCACGTTTTATCTCTTCTTGTGAAGAGGAACATCCAAATTGCATGAGCTCCCATCCCCACCCACCCACCCACCCACCCACCCACCCACCCAAACTTCTGTCAAGCAACAATCCATACACTTTTCTTCAGACAAAACCAGGGATCCATCCCTAAAAAAGGATACTATAAAAATTTACAACAAAGGTTATCTATCCCATAAATGCTCTCTTACACTCTCTCTTAATGCCCAGGATTTAAGATATCATGATGCACTATTTTCTTAGTGATCAAAAAATGTTCTCTATAAACGGAGAGCAATGAAACAACAAAATTATCTATAGGGGAGATAACAATCGCACCTGATTCACTAGTTGATTTTTAAATTTTTCTGGATGTAACTTCCTCTCAGTGTGAAATGCATACGACACTTTAGCATCCATTCCTGCACAAAAAGAATTTTTTTAAGGTACATAAGAAACAAAGATGAAAGAGCAACATGATATCAGATGATACTTCGAGAAATTTGATGCCTAATATGTCACAAAGATTCATGTCATTAGAGTTTGGTATGAAAACAAAAACTAGAAAGTAAACATTTAATGATGTGAAAGAAACTTGTGATAAATGATAGATATGGAATCAAAAGCTTGAACAAATTGAGTGTGGACTAAAATATTTGAAGCATGCAAAAGTAAAAAAAAAATGACAGTTTAGTTAGATAACTTCAAAGTTTCTTACCCATGCTGAAGTAGTTCCAAAATCCCCCACGGAATGTGTGGAAACCATCCTGAGATTAGGGAAAGTAAAAATGTGAATAGTTGCTATTATTAGCATTGAGCGTTCAAGGAGGAAGGGAAATGATTATTTAGAAGAACTCCACCTTAACTGGTAGAGATGCACAAAAGGCCTGAGGCCTGCGGCCTGGCCTTGGTCTGGCCTGGGCCCGGCCTGGTCAAAGCCTGGCCTAGTCAAGGCCTGGCCCGGTTAGGCCTGGCCTGGAAGACTTGAAAATGTCGCTTTTTTAAGACAAAAATCTGGCCTGGCCTTGGGCCTGGCTTGACGTCTGGCCTGGCTAGGCCTGGCATGAGGCCTGGCCTGACCTGAGACGTTACATGATTTTTTATCCAATTTTTAAACTTTAAATTTATAATTATTCATCAATAAAGTATAAAATTTACTTATTCATTGTTGTAATTTATATATTATAGTACATTAGTTTTAATTAATACATCAATAAAATTTAAAATTTTAATTATTCATTCTTGATTTCTTGTTGATACATTTAATTAATATACATCTTCAATGAATATAACTAGTTAGTATATTTAATATTAATAATAAGTTAGTTACATAGTTGATTAAATATTAATACGAAGTGCATAGTACAATTAGACATATATTTAAGAAATCAATTTGTTTTATATTTCAGTTACATCTAAATTATATTTTTTTTTGTAATTTAGGATGAATATATTTATTTTTGTTCTAATCATTCAACTTATATTGGTGTGTAGTAGAATGTTAAAATAAAATAAATCTCAAAAATCTTGCATCATTTTTACAAAATTTATTAATTTATATTTTATTATTTATATTTTTAATATTTAATATGTAACATTAAAAAAAAGGGACCAGACCAGCCAAGGCCTTGGGCCTGGCCTTGGGTCTGGGCCTGGCCTTAGGTCTGGCCTGGCCTGCAGGCCTAGCCAGGCCACAGCCCAGCGACCAAGGCCTGTCCTGGCCTGGATGCCAAAAGTCAACGGCCTGGCCTGGTCAAAGCCCTAGGCCTGGCAGGCCCAGGCCAGGCCAGACCAGGCCGGCCTGTTGTGCATCCCTATTAACTGGTAGCAGATGTACATTATCTGATCTATGTTTCTTGATCCTCATATATAGAGAAAACAGAAAAAGATAATAATTGAAAATTCTAAAAGAAAAAAAAACAAAATAGAGAGAGGAAAGTTGATTACAGTGTTCAAAGTGTCTGATACGGACACACGGTGAAATGCATGCAAAGAATGTGGTAGTTCAAGAGGTGCGATAGGATCACAAGACCCTTGCTTAGGAGCCTTCATTCTCATAAGAATATGCCAACTGAAAAACAAGAAAAACAAAGAGAACCAAAAAATGAACACAAAAAATAACCAAAGAAGATAAAATCACTAGTCAATACCTGTCAATTTTCATCTCTCTTCCATTCCTTACTTGATTCAAGAATGCCTTCACAGATTGAATGTCTGTACCAGGATTTTTCTTTCCCTATAATTAGCAAAATGTGTATGCATGTTTAATTGTAATTTAACAACTTTAGTATCGACTGAAATCTAAGATGTACATGGTTTCTCAGTATGAGGATCACTAATACAAATTTAAAGCTGAAATAATTGATCGTGAAGTAGATCTGGACTAGCATATTTGCGTCGATGGGAGATATTTAACAATTCAAGGATCTTAGTGATGGGCATTCCCGAGATTTACTGGCATGAGGCAATCACTTATCATTAAATGGTCAGTTAACTACTTAACTTGTTGATCTATAATACCAAGATAGAGAATTCATAATTATCTTATAACCCATATCGCATAATCAGAGACGGAACGGGGGGGGGCATCTGCCCCCAGTAGCAACAGCGGTCCAGGCATAAGGGGGCGGGGGCGGGGGCGGGGGCGGGGGCGGGGTTCCGGCGAGTCGAGGGCAGGGAGGCGGCCAGCCAATCACTGCTCCATAATTTCCGTCAAGCAGTTTTCTTCAAAATCAAAGCAAGGGAACCGTGAGTTTGTCAATGAGATAGGCATGATTTCTGCTCTGCAACACCCACATCTTGTAAAGCTGTATGGGTCTCTTCCTCTCCCTCTATTTCTCTATAAAATGCAGTAAAAATGGTTTCTTTCTACTTGAACTTTTCTGGTAAATTGATTCATTTTTTTTATTTACAGAATTACAATTCCTAGGGTTTTCGGATCATCTCCAATTCAATTCCTCACGTGGGTTTTGGGTTTTGTTATTCTACTCTATTTTTTTTGTTATTCCGCCATAAAGTTTTAATTTATTTGGATGAAATATATTTGTTATTGATGTGAAATTGGTTGTGGGAGTTTTGATTATGGAACCATGAAGGGTTCAGATGATATAAGGATGGAATATTGTATGGAGGTTATATGTTTATATGTTTGAATTTCATGAAATTAGGATTTTTAAAGCTTGCATACCATGTGTTTGTATAAATGCCATAAAGAGGTTAACTTGGTTAAAATATAAAAATTAACGGGTTCTCAAGTTGTTTGCAAGTATCGCCGTCGTCGAGATTTTGCAAGTATATTTTGACTCCCCTCTCAAAAGTTTCTGGTTCCG
The DNA here is from genome assembly GCA_020205505.1 of Panax japonicus. Taxonomy (NCBI): domain Eukaryota; kingdom Viridiplantae; phylum Streptophyta; class Magnoliopsida; order Apiales; family Araliaceae; genus Panax; species Panax japonicus. The sequence goes on along the minus strand of CM035093.1, from coordinate 408,036 downwards.
CCACTGCGCATAATTTTAGTGTCTACTTCCTAATGACTTGATGTGGAGATCAGGGAGAAAAAGCAGCAAAGTCTAGGGATAACCTAAAATTGAACTTTTGAGATATTGGAAATAGGATTCTTTAGGAAAATAATTTCAAAGTATTCTATTAATATATCATAACAAATAGGGACTGTTTTGTTGTAAAGAATTCAGAAACAATAGGTAATATTAAAAAGTACTTCATAGTTCATAGTAAGACCAATCACGTCCTCTTTCTTACAACCATTTTTATTTATTAAGTAGGGTAATCCAAAATTTCACATTCACCCAAATATATCTCAGTCATTCAGGATGCTTATGGGAGGGATGCCTCTTAAATGTGCAAAAGCACAACAATATGTCAACTTTAGTTGATGAAATCAAGTGCAAGAAAAGGATATTCAGAAACAGCTAAATCTTAATTTACCACTTGGACACAATTGTACTACTGCACCTTGCACCTACATTAAAATTTCTATCTTGTACTAAATAAAGTATGCCAATAGTAAATAAAACTAGTCCACCAATCGATTTTACTAATGCACTTAGTAAAAAAAGTTCCTTAACTAATTATTTAAAGAACGATTGACATGAGGACATGCCTTGCAGACAAGTTAATAAAATTAGGCCAATGGAAAAACACAACTGTATGCAAAAATATCAAGAGCACCTCCTTCCAACCGACTCTCGACTCTATTCTAGGTATAATGTCACCCGCATTGGTTTCTAACAAAGCAAACTAGTAGGTAAATGGACATCATTGGAACTTAGCAAATGACAACAGTTACCCAAAACACAAAAAGAAAAAGAAGCAACAATGGACCAAAGTAAGAGTAGTGCATTAGACAACATACGAAACCTATATGGTTAGGCTAAATGCTTAACAGGGCAAGAATCATAGTTTCACTTACAACATGCTTCAAGTTCATATATAGCATACTACACAACTGCAGAATAGTAAAAGAGCATCATACCCAGCCAAATGAAAATGAGAGATTATTTCCGGTTCCCAATGGCACTGTAGCAATTGGTGGAGGCTGAGCTAGTTTTAGATCAGAAACTACTCCAAGAAGCCAGCTAGCTGTTCCATCACCACCTGCAACCTAGAGAATTAGCAATGTATTAGATAAAAGAAACGACATCCTCAAAGGCTCAGAGCGACATTATTTACAAAGTCAACTCACTATTAATCTCAATTTCTTCTGAATTGCTGAGGATAAGTTATCCCCTTTTTGCTTGTGCTTTTCTAAATTGAAATATAGTTGCTGTAGCACTTGGTCAGGCGCCTTTTCTCCCAAATCAACTACCTAAATAATTAAACATGCTGACGTCAAAGTCATGTAAAATACAAGAGCATTCATAATCAATACTGAAGAATTAATATCCAGAAAAGTCTATCTAAATTAGTGCGAAAGAGAAAAACCTGATTTTTATTTAGAAGAAGACGATATGTCATTTGGAGTTCTCCTCCCAGCTGGCCACCACTTTTCGAGTTAATGAATACTATCACAGGACAGGAAGGAACATGGGAAACTTTTGTTATGACTGATTTAGGTAGAAGTATGTAATCAGGAATGAAGTATTCCTTTAAGATGTCATCCATCCTAGAATCATCAATCGCCACTGCCTGACTGCAACATTGTATCATGAGTGAGCACAAAGTTTGGGAATTTTGCCAAAGCTTTTCATGGTCCTAATCAAGTTGTTAAGTCATGCCAAACTTGTTATTGCTATTCAAACAAGTGCATTAATTAATTATATATATGAGAATGGCAAGTGTACCGATCAAATACCTGCAATAGTACAGTCCACAATATTGATATGTAATGTTATTCCTTACTAACAAGAAACTAATAAATGTCATCTTTGTTAAATTATTGCAGTTGTCAGATTTGTCTTTGCACATAATGTTTGAAGTGCTAATATAGAAGATACTACAACAATTTGTACTAATTGAATATAAAACACAATTTCCTTGATTTACAATTTTATCCTAATTGCTGATGAGTACTAAAAATAGCAAAAATTCAGTTCATCAATAGAAGCGTGGTTTATCTGAAAAAGTAAACTGATAAATATTTGACTTGTCAAAATGCAACATATTCTAGGAAAAAGAATACAGATCATGTATATGTGAGTATGATGAACGCGTGCACATTCAGACACAACAGATTAAAGATAGTTTATTCAAATAAATAGAGTTTCTTAGGAGAAGTATGGAGGTAAGACAAGCATCATATCTAAAGATTAGTTACACGTCTGACATGATATTTTATTCTCTGGAGAAAGCTTTGCATGTGAAAATCAGAACAAAGTAACTTAAGCTCAAATAATAACTCTGTTTTTATCAAACTATATGTAACTAACTACAAAATTTAACTGTAATTTTAACATGCCCCATAATTTAACATTCATCAGATTTATACTACATTTGATGATGAGGCAAACACATCCAACAACCAATATCAAAGAATCTAATGAACAAACTATTCTGATAAGCATTAACACAAACATATCAAATGCTTCCAGCATGCCAATTTTTCCACAAGAAAAAAGGATAAAAGTATGTTTCAAGAATCGGAAAATCTAAAAATCATAAAATGTCGGTTCAACAAGAAAAAGGATAAAAGTATCTCTTTCTATCTATGCGTGTCAACATTTGGTCAATTGACCAACTTAACTTCATGGTAACCGATCCCTTGAAATTGAAAAAAATGCAAATCCGCGAGGAAAGAAAGAGATTGAAAGATTAATAGTTTATAACTACCAGGATCAATATTTCGCATAATATTCAGGCGCAAACAATATTTCCAAAGGATATATATACTTTACCTGCAGAGAACTTTTTCCATATATCAAAACGCATTAACTAACAAATAAGTAAATCCTTCGCCCATAAATATGAATTAATGACAACAAACATACATATATAAGAAAATAATGAGATTCAAGGCGTAAATCATACGCGTTCTCAATTGATTCGACTCTTTAATTTCTCAGAAACTTCATACTCCAAATTGATCGTCAGCCTTCTGAAAAGTGTATATATACTTATATATTTGTAGATAGAGATAGAGGGAAAACTGAGGAAGTGAGTTGAGGTTTCAGTTTGATTTTTCATATCAATTCCTTTTCGTTTCGTGTTTGGTAAGCAACACCAAAGCTACAGGGGAAACGACCTGTTCTGAATAACAAATTTGACACGTATTCGAGGAGGCGGCTTTATGTGCTTACGCCACATATTCTCTCACGTTTTCTTCAACTAGACCTTGGTAATGGACCAACTAATGGCCCATCAGCATCTCCAGAAAGGCCCAAGTCATTAATTAACTCCTGCAGGGTTGGCAACGGAAGCTTGATCCGGAGTATGATGTGATGCATACCTAGCTTGTAGACTTTGCTATTTAAAGTTGATCTCTCATCTACACAATTGGAGGACTCATGGCCCCGTGTATGGTGCCCCAATTGCTTCATTATTTCTCAAATGATTTTCATAGATATTGCTGTCCTGAGAAATAAGGATATAACAAGGAGTCTAGAGTGAATAATTCCCCTTTATGCTCTTTTATTTCTTGGAGCAGCACTTGTATGCATTTTTTGTTCGCCTCATTTTTGTTTCTTGTTATACCTACATAAAGAAATAAGCCATGGTAATGGCATTCACAATTTTGGTCATGCAAATATTCCAGCACTGCCAGAATTGAATGGTTTAGTATATAATATTGTTAATAATGTTTGAGATGCTTGCAGTGGACTCTGTCTCACATACTTTTTATTGATACTCCTCCTGGTTAGCGGCCTCTAGGAAAAACATTATAGACTAAATCAAAAAGAAAAAAGAAAAAAAAGAGAGGAGAAAATGAGAATTTGAACCTGCTGGATAATGGATCATTACTCCTGCATTCAGCAATTAGTCCAAAGTACTTTAAAACATGATTGAATGCAGACAAACCATCAAAGTTCCAGGAAACTAGAGTTAGCTGAAAAATGGATCGAAGACGAGAGATCATCAACGCTACGCTCAATGATGTTTTGAAGATCTATGATGGTTTCCTCCCTTTTGTGATAAGGTATGGTTAGTGTATAATCCACAGTACACAAAACTTGAAAATTTATATCATACAATCATATCAGATCACAAAGTTCGGCTAATGAAGAGATGTGCATCTGTATTTTACAGCTTATAAAGCTTTTCTGGGTTCAACAAATAACATTAGTACACTTCAATTTTGTTTGATTACATTTGCAAGAAAAAGTAACTTTAAACAAGGACTCTAAGACCACCATGGATCTTCACCTGTTCTAAAATCTGTTTCAGTCCATGGAACAAACACAACTTTCCCATCATCAATATCTGCATGTGCCAGTGCCAACGACTGTTCCAAGATAAATGTACAAGTTATTACTAAGCCACACAAACTGAGCATAATGGTACAATTAATTTCAAGGAATTAAGTGACTAGTTGGTTACTTACCAGAGGAGCAGGGCCTCTAACAACCTTGCCTTGGTTGTTGTACTGAGATCCATGGCATGGGCACATGAACTTGTTCTCTGCTTTATTCCATGGCACAACACAACCAAGATGCGTGCACACTGCATTGATACCATAGGTTGCTAGTTGTTTGTCAGCCTCCACCACCAGGTAAGTGGGATCTCCCTACACATTTCATGCAAAAATCTTTATTCTTATCAACAATTTTCAAAGTTGTTATGAAGGAAAAAGAGTGATTAACATACTCGGACAAAGTTATGGTTTTTCTTTAAACTCAAGTCAGTCTCCTTGTAATATATTCATGCATCTTCTTTTTCATTGAACTGAACTTTCAATTATTACAACATGCCTTTCTGGAGACCATGAGTACGACTAAACCCATACCTAGGGCATCCCAAAAAATTTCATGTTTATATATTTGAGGCAGTGCATGACCGGCAACAGAAATGAGCATTGGACTAGAGTGGATTTGGCATCCTACTTACTGTGGACATAGTTTTTTATCCTTATCTTTTGTTAAATTGAATTGCCCGTAAATCAATCTATTGAAGAAGCAAAGTGTATTTTGAGTTGGTTGTGTGTAGGTTTTTCACAAAACACTCAACTGAGGGTCTTTAAAAAAATGTAAACATGTTCAAGAAATACAATTATACCCTTCTCACACTTTGACCGGAGCAACTACATTTGATGACAGCTGCTCAACTATGTGTAGCGAAATGAAACCCTATGCAGATTGTTGCAGAAAATGCCGAGTGTCACGAAAATGAGTACCTTCAACCCTTCAGTAAGGGTTCTGTCACCAGGTCCATGGGTCTTAAGCCACTCTGTTGCTATTACATCATTTCCAAGGGCATCCTTCGCAGTAGTACCACCCCCACCAGCTCCTGACCTGTTTGATTCAATTTGGTGTAATAAACACAAATTTTAAGGATCCAAACAAACTTCATTTCAATGAAGTGATAATCCGACCATTCGTTCTTGAATCAGAAATGAATTTATACTAGGTGTTTGAATATTGATCATTTAGAAGTAACTTAAATTTAGTCAAACTTTCGAACCATCAAATTGAAATTCCAACACTAGATATTCCCCAAAATAAGCTTGGATAAGTACTAAAATAAACAATGACCAGTAAAAAACTACTTCATACAAGGAAGAAAATAATAATCTGATTGATCTAATAACAGTAGAACTGACAACCTTCAAATTCAGAAGCAACTTTGATGTATGTTGAATTAGATATACCAAATGATAAAGTTATTATAGAAATCTTTGTGAGGCAAAAGGAAAAGAAAGAAAAAATAGAACCAAGATTAAGTGTGTTTGCATTGAATCTATGCCATAGAATCCAGATTGACTGCATACTATTACTAGCTAAAATTTTCAAGCTAATCATTCTCCAAAACCAGTTCTAAAGTGCAATTTTTATGATTAGTAAATTTTATCCAAACTAAAAAACCCAAAAGTTTACTTCCTTTATATTTTCTTGTCCTGTTTCTATTGCAATTATGAGGACCATAGGCAAGCATGTACCCGTACACAAGGAGTAAACACATATAATACAATAAATTTAATTAGACGACGCATCGGTAGTTAAATAGAAAAATCTAATGAACGAAGGAGGAGAGAAAATTAACAGACCCAGGTGGAACGAAGAAAGTGGCATATGGACCCAGCATGCCGGCGCTGGGGAGGGAAAGAGTACCCAGAAGAAGCAAATTCATGAGTTTTCTCTTCTCCATGTCCGGCACACGATCAGCTGGAATACTGGAGGCCTGGCACGTGACTTTCATGCCCCTCTCTTTCCCGGCCAATTGGGAAGTCCTTGTGGACTTCACCACCGTAGCTTGGGATAATGGAGAGAAACATCCCAGTCTTGCTAGAACAAAGCTGAAAATCAACAAATAGATTAATATATCTTCTCCAAAATGGGAAATTAAGAAACATAAAAGAATCCGTGTGTATTTGTATTAATCTGTTTGGAGGGAGAGAGTTTGTTACCTGAGAAGGGGTAGCAGGAGGGAGAGTAATGGCAGCCATGGAGGAAGGAATGAATTAATGAATGACTGTTGTTGGGAACGATGATATACATATATGTAGTATATTGTAGTATGTTTACAAGCAGAAAACGAAAAAAGTTAGAAAATAATTTTAGATGATAACGATAAGAGGGGAGAGGAGTGACTGATGGGAGATGGATGGCCTTACAGAGCCACATGTTAGAGATAATCATATCGTATCGTATTCGTGTTATTATTCGTATGAATTAGCCTACTATCATATGGAGTACTAGTTTACTAGTAATATTTCTTTAAAATTTAGAATAATGTTAGAGATATAAATTATGAGTGGTGCTAGAGATATAAATTATTTTATAAATATTTTATAAACTGTTGATGTGGCATATTTCACGTCAGTCTATTGATCAACAAATTGTTTAATATAGTCTTCGGTCCCACACAATATGCTGATGTGGAGTATGTCACATCAGCAGTTTGTAAAATGTTTATAAAATAGTTTGTGTCTCTAGCATTATTCATAAATTATTTTATAAATTATTGATATGACATATTTTATTTTAGTATATTATGTTTGTGTGGGACTGAAAATTATATTGAAATAATTTATTAATTAATATATTAAAATAGAGTATGCCACATCAGAATTTTATAAAATATTTATAAAATAATTTATGTCTATACTCAATTTTGATTTGACGGAAAAAATAAGAATGTTTAGGGCCGGACACTCTCATACTTACTCCCATAACCCACCATTGCGAGTCAGCCCAATTAATTACATCAAGTTCAAGTCCAAGTCCACAGTAGTCCACAATACATCGTTGATCTGATCTGATTCTTTTTGAATTTAAATGGGGTTGGTTTCATTTGATCCTCGAAGGGGTTGGTTAGTTGGTTTTAAACTAGTAAGAAATAAATAATCAAACCTCTTTTTGTCCGAAAAAGAAAGAGAGGTCACAGCAAAACACAACAAACCTCAAAATAAATATACAGAGCACTAATAACCTCAAAATATTAAAAGTGGTGATCCATTAATAAAGTATCAAGTACAATTCTCCAAACAGAATCAAAATAATCAAAACTTAAAATCGAAACAACCTAGATGGTCAAAGGCAACACTCTCATCACATTAGCCCTGAATCACCCCTGCAAACCTGCCGGAAGAAAAACACAGCATGAGCCAATTGCCCAGTACGAATATAGATATACAACTGATATACGAAAACAACTGAGACAAAATACTGAACAAAGTCTCAAGTGTAAATACTGACGAAAATATAATCTCTAAAGATCTGAATGGAATATAATCAACAGAATTGACGAAACCAATAGAAGAATAAAAAAATAACTAACTGAAGTAACTAACTCAATGAATGGAACTGAATTGAAACCAACAAAACTAATACAATTAAATAATAGGCTGAAACAAATGGCTGAAGTTATTTCATACCGATTGAGCTCAAAATATATCTTGCCACACAGACAAGTCAAACTAATGCCACACAGGCAAATCAAATGATGTCACATAGGCAAATCACACATTGGACCGCGAATCCAAATGTATGCAAATCGGATAGTGTGTTTGGCACAACATCACTAATCCGCAAAACAGAAAACTAAGGTTAACACATACGCCTCCCACAACAAAACACCAAATGGCCCACTTCCTCCGGAGCCCAAACGGAGACGCCGTTGACTAATCACACCGTCACGGGAAGTGTCATGCCTCTCGTGCCAAGACGACATGTCTGTGGTACCCCCACAGGTGGTTATAGCTCGGGTGTACCCTACGGTATATTCTAACAAAAATACCATGTCACAACACATGTGACATAATACCAACAAAAAGGGTTCTATATGTACATGTTGAACCAAATCAAATTCTAGTCACAAGATTTCAAAAAGAAGGTAGCAACATGTACCACTCTACAATTATCAAAATAAATATTATACATGATCATAACCTGATTCAAAGAGTACAAGTACGAGTCCAATGTGTCGACTCCAAAATGAAACAAATATATCAATTTCACAAGAAACAATTATGTGAAATAATAACAGAAATTCGAAACGAGGAACAAGACGAACAATTTAAATTTAACAAAAGTATAGCTGAAAGAGTACGGAATCCGTACCTGATACTTCCAAACTATTTATAGCACACTCCACAAAATCTTACCCTCAAATGCCAACGATATCAAATACGAAACGTTATTCACAACTTATACATATTCACCTCAAATTAAAAACAATCCAAACTAATAATTTCAAAAGAATTCATAATCTATTTAATATGCCTTTAATCGTCGCCTTTTATCAATTATTAATACTCCAAAATTTATATTTCAAAAATAACTATTTAAATTCTCTCCGTTCAATTTAAATAATTTAATAAGATTTTATTACAATCCAATAATTAATAACATAATACTATTAAATTTATTATTAAAACTTTTATAACTATGTCCACAAAATTAATTAATTCAAATTAATAATATAACTTCAATTGATTTATTAATTCCGTATACAATTCATAGCCAAATATTATTAATATATATATATATATATATATATATATATATATATATATAAAAACAAATAATGAAAATAATTAACACCTGCAGCAGTGCTGCAGGCCTGCACCCACAAAAACATTTATATATATATAAATGAAATAACCGAATCATGCTAGAAAATTAATCAACTTGATATATATATATATATATATATATATATATATATATATATATATATATATATATATACACCACGGATCCAGTCCGGTCTCCCGGACTGGACTTAAAATACGGACCCCAAAATTATTATTTTTTTTAGCTTTTTTTTTTTTGAAACAACTAAAAAAAAAAAAAAAAAATTTATGGAACTGAAATTTTTCCATAATAAAGTGTTTTGGGCGTGTTTTTAACACCTATCCCAACCAATGTATGTACAATCTGCCCAGACTGTACAGACATATTTCGTTATAGGCATCCAAATCACGCCCAAAACACTGTATTATGGAAAAATTTCAGTTCCATAAATTTTTTTTTTTTTTTTAGTTGTTTCAAAAAAAAAAAAACAAAAAAAAAAAAAAAAAAAAAAGGTCCGGATTTTATAAAATCCGGGAGTCCGGACCTGATCCGGACTCTATATATATATATATTATATATATATATATATATATATATATATATATATATATATATATATATATATATATATGCTTCTTACTATAATACAACAGTACATTAGCTTCACACCACTAACGGTTTATTTATTTTTATTTTTATTTTTGGAAAAAGGCACTCATCAAGTCATATAAATATTAGTACAAAAAAAGTATCAGTACTTCCGCCCAAATAATGATTAATTCATCTATACAAGAATCTATTATATCATCATTAATTTCTTCGTGGCCTCAGATGATCACATCAAGAGAGAGGAAAAAAAATACTTTAACATATTAGCCATTGTAATACCCGAAAAAAAATATATTAAATAAAAAAATAAATAAAAATTAATTATTTTGTTTGAAAACATATTAATTGGACCTTGTCATTTATTTTGAGTCAAACTAGTTATTTAATTTTAGTGGGCTAATAAATATTAATAAGAGATGAGTAAATTAATTTAGTACAAATTGGGCCTTAAAATTTATTTGGGTTTAATTTAATTAAATGTGGATAATAATAAATCTAATTATAATTAGGAGAATTAAAAAGATTTATTAATAAATAAACAAATAGCTAGACCTAATTTATTTGAGCATTATACCTAATACGTAACTGGGAGAAGAAAGGAGGCGGAAAAGAACAGAAGAACAAGGGCGACAACATAAGAGGAGGAAGAGGAATTTAAATTTCTTTCTAGCATACATGTAAGTCTGTCTTTATTTTATTTTCAAAATTATTGGGGATAGCAATCATTGTAAATATATTATATATATTCAATTGATGATATCAGATATACTTATATATTCTGTTTTTCATGCATAAACATGTTCTACTTTAACAATCATATGCTTAACTTGCGGATTAATAATTTAGATATTATATCTATATATATACACTGACCTTGCGAAAAAAAAGTTAATATGAGCAGCCAAAAAAAAAGGAAAGAAGAAGTTGCTGTACTTTGTTAGGTATATATCATGTTTGGTTGCTTAGTAGTAATAAAAAAAATACTTTAATAGTCTCAAAATAAGGAAGTGATAATTTTCATTAATATTTTATTATTAGTTCTAGATTATGTAATATTATAGAGCTATATATATGTCATACATAATTATTTGATTTTATAGAATGTTCATGTATTAACATTAAAGTTTTTAAAATTTATAAATTATTAAAACTCACAATTTAGTAATCTAATTTAAGGTATTATGTTATTTTGGTGATTAGTTCGAACGGAGAAAGTCTAAACGAGTAATATTTGGAATATAAATTTTGGAGTATTAATAATTGATAAAAGACGATGATTAAAGGCATATTAAATAGATTATGAATTATTTTGGAATTATTAGTTTGGATTGTTTTTAATTTGAGGTGAATATGTTTAGGTTGCGAATAACGTTTCGTATTTGATATCGTGGGCATTTGAGGGTAAGATTTTGAGGAGTGTGCTATAAAGGGTTTGGAAGTATCAGGTACGGATTTCGTACTCTTTCAGCGATACTTTTGTTAAATTTGATTGTTCGTTTGTTTCCTTATTTCGAATTCTGTTATGATTTCACATAATTGTTTCCTGTAAAATTAATATATTTGTTTCATTTTAGAGTTGACACATTGGACTCGTACTTGTACTCTTTGCATCAGGTTATCATGTCTATTATTTATTTTGATAATTGTTGAGCGGTACATGTTGCTACCTTCCTTTTGAAACCTTGTGACTATAATTTGATTTGGTTCAACATGTACATATAGAACCCTTTTGTTGGTGTTATGTCGCATGTGTTGTGACATGGTATTTTTGTTAGAATATACCGTAGGGTATACCTGAGCTATAACCACCTGTGGGGGTACCACAGGCATGTCGTCTTGGCACGAGAGGCATGACATTTTCCGTGGCGGTGTGATTAGTCCACGGCGTCTCCATTTTGGGCTCCGGAGAAAGTGGGCTATTTGGTGTTTTGTTGTGGGAGGCGTATGGGTTAACCCTAGTTTTTGTTCTGCGAATTGATGATGTTGTGCCAAACACACCTATCCGATTTGCATATATTTGGATTCGCGGTCCAATGTATGATTTGCCTATGTGGCACTATATATTTTGACTTGTCTGTGTGACATTATTTTGGTTGCCTATGTGGCATCATTTGATTTTTCTGTGTGGTATTATTTTGACTTGCCTGTGTGGCAAGGTATATATTTCTGAGCTCATTCGGTATGAAATAACTCCAGCCGTGTGTTTCAGCCTATTATTTTATTGGATTAGTTTTGTTGGTTTTTGTTCAGTTCAAATCATTGAGTTAGTTACTTCAGTTCGTTATATCTTTATTCTCTTATTGGTTTCGTCAATTATGTTGATTCATATATATTCCATTCAGATCCTTGAATATTATATTTTCGTTCGTACGTATTTGCACTTGAGGCTTGTTCAGTATTTTGTCTCAACTGTTTTCGTATATCAGTTGTATATCTTTTGTATATCTGTATTCGTACTGGGCAATTGGCTCATGCTGTGTTTTTCTTCTGGCAGATTTGCAGGGGTGATTCAGGGCTAGTGTGATGAGAGTTTTGCCTTCGACCAGTTAGGTTGATTCAAATTTTAAGTTTTGATTATTTTGACTCAGTTTAGAGAATTGTACTTATTACTTTATTATTGGATCACCACTATTACTATTTTGAGGTTGTTAGTGCTTTGTTTATTTATTTTGAGATTTGTTGTGCTTTGCACGTGACCTCCCTTTCCTTTTCGGGAAGGGGGTGTTACAGCCATACTCAAGTACCTTAAAAATATAACACACAACTTTTTATTTAGGTGCTCAAACTGCCGCCTCCCTTCTTCCCCTTCAATTAGCTCGTATAAGATAGAATGACGCATGCGCAGTTAGGTTTTACTTATTTATTTATATATCTTATTGTGTCTCCTAATTTTAATATTACCCAAATACAAAATAGACTCAATTAGTATAAAAGCCTACATTAATGTAATCACATACTTATTATAATTCACACAAATTAAATATAATTTGACCCAAACATAAGAAAAGCCCAATTAAAATATGGATTTAAATATTATTTATTTATTTAATTTATTTATTATTATTATTATTATTATTTACCTGGTATTACATCACCTACCCCTTAAAAGAATTTCATCCTCGGAATAAAAAAAATGAGCGTACCTAATTATCAATAGATGCAGATACTCCACTTGAATAGACTCTTCTATTTCTCAAGTAGCTTCTCGTTCCGAATGATTTTACCACAAGATCATCTATCTTTTTCAATTTAAATACAATTGTATAAGATAAAATCAATTGATATTTAATTATAAAAAAAATAGGTTATTACAACTAGTCTACTAATTGATATTTAATTATAAAAAAATAGGAGTTGACAGGGGAAGAAAAATGTACCGGAAAATTTAATAAATAAAATTAAATTTGATTTGATGTTGGTCTAGTCCTCATCACCTCATCCAGATTTGGAACCTAGTGAATAAGCTGGGTGCAGTATAAATAACTGCCAACATTTTGGACACCGACTTCATCCTTTCCTTAACCAACTAGCTATTAACCGCTTAGGTCGAGGTCGAAAGCCTCTCTTCTCTTTCATTCCTAATTCGTTCCAGTTTTATCCATCTGCAACAAAGCTTTGAAACTCCAAACATAAATATACACACTCCTAAGAAACAACAACACAGATATATATATATATATATATATATATATATATATATATATATATATATATGGCGTACAATCGGTTCATTCAAGCAGAAGAGATTGAAGCATTCGAGAGGCTCTCCCGAATCGAATTATCATACACGGTCCCTCTTGGATACTTCCGGAACAAAAGTGCCAGAGTTCTTCGTGAATACGCTCTCACTTACATCCAAAATGTAAATTAAAATCACCTATCTCTTGCTTTGATTCGGTTTCATCATCTTTCTGAAATATTCATCGGTTTTGATTCCTGCTTCTCAAGTTATGATGTTTTGTTTGTTAATACAGATATCCAGGTGTGAGGACTTTGATGCGTTCGTGCCCTATCTTGCTATGAACTACTTCGATCGATTCCTCTCAAAGCGTGAAGTACCGGTAAAATTCAAAAAAAAAAAGAAAAAGAAAAGAAGAAGAATAAGAGAAAGTTGAACATTAGTTATTATGACTTCACTTATTTTTCTAACTTGTATATACCTGTTTGTTTCCTATTTATGAACGAACGTGAAAGAAACGAAACGAAACGAAACTCCTTAAAATTTTGTATTCAGTTTTGTTGTGTGATCAGCGATGATCTCATGTAACGGAAACTTTAGGAAGGAAAATCTGTTTGTTTCCTTCTCTGGAATTATTAGCAGCTGAAAAAATTCCAAGTTTTCTCAAGAATTCAAGATCCTAGCTGCTAATTTGTTTCCTAAAAGATGAAAGAAATCTGCAGGAAAATAAAAGAAACTCAATGGATTACGATTTTCTCTATCGTTCCGCGTCACGTTTTCACGTAATGTAAAAGATTAGGATTCGTTTTTCTCATAATTATTATTTTCCATCATTTTGATTGTTTTATAACATTTTGCTAGGCGATAATATCCATTAAACAACAGAACTTCAATCTGTTTCTGATTTGTTGCCTTACAATTGCTTGGAAGATGAGGATGAAGTCCTTCCAGCTCTTAACATATCTGGTAATTTAACTTAATTTGAAGTTTCCATGTTTCTCGTTGTTATTTCTCAGAAAATTAGGCAAGTAATTTTGTTTTCCTGATCACCTGTTGAACAGTCCGAGCAAGATCTGAAATTCACCACCGAGAATGTAATGAAAATGGAGCTGAATATACTAAATTCACTTGAATGGCGAATGAGATCCTTGACTCCTATTTGCTTTGCCGAATATTTCACTAAACTCTTGCCTCTGCCTCAAAACTTCAAGCGCCGACCTGTTCGTCAGATTATCATCCAAACTCAAGCTGGTTCAAAACTACTATACTACTTTATATCTTTTCAAATTTCATCTAGTTCTACTCTGTTTTGTTTCTGATACATTAAAAGTGAGGAGAAGTAATGTCCTATGTACCACGCTTACTTGATCTTCATTGGAATTAAATTGAAGTGTTCCTTCTTTAAGTTTACTTCATTTTTTTTAGCAGCAAAACAGAGCAGAACAGAGTTTGAGAAAATTTTGCATTTACATAATACATTGATGATTTGCTTTTGATTTTAAATTCAACCAGATATCGGATTTACAGAGTTCAGGCCATCAATTGTCGGAGCATCTGCGGTTCTCTGTGCCTTGTCAAGGCTATTTCCCAGAGAATATAATGATTTCAGAGCAGCCATTTGCAGATTGCTTAGCGGCGTACGTAATCAGCTCAACAAACTCATACAAATTAATTCTATCTTATTTCTCATTAATGTTTAGAATATTACTCAAATTCTATAAATTTGTTTCCATACAGAGGGAAGCTGAGCTGCCTAAATGCATGGCGGCGATAGACACAGTGTTTGAAGCTAAGCTGAGGGCCCTGAGTGCGAGCGAGCCGCCTAAGCCAACAACCGGTGAATTGTCGAGCTCGTTGTCTGCTGGAGCCAAAACCGGCGCATCTTCCAGTCCACGGCAGATAGGAAGCGTGGAGACACCAACTGGATCGAGGACTCGTGAAATATCGATATCAGTTCTAGACGCCGCTGTGCCACCTGGAGGGAGCGTTAAAGACAGAACGGGCGAGCCAGCCGGAGATGTTGAGGGAAGGATCTCTCGCAGAAGTGGCAAAGAGCCGGCCGTCGACGACAAAATTGTAGAGATAGACGAGGTGCGGGACTTGACGGAGAGTGACTACGACGCGCTGATGGATTTCGAGCTGGAATGGATCAGTGATCCTACGGCTCCCAAGCTGGAGTTGTGGTCGATTGGTGATTTTAGGGGTTTCGGCGTCATTCATGCACTGGCCAACTGCTGCCCAACTGTCGTCAATGAGATTGTTAATCGCTGCTCCATTCTCTAGCCTAGCTGTTACGCTTACTACTGTCACAAACCAATCACAAGTTGACAACTTAATTGCAAGGTCCAACACATATACCAATACTGAAGTACACATGGAAGGTTTTGCTGTTCTTCTGACTCAAATCACTGCAGATAGATGGAGTGAACTACTCCTTGATAGTCGTGCTTATAGGATTCTATCATCACAAAAAGAGAAAAAAGAAAAATGTAGTCTTTTGTTTCTTTTCTATTTTAACTAAACCTAAAAAAAATAAAAAAAATTGGAGCTCTCAGTTTGCACTACTACGTGGAATGAATTTCATGTTGCAGACTTGCAGGAGAATAAATGTAATTGCTTTGCACTTTGACAATGAAAAACTGTTGTTCCAAAATTATTTGATTTGAATAGTGTTATTCCTTCCAAAAGTTGCTTGATTCAAATGTTCACATTATTCTTCGAGTCCTAATAAATTTAGATAAATCAACCCAATTAATACTATAGATAGATATTAATTTCTATTCATATTTTGGAATAAAATGAGTTTCTCAAGAGTTCATTTTTCACTCGTTTGTTTGGGATAGGAATAGGATGGCAATCTACCCCGATTATTAGTGTGAAACTACAACCTGACATTTTAATATTATGATGTGTTTTGTTAAAAAAAAAATGTTTTTTTTATATTCTAAAGAAATTATATTCCCTCCGGTTCAAAAAGAATCAATTTCATTTCTTAAAATTAATTTAAAATATTTTCCATTCAAGAATGATTTAAATATATTATATTTATTATTTAAACCAATACAATTATGAATATTATAAAATATTAATTAAACATTTATTATTAAAAGTTTAAATGAATCTCCTTGGTTCTAAATTATAAGATTATTATTGATTTTTGAAATAATAAATTTTATAATGAGTAATACTTTTAAGATACTTTACAATATTTCTCACTGTATTAACTAAAATTAAAGAAATTTATGTTATTTTGAGTTTGTATTTTTTTTATGTTGATTTTAATAAGTCAATAATAATCTTATACTCCATCTGTTCCAAATTATAAGATCATTATTGATTTTTAAAAGTCAATTTAATATATTTTAAACTCAAAATAAGAAATTTTCCAGCAAGTGATAATTTTTAGAGAGCTTATAATATTTATAATGTATGAACAAAAATTAAAAGAATTAATGTTAGTGTTGAATTTTAAATAGACTTTAAAAAGTTAACAAAAACCTTATTATATTTGAAACAAAAAGTGTATTTTAAAACTAATGTTATGAAACTTTAACAAAGTATAGAAATATACTCTTATAATTGTTGCATAAATTTAGAGAGAATAAGTAAGAGAAAATGAAGAGAGAAATTCTTCAGAGAGAAGTTCTTATTAAAATTCTTTCAGTATGAATTCCTTCATATAAGAAAACTGAAGTCACGGGGGAAGAAACTATTTGCTCACGGCAGAAGGAAGCAATATAATTCACGGGTTCCCTCTTTTTGAGGGAATCAACACATGCATTATAACATTTCCCCTGATTCCCTACAATAGAAGATTATGTCTTATTAAAAACCTTGTTAAGAAAACCCAGTGGAAAAAATTTAATGAAGGAAAAAAGAGTACATATCTTTTACATAAATATCTTAATTGACTGCCTCGTTAAAACCTTGTTAGGAAAAACCCATTGAGATAAAAAATGTGACTAAGGAAAAAAGAGTACAGTCTTCCCCTCAAAAGGAATTCATTACTTCTTGATGAAATGTTGTCATAAGTCTTTCAGTCGACACATTCCAATCCTTTTCCGAAGTTTTGCAAACGTTGCATTTGGTAGTGACTTTGTGAATAAGTCAGCTAGATTATCACATGATCGTATTTAATGCACATCTATATCACCCTTCTTTTGTATCTCATGTGTGAAGAAGAATTTAGGTTAAATGTGCTTTGTTCTATCTCCCTTGATGTACCCTCCATTAAGTTGAGCAATGCATTCAGTGTAACAACCCCAAAATAGGTCCATTCCATCCAACCTATTCTGAGTTGCCAAATACATGATACAGAAAACAACTACAACTTTATTACAACAATTGTCGTGCAAAATACAACAACACATATGCTATGAGTTTGTATACAAATATATATCAACTGTGACTCATGTCCCAACCGTGGACAGCACCTCATAATGACACCTTACATAAAGGTATAGTCGAAAACTGTTTTAGAAATTAAAATCTTTGGGAAGTGTTCAAGAAAACCTTCTTTCATGGGAGGCCATGCGTCTAGGTTATTATAGATATCATATGGCCACAGAATTATCCTTGGTTGACCCAATAGACCCCAAAGAAAAATAAGAAGATTACTATCATATTCTTCCCAATGGCAAGTCTTCTCCTGACATATCATTATCTCCACTGTCTCTAATTGAGAGTTATATTTCAAATAGACTCCAAGATCATATAGATAGTGCTGGTAGATATACTCAGCAAGTGGATAAGCACATCCATGTCTTATGATGACACGAGGTGGTATGTCATTAGACATCTTGTATGACAGTGGCAAAACACCCTTCCAACGTTGGGTTCGCTTCACCCTAGTTGATTCGCCAAATATAACTACTAAATGTTGACCACCGTTCTATTCCCCTGTTATCCCCCGCTCGACCCAGATACACTCGTATTACCTGAAAGGAATTATGAAGCAAAAGGGTGAGCACAACTAGCTCAGTAAAGAATGTCATGACTAAAGATAAATAAATTATCAATAGCCTTCAACAGTAATAAATCAGAGATTTAGAACATATGGTATAAAAATTTCAACCATAGTTGTAGCGGAACGAGCAATCCATTAGAAGAGTCAAATAGACTATAAAGTCTATTATCTTCTCCATGTTAAAAGTCCATCAACAATGTTTTATCCCTATAACATCAATCAACAATTCATGTCCACAATCACATGTATAACTCATAATCGCAATTGTTGTTCTAAATTCCTTTTCTCATCCAGGACAAAGATAACTTTTATCACCTGAAACATCAAAGATCATGGTCATACCAAATCACAGTTCATGTTCATAATCATACTAATAAATTCATCTCTGCACTACGGCCAAAGATATACACCAATAAGTCATATTTGCACTACAGACCAAAGATATTCATCAACAAGTCACCTTTGCACTACAGGCCAAAGATATACATCAACAAGTTATCTTTGCACTACAGGCCAAAGATATTCATCAGTTGGGTCATGTTCATCTTTGCACTACGGGCCAAAGATATTCATCAGAAATCATTCATCTTTGCACTACAGGCCAAAGATATTCAATTATATCATCATTTAGGACTGAGGATGATGAAAAAATATTTTTAAAGAAACGAATCCAGTGAAACAAAATGACAAGGATTAAGGATTAAGGATTCGTACTTTATTTTATCCATGTCCAAAAATACCTCAAAAATAATCACAGTGGTGTAAAATTCATGAATGATCAAAACATGGATACAATCAAAGCTAGTATCCACAATAGATATTTTAGACGAAAAGGGAAAATTTTCATTTTTCGATGAATAGTGCAGTATTCGTGAATAGTGTCGTATACGTGAAAAGTGTCGTATACGTAAATAGTGTCGTATACGTGAATAGTAACTCCGACACCAAAAGATAGAAATTTCACAAAAAAAACATCTTCACGCTTCGTGAATAGTACTCGTGAATAGTAACTCATGAATAGTAACCCCGACATGAAAAAGTTTCAAATTTGATAAAAAGTTCTAACCAATATTTCGGCATAATGATATTGAAGAAATAATATCATTTTAGAAGAAAATAACCTCCCTTACTATCCCTTACCTCGAAAGACAATACCTCTGACTGGAATAACACTGAACGAACATGCACCGTATATCAATACTCAAAGTATACTCAAAATACTCACAAGAATACGCTCGATAGTATAGAGAGAGAAAACTTCAGTTTCTGGTGTGATTTTCAATTCTAACCTAAGCACCCTATTTATAGGAAAATGCTTAGAACACCAAAGCAGAAAATTTAATATAATAATAATATATATAATAAATCTTCTACGTACACTTGAAATCTGATTTCAGCTCAATAACCACATGCCACCTTCTAGAAAAAATAAGAAAAAACGTTTTTCTAATTTAAAATAATTTAAACTTCCAAAAATCAATTATTTTGGAGCTTCGGAACTTCAATAATTCACAATAAATAGCCCTTTTTGCCAGAAAATTCAAATCTCGCGAGTTTTTATAGGAAATTCAATTCTCTACAACTTTGTAGAAGAAAGTTTTTCCAAATTCCAAACAAAAATTGACCGAAATCCATAAACGGGCGATTTTACAGGCTATAACAAATTTCAGTTAATAATTATGTCCACCAACACACAAAATATGTGTTAAACATTTAATGCCACAAAAATACTCTTTCTCCTCATATACTCACATATTCCACATTCATTATAAAATATCACCGTTAATATATTATTAAAATAATATATTTAAATGAATTATTTTATCAGAAAAAGATAAAATTTCAATTTTCAACAATTGTCACATTAAAAATTTTCTCTATCTATATCCACATAAAATCAATATTTTCCTCATCATATGAATCAATAATTAATTATTCACAAATGATATTACAGAATCGCAATATTGACAACCAGGCAGTTCCCAGGAAAAAGGGGGCTTTCCAATAAGAATTTCTCCTTACTTGCGCGCAATTAGGTGACCAAACCTCTCCTTAAACAGAACTTTCTAGACATTATCAATAATGTTATCTAATAATATTATTCAGATAATATGAATTATTGTTTCGATAATGAAAAATACTCTGTAATGACAACAACAACAATATAAAATATCAACGCAGCAATTATTGAATCAATAAAATAAAATACTGAACAGTAATTACTGTAACCATTATTGAGTAGTGCCTTCTTACGTAAGAATCAATAATTGGTGCAATACCGTGTACTACTGTGTTTTAACCACCGAGTATTTTAACAGTATTAACGGTAACAACTACACCGTTATTTTTAAAAACTTTAATTTGTCATTTTCTTCATCCGACAGTTATTCTGTTACGGGGCCCACAAAAGGCTGCGCCGTCGTACGAATATTTCCCGACAGAAAGAATATTCTACGACCAAACGAATATTCCCCGACAACAATGACTATTTTATAACCACTTGCTTATTTTGAAAAAAAATTCATATATCACCCTTAACTTTTACCTTTTATCAATTTAACCATTTACTGAATTGTAATTATAAGAAAAACTGAATACTTTTATTTCATAAAATTCGGGGTCTTAAATTTTATCATTTTTCTAGCATCATTAAATGCATCTGAAATTTGATTTGTAATATTTTATAAATGAATAATTCTTTGAACTTCAATTTCACGTTGTCCTGTACGAGAATCAAGTGAATTTAAATCTGATGCATTCCATGATATTTCAGAGAATTTTTTATTTAAAACTTTCCCTCCTCCTAATGGTGGAAATACAGATTCATCAAAATGACAATCTACATAACGTGCAGTAAAAACATCTCCAGTTAAAGGTTCAAGATATCTGATAATAGAAGGAGAATCAAAGCCAACATAAATACCTATTCTTCGTTTGGCTCCCATTTTAGTTCTTTGTGGAGGTGCAATTGGAACATATATCGCACTTTCAAAAACTCGAAAGTGTGATATGTTGTGTATCTGTCCAAAAACTAATTGTAGAGGAAAAAATTTATGAAGAGCCGTTGGTCTTACTCGAATGATGGCTGCAGCATGAAGAATTGCATGACCCCAAACTGAGGTAGGTAAGTTAGCCCTTAACATTAATGGTCGTGCAATTAGTTGAAGTCTTTTTATTAAAGATTCAACTAAGCCATTTTGTGTATGAATATGAGGAACAGAATGCTCAATGAAAATTCTAATAGTCATACAAAAATCATTAAAAGTCATTGATGAAAATTCAACTGCGTTATCAAGTCGAATTGACTTGATTGGATGATCCGAGAATTGAGCTCATAACTTGATTATTTAAGCAAGAAATTTTTGAGAAGGTAAAATTTTGAGAAGAGAGAAGACAAACATGAGACTATCTAGTTGAAGCATTGATGAGTGAGTTTTATACTCATAATTGAGTGCATTTTGTGACGCCCCCAAAATAGTTTCATTCCATCTAACCCATTCTGAGTCGCCAAATACATGGTACAGAAACAACTACAACTTTATTAATAGAACCCATAAACTGTGAGTTTAAATACAAATATTGTCATCTAGACAATATACATACCCAACTAAGTCCTGATTACAATTACTGATACAATACTTTACAAAAATGGTGAGGACTACTAAAACAACTTCCTAGAACCTTCATTCCGTACCCCGACTAGTACTCGCTACTTTCTCGCCTCCTGAGAAGAAAAATGGAACAAAAAAGAAAAGGGTGAGCTCAACTAGCCCAGTAAAGAATATTATGACTAAGATGATATAGAACAAATTATCGTTAGTCTTCAATAGGGAAAAATCTGATAGGATACAATAGACAACAAGTTTCAGATCAGCAACGAAAATAATAATTCATAGATGAGTTACGTAGAGAATGAAATCTACTATTATCTATGAATTTAAAAGTCCATCGTCAATATTTTATCCCTGTAATATCAATCAATATTCATCTTGAATCAAATTTTCATCTTTGCACTACAGGCCAAAGATATTCATCAGTCGGTCATGTTCATCTCAACACCTGTTCATCTTTGCACTACGGGCTAAAAATATTCATTATAAAATTATTTATCTTTGCACTACAGGCCAAAGATATATTCAATAATATCATCATTTATGACTGAGGATGATGAAAAATATTTTAAAGGAAACGAATCCAGTGAAACAAAAGAATAAATATCAAGGATTCGTATTTCAGCTATTTCATGTCCAAAAATACCTCATAAATAATCATAGTGAAGTAAAATTCAAGAATGATCAAAACATGGATACAATCAAAGCTATTATGCATAATAGATATTTTGGATGAAAAGGAAAAAATTTCATTTTTCGATGAATAGTGTCGTATTCGTGAATAGTGCCATATACGTGAATAGTAACCCCGACACAAAAAGTTTCAAATTTGATTAAAAGTTCAGATCAATACTTCGGTATAATGATATTGAAAGAAATAATATCATATATGAAAAAATAACATCCCTTACCTCGAAAAGACGGTACTCCTGACTGGAATACTAGATATAGTGCTGAAGAGAACTTGCACCGTATAGTAACACTCAAGGTATCAAAATACTCACAAGAATACGCTCAATATATCGAGAGAGAAATAGAGAGAAAAGTTCAGTTTTTGGTGTGATTTCACAAAATCCAAAATAAACGTTTTTTATCAAAAAAAAAACTTCCAAAAATTAATTATTTCAGAACTTCAATAATTCATAATAAATAGCCCTTTTATCAGAAAAATTCGAACCACGTGTCCTTTACATAAGAAATTTCATTCTCTACAACTTTGCAGAAAAAAGTTTTTCTAAATTTCAAACAGAAATTGACCGAAATTCATAAACGGACAATTTTACAGGCTATAATTAAATTTCGGTCAAGAATTGGGTCTACCGACACACAAAATATGTGTTAATCATTTAATGCAACAAAAATACTCTTCCTCCTCATATACTCATATATCCCACATTTATTGTAAAAATATCACCATTATTATATTATTAAAATAATATATTTAAATGAATTATTTTATCATAAAAAGATAAAATATTAATTTTTAAAAATCGTCACATTAAAAATTTTCTCCATCTATATCTACATAAAATTAATATTTTTCTCATCATATAAATCAATAATTAATTATTCACAAATAATATTACAGAATCACAATACTGACAACCAGGCAGTTCCCAGAAAAGTGGGGGCTTTCCAATAAGGATCTCTCCTTACTGGCGCACAATTAGATGACCAAACCTCTTCTTAGACATAACTTTCTAGACATTGCCAATAATGCTATCTAATAATATTATTCAGATAATATGAATTATTGCTCTGATAATCGAAAATATTGTGCATTGATAATTATTAAAATAACAGTAATATAAAATATCAACGCAGCAATTATTGAATCAATAAAATAAAATACTGAACAGTAATTACTGTAATAATTATTGAGTAGTGTCTTCTTACGTAAGAATCAATAATTGGTGTAATACCGTGTGCTACTGTGTTTTAACCACTGGGTATTCCAATAGTATTAACGGTAACAACTACGCCGTTATTTATAACTAACTTATTCTTGTCGTTTTCTTCATCCAATCGTTTTCCGTTATGGGGCCCACACAAGGCTGCGCCGTTGTACGAATATTCCCCGACAGTAAAAATATTTCACGACCAAACGAATATTTTCCGTCAATAATGAATATTTTAAAATCACTTGCTTGTTTAAAATAATTGCGCATTTTACCCATAACTTACCACATTAATCAAATCAACCCTTACTATTTCAAGATAATAAATAGAGGAAATTTAATTTCATTAAATAATAAGTTGGGGTCTTACTCATTTGAGCTTAATTTTTTGGTTGATTTTAAGTGTTTGTGTCTATTCATGCATGTTTTACGTTGTTATGTAGGAATTGGGACAAAAGTTACATAGATCGACGTTCGGGGTGGCTAGATTTGAGTTTTCGGCTTGCCATTTACATAGCAATCACTTCAGAGCCAATTTGAGTATTGCTCCGGACTTTATTTCCAAAAACTCAAAGAATGAAAGTTGTAGATCTATGTCTCCTCTTTCCATAACATCTTGAATCATCGAAATCGGAGTTCGGACGAAGAAGTTATGGCCATTTTCCCAAAGGACATCGGAAAAAAATTTCCAAAAATGGGGCCAGCGTCGGGGCGCCCAAACCAAGGCTATTTGCAGCGCCGGGGCGCTAGGGAGTAGTGTTCCAGCGCTGAGGAAGAGTTTGGTGAGGCTTGGACGCGTTTTGGGACGAATTTTGACACCTTTTTTTGGCTCCAAATTGGATTGGGTTTGTTCCTAAGCTAAAAATTGGACTTGTAACATATAAATACATGATGTAAGGCATAAAATAAAGGAGGATTATATAGATTAGAATAGATAAAACACTCCATTAGATTAAAATATAAACCCTAGTTCTTATTATCCCTTTGAGATTGAAGCAACTTGAAAAACACTGGAGATCAAGATGAAGAGCAAGAGCAAGAGGGGAGCATCAGATTTGCTGACAACAGATTCTATTCTCTTCTCTTATCATACTTTTGTCTTTTAATGTCTGTTAAGTTGTGGATTCTTGATTTTAATTCAATGACAATGATCTAATTCTTTCATTAAGATTTCAATTGAACTTTTTATGTCTATAAATTAGTTATTCAATTTATTCCAATTATTTGTGTCAAAGTGAATTATTTATCTTGCCTTATGTTCATTGAATAATTATTTGATCAGTAATTACCTTATTACTCTAGAAAGAATTGAAAGAGGAGATTTAGGGTTAGAACTGGGCATGATAACATGTGACTTAGTTATTTGCATGACGAATAATTAGGTTCGTGAATTGAATGGAAATATATGTTCACCACATGTAACACATAAGGAATTGGAATTGAAGGAGTTTAATTCAATTATTTTGCATAGGAATATAGCAAGATTAATCTGGATTAAATAGAAGTCATTTAATCACTTGGAAAAGGACTTTTGGCATTTGAGAATTCCTGTGAACAATTCAATAGGCATAATAATTGGGATAATTGGATAATTGATTTATAGTTCATAATTGGGGATATTGAAGTCTTAATCTTTATTTATTTGAGTTCATTTATAAAGCAATTTGATTTAATTAGTTAATTTAGTTTTCTTAATTAGAAAAATCACACTTTGCAATTGTTTAAATAAAATTGATTTGGTTAAGAGTTATTTCTTGATAATTTTTATTAAATAATTCCTCGTGGGAACGATACTCTACTTTCACTTTATTACTTGTTGACCGTGTATACTTGCACGTATTCATTGATTGTGAAATCAACCAAAAAGCATCTATTAAAACCATGAAATATCGAAATGGACCAGACAATGGTTGAATAGTGTAACGACCCCAAAATAGGTCAATTCCATCCAACCCATTCTGAGTCGCCAAATACATGGTACAAAAAACAACTACAACTTTATTACAACAATTGTCGTGCAAAATACAACAACACATATACTATGAGTTTGGATACAAATATATATCAACTGTGACTCATGTCCCAACAGTGGACAACACCTCATAATGACACCTTACATAAAGGTATAGTCGAAAACTGTTTTAAAAATTAGAATCTTTGAGAAGTGCTCAAGGAAATCTTCTTACATGAGAGGCCATGCGTCTAGGTTATTAAAGATATCATATGGCCACAAAATTATCCATGGTTGACCCAATAGACCCTAAAGAAAAACGAGAAGATTACTATCATATTCTTCCCAATGGCGAATCTTCTCTTGACATATCATTATCTCCACT
Source organism: Panax japonicus (assembly GCA_020205505.1). NCBI lineage: Eukaryota > Viridiplantae > Streptophyta > Magnoliopsida > Apiales > Araliaceae > Panax > Panax japonicus. Next base: position 381,811 of record CM035093.1, on the reverse strand, counting down.
GTCTCTAATTGAGAGTTATGTTTCAAATAGACTCCAAGATCATATAGATAGTGCTGGTAGATATACTCAGCAAGTGGATGAGCACAACCCTGTCTTATGATGACACGAGGTTGTATGTCATTAGACATCTTGTATGATATTGGCAAAACACCCTTCCAAGTTAAATTCACCTCACTCTCAACCTCTATAGACCACCATTTTATTCCCTTGTTATTCCTCCGCTCGACCCAGCTATATTTTTATTACCTGAAAGGAATTGTGAAGCAAAAGGGTGAACACAACTAGCTCAGTAAAGAATATCATGACTAAAGATAAATAAATTATCAATAGACTTCAACAGTAATAAATCAGAGATTTAGAACATATGGTAGATGATAAAACTTTTCAACCATAGTTGCAGCGGAACGAGCAATCCATTAGAAGAGTCAAATAGACCATAAAATCTATTATCTTCTCCATGTTAAAAGTCCACCAACAATGTTTTATCCCTGTAACATCAATCAAAAATTCCTGTCCACAATCGCTTGTATAACTCATAATTGTAATTGTTGTTCTAAATTCACTTCCTCATCCAGGACAAAGATAATTTTCATCACCTGAAACATCAAAGATTATGGTTATACCAAATCATAGTTCATGTTCATAATTCTACTAATAAATTCATCTTTGCACTACGGGCCAAAGATATACATCAACAAGTCATCTTTGCACTACATGCCAAAGATATTCATCAACAAGTCATCTTTGCACTACAGGACAAAGAGATTCATCAGTTGGTCATGTTCATCTAAACACCTGTTCATCTTTGCACTTCGGGCCAAAGATATTCATCAAAAATCATTCATCTTTGCACTACAGGCCAAAGATATTCCGTTATATCATCATTTAGGACTGAGGATGATGAAAAATATTTTAATAAAACGAATCCACTGAAACAAAATAATAAATATTAAGGATTCGTACTTCAGCTATTCCATGTCCAAAAATACCTCATAAATAATCATAGTGGAGTAAAATTCAAGAATGATTAAAACATAGATACAATCAAAGCTAGTATCCATAATAGATATTTTGGACGAAAAACGAAAATTTAATTTTTTTTGTGAATAGTGCCGTATTCGTGAATAGTGCCGTATACGTGAATAGTAACTCTGACACCAAAATATAGTAATTTCACAAAAAAATATCATCATGCTTCGTGAATAGTACTTGTGAGTAGTAACTCGTGAATAGTAACCCCGACATGAAAAAAGTCCCAAATTTGATAAAAACTGAAACCAATATTTCGGCATAATGATATTGAAGAAATAATATCATTTATGAAGAAAATAATCTCCCTTACAATCCCTTACCTTAGAAAGAATAGTTCTTCTGACTGGAATACAAGATATAGTGCTGAAAGAACTTGCACCGTATAGCAATACTCAAAGTACTAAAATACTCACAAAATACGCTCGATATAATAGAGAGAAAAAGATAGAGAAATCTTTAGTTTCTGGTGTGATTTTCAATTCTAACCTAAGCACTCTATTTATAGAAAAATGCTTAGAACACCAAAGCAGAAAATTTAATAAATTAATAATATTATTTTTTCAAATTTCATACGCCCACTAATTTGGTCCAAGACATCAGCCACCATGTGACAAAACATTAAAAACGTTTTTTCTTAATTAATTTATTTAAAACTCCAAATAATAATAATTAATTAATCCAGAACTTCAATAATTCATAATAAATAGCCCTTTTAATAGAAAATTTGAATCTCGCATATTTTTATAGGAAATTCAATTCTCTACAACTTTACAGAAGAAAGTTTTTCCAAATTTCAAATAGAAATTGACCAAAATCCATAAACGGACGATTTTACAGGCTATAATCAAATATCAGTCAAGAAATGGGCCCACAGACATGTTTAACATGTTTTAAACAACTTTTGCAACAAAAATACTCTTTCTCCTCATATACTCATATATCCCACATTCATTGTAAAAATATCATCATTATTATATTATAATAATATAATAAAATATTATTTTATCTGAAAAGATAAAATATCGATTTTCAACAATTGTCACTTTAAAAATTTTCTCCATCTATATCCACATAAAATGAATATTTTTCTCATCGTATAAATTAATAATTAATTATTCACAAATAATATTACAGAAACACAATAATGGCAACCAGGCAGTTCCTAGGAAAGAGGGGGCTTTCCAATAAAAAATTTTCCTTACTGGCGCGCAATTAGGTGACCAAACATCTCCTTAGATAGAACTTTCTAGATATTGACAATAATATTATCTAATAATATTATCCAGATAATATGAATTATTGCTCCGATAATGAAAAATACTCTGTAGCAACAATTATTGAAACAACAGTAATATAAAATATCAACGCAACAATTATTGAATCAATAAAATATAATACTGAACAGTAATTACTGTAACAATTATTCAGTAGTGTCTTCTTACGTAAGAATCAATAATTCAAAAATATTGTGCAATGTCGTGTGCTACTGTGCAACAACGCGTATTACTTTACTTTACCCAACGAGTATTCCAACAGTGTTAAAGGTAACCACTACGCCTTTATTTATAAAAACTTTAATTTGTTGTTTTCTTTATCCGACAGTAATTCTGTTATGGGGCCCACAAATGGTTGCGCCGTCGTACGAATATTCCCCAACAAAAAGAATATTCCACGACCAAATGAATATTCTCAGACAGAAAGAATATTTTATAACCACTTGCATATTTTGAAAAAAAATTCATATATCACCCTTAACTTTAACTTTTATCAATTTAACCATTTACTGAATTGTAATTATAAGAAAAATTAAATACTTTTATTTCATAAAATTCGGGGTCTTACAAATAGATCCACAAATGTCTCCTTGAATTCTCTCTAAAAATTTTGGGGCTTCTTTATAAACTTTTACTGGTGATGGTCGAACAATTAATTTTTCTCGAGAACACGCACCACAAGGAAATTCACTACTAAGAAAAATCTTTTTATTTTTGAAAGGATGACCAGTAGAATTTTCAATAATACGACGCATCATAGAAGTGCCTGGATGACCGAGTCTTTCATGCCAAAGCATAAAGATTTGGCATCTATAATTTTTAGAATCATAACATTATGAGACTCAATTGCTCTAATTTTCATAGTATATAATCCATAAGAAATTGAATGAAATTTTTCTAAGATATTCTTTTTTCTAGAAATAGTAGAAGTAATGAGAAGATATTCATTATCATTCTCATTGGTTGTTTCAATGTGAAAACCATTTAGTCGAATATCTTTAAAACAAAGAAAATTTCTTCTTGATTTATTAGAATATAGAGCATTTTTGATAAAAACTTGTGTCTCATTTGGTAACATAAAACTATTTTTTCCAAATCCCTCGATTAAATTTGATGTGCCAGAGATAGTTCCTACGTTTCCCTTAGCTTTGATTAGTTTTGGAAAATATTTCTCACTTTGAAGGATTGTATGAGTTGTTGCACTGTCTGCTAAACATATTTCCTCCATATCCATTAAAGATGATATGACACATATAAAATCATAAATAAAAAAAAGTTATATTTCATATATAATTTTATTCATGATAAACACATACCACGTATAGAACAAAAACTAATAATATAATACATGTAGGATGTTTAATTAAAACAAGAAATTAAACGATATTCCAAAAGATATTCTCAAAAGGTTCAGTAATATCAACAATTTTTTCCTCATTGTTGGTCATTGGTGGATCATCAACACTATTCAATTAATGATTAACAAAGTTTATTTCTGTCTCCATTACTTTGTTCTTTTGAGACTCCTAGAATAAATTAGCCAGATGCCTCGGCATACGACAGGTACACGACCAATGCCCTTTCATCCCACACCTAAAACAAACATCTGGTTTGTTCTTTATCGGTGCTGCATTTTCTTTATTTTTACCCGACCCAGACACTTGCCACTTCTGGTGGCCTAAATTATCGCGGTTCTGAAATTTGTTGTTATGATGGCCTCGTTTATTCTTTCGTCCCCAAGGCTTCCTTTTATATGACCATCTATTGTTACATTTATTCTGCTGGAATGGCGTGCTATTAATATCCGGCAATGGGGTACCACCCGTTGGCCGTACTTGATGGTTTTTCAACAACAATTCATTATTCTTTTCTGCAACAAGGTGGATAGACAATAAGTCATTGAATTTTATGAAATTACTATGTTTATATTGTTGCGACAGAATCATGTTGGTGGGATGAAAAGTTGAGAGTGTTTTCTCTAACATTTAGGATTCAGAAACTGGATCTCCGCACAAAGCCAAAGTAGAGGTTATTCTATAAACATTGGAACTATATTCCGTAATTAATTTGTAATCTTGTAGCCTTAAATTAAGCCACTCAAATTTGGCCTTAGGGAGAACAACCAATTTTTGGTGGTCAAATCTTTCCTTCAGTTGTGTCCATAAAGACAAAGGATCTTTGACTTTTAAATACACAGTCTTTAATCCTTCATTAATATGGTGACGAAGAAAAATTATGACTTTTATATTTTGTGCCGAAGTAGCTGTATTTCCTGATTCAATGGTCTTTTCTAACTCATTTGCACTAAGGTGCAATTCTGCATCAAGTGCCCAAGTCAAATAGTTGTCTCCAGAGATTTTCAAAATAGAAAAATCTATTTTTGTCAAGTTTGTCATCTATTTTGAGTTAAAACACAATTATTATTTATTAAAACAATAAATAATTGCATGTATGATATATATAAAAATAAACTAAATCACGACTTTAAGTGGTGATAAAGTGCAAATATAAATATTCTTATATTTATGCTATTAGCATAATGCAAATGGATCTTCACCCGGCATGCGGTAGTTCGCATAGACAGATTATTCCAACAGAATAATAAAGAATGGAACCAGGTCATGCGTAATCCGCACAAACAGGATATTCCAACATAATAATAAAGAATGGAATAACAACAGAATTCACCATGCATGCGATAGACCGCACAGACAGGTTATTTCAACAGAATAATAAATAATGGAACCAGGTCATGCGTAAACGCACAGACAAGATATTCCGACAGAATAATAAATAATGGAACCAGATCATGCGTAAACGCATAGACATGATATTCCGACAGAATAATAAAGAATGGAATAACAGAAGAATTTCACCAGGTATGCGGTATTCCGCATATACAGGTTATTCCTACAAATTAATAAGCGATAAAAAGGTTCCCACCAAGTCTTGTAAGATCAATAAGGATAGATGGTACCATTGTAAATAACAGAATTTAATGGCAATTATAAGGATAAAATTATATTATTGGTGGCATAGCCAAACCAGTAATATAATAATAAATTGTAAGAATTTAATTTTACCGTTTCAGTTGGTTAGAACTTCGTGCTGATAACGTGTTATGAAACATTAACAAAGTATAGAAATATACTCTTATAATTGCTGCATAAATTTAGAGAGAATAAGTAAGAGAAAAGAAAAGAGAGAAATTCTTTAGAGAAGTTCTTATTAAATAATAATTCCTTCGGTGTGAATTCCTTTATATAAGAAAACTGAATTCGCGGGGGAAGAAACTATTTGCTCACGGGAGAAGGAAGGAAGCAAAAGGAAGCAATATAATTCACGGGTTCCCTCTTTTTGAGGGAGTCAACACATGCATTATAGCAACTAAAAAATTATTATATATCAAAACAGAGGGAGTGTTATTATATTTGAATGCCTCGCAATTATCTCTCACTCACTCACCCCAACTGGACTGGGCTGGGCTGGGTTGGGCTGGGGGAGTAAGGGGACAACACACATTTGGATTTCAAGAATTTTGTAATTATTCAAAAAAATATTTATTAAGAAAAAAATAAATACAAAATAGCCTAATTAGTTGAAAGATCAGAAAATTAGAATAATATTTGTCAATTATTAGTCGGTTTCCCCTTGTGGCTAAGGGTGTTCATTCGGTAAAAACCGGACCGAATCAGACCGGTACCGAAATCGGCTAAATTTTAATATCGATACCGGTACCGATTGGACCGGTATACCGAACAGGCGGTACCGGTTCGGTACCAGTTTTTATCAAAAATTAATATAATTATTATTTTTATTATTTTATTATTATTATTAATAATATTAATATTATTTTTATTATTTTATTATTATTATTATTAAATTATTAATAATAAAAAATTAGAAAACCGGTATAAACCGGCCCTGTTCGGTAAAACCGAACTATAAAATCGTCGGACCGACAAATCGATATATACCGGTTTTTTGTACCGAACTGAACCGGTTCTTTTTTATATTGAACCGACCGGTTCGGACCGGTCCGAAAAACCAAAAAACCCGGTTCATTTGAACCGCTGCTTGTGTCCTGTCCTTTCATCCAAAAGGGTGAGTTAATGTACTGAGTTGCCTCATTCAGATTTGAAAACTAGCTCGTTGGGGTAACCATATTTTGGCGCCGACTCCATATAAATAAGCTATAGAGAGAGAGACTCTATATAAGTGTAGAATAGAATAGACTCCCTACTCTCTCATTCATTCGTTCGTTGTTCAACATTCTAGATTACTTTCATTTTCTGAATCTTCAATACTAATTAGAGAGAGAGATACTCCGAATGGAAGACGCTCCGTACAATCGGAATCAGTTGCTGCCACCGGAACAAATGAAAGCATTTGAAAAGCTCTTCAGCATCGAATCAGCATTCACAATTCCTCCAGATTACTTGCAGAACAAAAGTGCCAGAGTTATTCGTGAATATGCCGTCTCTTACATCGAAACTGTAAGTTATTAGATTACATCTCATGCATTATCTTTGAAATATTCATTAATTGATTTTGGATTCTTGATTTATTATATGAGCAAGTGTTTCTTTCGTTATAGCTATCAAATTGCAAGAACTTTGATGCTTCCGTGCCTTATTTTGCTATGAACAACTTGGATCGCTTCCTTTCAAAAAGTGAAATACCGGTAAAATTCATAAACATTCTTGAAAATTCTGTAGTCTCAGCTATTTAAAATTCTATTTGTTTCTTGAGGTTTAGAATTCTACATATAGTCATCTCAAGTTCCTAAATGTTTGTTTCTCAGAAGTTGAAGGGATTCGTTATGAATTCTTTCTTCTTCTTCTTCTTCTTCTTCTTCTTCTTCTTCGGCCCGCTAATGAAGTTTAATTTTCAACGTTTTGCTAGACGGTGATTTTCAATAAACAAGAGAACATCAATTTGTTTGTGGTCAGTTGCCTCACGATTTCTTGGAAGATGAGATTGAAATCCTTTGATATCTGTAAATTTTTGGTAAAAATTGAAATTATTTTAGATTTTCCACGTCTCTGTTGGCATTCATTCAATTCACCGGTTAATTAATCTGTACGTACCATGTTTTTCTCATCTCTTGAACTTAATTACAGTCGGAGCAAGGACTGAAATTTGGGAGAAAAGGGGTAATGAGAATGGAGCTCATAATACTGAATTCACTAGAGTGGCGAATGAGATCCTTGACTCCGCTCTGCTTCGTCGGATACTTCATTCGTCTCTTGCCGCTGCCTCAGAACCTCACAAGACGACCTGTTCGTAAAATTGTCATCTGGACTCAAGCTGGTTGATAACTAATTAATCTTTATACCTCATAATGCATTTTCAATTTCCTCTTGTTCGTAACAAATTAAGTTATAGATCTAATTTCTTATCTTATGAATTATACTTATAGTTTCTATATATATATATATATATATATATATATATATATATATATATATATATATATATATATATTATCCAGATATTGTATTTACAAAGTTCAGGCCATCAACTCTCGCAGCATCTGCAATTCTCTGTGCATCGGCAAAGCTGTTTCCAACCAAATATAGTGAAATCAGAAGTGTCATTTTATCTTGCGGATCTTTTAGCGTAGTAATATTCTCAACAAACTCAATAAAAAAAATCTCTAAAACAAATTATTTTGTAATTTAGTAAATCAATTGACATTAATTTAAAAATTCATTTCTTCCAAATAGGGGGATCTTTCTGAATCCATGGAGAGGATAGATACCTTGTTTGAAGCCAAGTTGAGATCACTGACTGGCGAATCATCGACCGGTGCCGGCGTAGGGACAAGCCAGCCACCGAAGGCAACAACCAGTGAAGCGTCGAGCACATTGCCTCCGGGAGCTACAACCGGTGAATCTTCAAGTTCACAGATGGCTGGAGAAGGCGCTGAGGATAAATCCATTCAGGAGGGCCACAGAAGTGGGAAAGAGCCTGTAGTAGAAGAGGATAGGGACACAATTGCAGAGATAGAGAAGGAGCCGGAACCGGCGCCGGCCGGAAATGATGATTCGCTGATTGATTTCAAGCTGGAATGGATTGATCCCACGGCTCCAAAACCAGATATTTCGTTTGGTGTTCTTGGGCGTTGCAGTTTCATAGATGCCCTGGCCAAGTGCTGGCCGATTCCCATTATTGAAGCTCAGGAACAAACTTGGCGATGGCTGCGCCAACTGCTCGACTTTGGTAACAGACCAAACCGTCGTCGCCATCACACTATGAAAGAATTCTCTCCGGTTCAGAGCTCGTCTGATTCATTTATTCCACTATATTGATTTTCTTCTCTAAACTTGGTAGTTGTAGTAAGCCAAGTAGCCAGTTGATTTGAGTCTAATTTCCTGACTCTCATCAGATGTAATTCATGTTCTAGCTATAGTAGGCTGTAGCACCCACAATATGACCAAAAACTTTAGTCTACGTAACAGCACTCATTTTTCACAGATGCATAGAATTTCATGTTGCATTATAAACTACACAGAATTGAAATAGAGAAATGAGGATAGAACCTCGTCTGCGTGTCCTATTGACCAATTGACAAACTTAAAAATAAACCTTCCCTTAACGACCAGTTATGTAAAGTCCCCGCAAGATTTACTATCGTTGTTGGTGTTTCTTAGGGACCCATTCTTACGGTTCAGATTGCTACATGCTGAAATCTTGAACTATAATCGCTCAATGGTTAATCCAACTTTGATTTCATATTTCGTCGATAACTTGAACACACTAAGATGCAATATTTAAGTCACGGAGAAGCTATAATATGATGAACGAATCAACAAGCATGATTTATTTTCATTGCACTAGGAACTTGCAACAGTTGCCTAACAATATTGTTGACAAACCTGTTTCGCACCTAAACCAGCCCGCCAACTTCTGAGATCACACAAACCGCCTCATGAATCAAATTTTAAAATCACTAATTTATAAAGCCTGAAATTAGATCATAAATTAGACCTCTAAAAATACAATCCATAATCCATACATTTTAAACCTCTCATAAACATGATGTGTATCCTATAAAGCCTTTCATCTACACTCAATGGGAAGTAACCCCTGTAAAGTAATCCCATCAGCAGAGCAGAAATAACATCATGATGACTCATATGATCCTATTTAGTTTTTTTCCCTTAGAACCATCCTATCAAGTCATTATTACCCAAAAGTTGTTCAAACAGGAGCTCATGCACACACCCACACAGTTTTAAAAATAACAAAAAGAATGTGAAAATAGTTTTTTTGAATGTGATAATAGAAGTGTTCTCTAAGCAACTGGTATAAACCAAACAGCAATGGGAAAAAGTCCACCACACCAGATAACAGAAGGTAATGGTGCAAGGACTTTTACAGAAAATTTTGGGAAAAGGGTCAGTACAATTCCACGAAAAAACTCGCTGCTTCTTTGCAAACTCTTGAATTCCTAGGGACTTTCAACTTTGCAAATATCATGTCTTTCAACCGAGTCTCTCAAAAAAGTACAAGTACCCCATATCCTTTGGGGGGTCTTTGGAAGCCCCAACTTTTTCATCATTGAAAATTGCCCATCTCCCATCTTTGCATATGTGTGCAACATAGTGGCCACAGTGGGTAGAGGTGCCAATGTGGCTCACTAGCCCAATAAGCCTGTACCCTGAGCAATGACAAATAAAAGAATTTATGTAAGAAAAAGTAATAGAACTTAATATTTAGTAATTTCATTACCGAGGGACTCGGGGTAATGATCAACTCCAATACTATCTCAACAAGTATTAAACACCTTTTTTAGGCTACAATTATAAATGACAATTTGGGACACGGACGGGTATGTCAGATTTCGACTGTTCCTTGTCGTATTCGAGTCCTAAACGTGTGAAGTCTAAACCCGCTTAAGCCAAATATAAATGGGATGGGTTCATTCTGTGACGCCAGTTAACCAATTTAAAATTTGTTTAATTATTAATACTTTTTTGTGCTTGAATACTTCAAAATAGTAGTATTTGACTTTTAAAATAATTTAGAATAAGAGTTCTGTTAATTATACTTATTTTATGATTTATTATACACTTTAGACTAAAGAACAATATAATTTGGTTTTTACTTTGTTACTATGTTCATCAAATATTCAGGTCATACTAGACTGACTAGTATTTAATATAAATTTAGAAGATTTATGTATTAATTTTGCACAACATATTTTCTATTATAATAATTAGCTATTAGTAAATACATCAAGTTGCATTAGAATACTCATGGGTCGCACAGATCATGTCGTTTGCACACTCGTCTATTAAACGGGTTAATGTCGTTTGCACACTCGTTTATTAAATGGGTTAATGACGTGCTCATGTTCAATAAGCAGGTCTGTGATAGGATCAAAGGTCCTGATACATTTAAGTTAATTGTGTTGACCCCTATGTTATTCATGTAGACGTGTAGTGTCATGCCCAAAACAAATCCACCAGGCATGACAAGACTGACACCCTTATTACATATTCCATAAGAAACATTTTCCAGCATTTGTTCAAATTCATAGTAATTATTAACTGTAAATGCCACAGCACAGCAGTTACAAACACACAAAAACAACAATAATAGGAAGGTTAAGCATACTAACTTCCTCCTCCATCTGGCAGTGCATTGTTAACAATTGTAGTGCTAGATGTTGCATCCATGTCTGATGATCCAGCAGAATCATTACTAAATATCCAGTCAGTGGCTTTCTCAATATCACCACCCTGTGAAGAATTAGATAAGACATAAGGATAGAAAATCCAATACTCTTGGAAACCAAAAGTGTCAAATGAAATCTTAATAACCATAGTTGTCACGGCACCACGGCGAGACGCAGCGGTAGTAGACTGCCAAGACGCCTAGGGCAATAAGGTGCCCCCCATAGCGTCCGTATGGCGACAAGTCATTAATAATATGCAATTTATACATTATTTATTTTACTTCAAAAATATATTAGACAATAAAATTTTATATACATTGAAACTCAAAACTTAATAAAGAACACTATAGAATATTATAAAAACACAATTATATGAATACTTCACAATCAAAATTCAAAAAATAAAACACTTTGACATTAAAAACTAATAGAACAGGTCAACAAACGGTACGTAGAAATAAAGTAGAAATAAAGAATCAACTAAGTCAACATCCAACACACATTACAAGCCTAAAAGTAATAAAATTACGCCAGTCCATGAATTATAATGAGTCATGGGTATAAAATGACTTAATTACTTGACTTACGCCAGTCCATGAATTATAGTCCAAGGCGGCCTTGTCCTTGTCTAGCGCTAGGACGCCTAGTCATCGCCATGACAACCATGCTAATAACCTCATACTATATAAATGGCCTAAAATGCTTTCTTCATATACACACGTAAGAATGGACATATGAAGCTTACTGATGCTTTTAATGCCTTCCGAGCTATTTCTTCTTGAAATCCAAAGGAAACTAAAGTATCAACTTTTGATTGATCAAAGAAAACCTCTGCAGTGTGAGCCTCTTGTGAAATTGGAGCATCAATATCTAGCCAGAGAAAAAAAGTGAGCATAAAATATCCTGCCTAATTCAGTTGGGAAACTCAATGTGTAAAGCAACTTTTGCCAAAGTGGTACTCGACTAAGAAAAAACCTGGATCATCCATATGAGAAAGTAACCAGGTCATGGCCTCTTCAACTCCAACATTTGAGGTGTTGATAGCGGCCTTCTGACAATGTAGCTGATTGAATCCCATTACCACAAGCTGGGAAACTATATCTTCATTGGGTAAAATCTTTTGCAGTTCTGACTCACCACCACCAACTGCACACCATGATAATTTTCTAATACATCAAAACTGAGATATTCAAATTCTTTCAGAATCATCTGATAATTTTTTGTTAGACATTCAAGCTCTCTGCCTAGATTGTGTCTGTTTAACATTGGACAAGATCAGGATTAGCAGGACAACAATGATACTAAACAATTCTTTTTTCTTGTATCCAGGACCTTAAATTCTTCTTAGCATTAATAAATTTGATTCATCTTATGAAACTGTAATAGATAGGTCAAGAAACTTCTGCAAAGATACGGCGAAATCCATGACAAGAGAATCAACATTAAAATGATTAGTCGAACACTAATTTGTGTGAAGATGCAGAGTTTTAAATTAATTTTACTGAACAAGAAATTCACTAGCGTTATTTACTAAAGAATATGATCCGCTTAGAAACTAGCTCCAAAGATATTTGTTACATGGCTGAAAAAAACAATAGAACCTACATCCAGATTATGTTCTGAATTCCAGGACTCCGACAGTTACTCCTCCTGAGATAATCCCACCATCCCCACAACTAGAAACATGCTCTGGTAAACACAATTTGTTACAAGGAATCTAAAGACTAAACATTAGAACATACCAGCTTCAGGTAACAGCTCTTCCCCCTGTTGAAGACCCTTACTGCGCATGTAACTGATGTCTATTGTTTCAGGAACATCTATATAGACGTCTATATAGCCAACAAAAAGAGCAGCAGGTATTATCAATCATCATAATGTTCAGATTATATTTCATAGCAAAAAATAATTTAAGGCAATGAGAATACCAAGCTTTTTTGGTACCCAGCCTGACTCCATGACAAATTTTCGCATATGCAACACCAAATAATCTGGAAACGAAGTCAGACCTGCAGTTCTACACAAACAACGAAGCATGTATAAGAGTCCAGAAAGGAAAGAACAACCAGACGCTCTAGTCATATATATATATATATATATATATATATATATATTTTTTTTTTTTAATGGAGTTCATCCTTTCCAACACACTGCCTGGTAAACTTTTAAATTACTATGTTTTCCAATTCAAGGGCATGCAAACCTTTAAGCCACCCCTAAAGAGCCATGCACCGGAAATTTCATACATAACTGCGTGTGGTACTCCTTGAAGTTGGCAAAGTGTGATAATGTTAACTCCATCCCCACCACCCCCCCCCCCAAAAAAACCCCTTTTTCTCACTTTCTTTAATAAAAGTGGAGCACTTGCCTGTTAGTCAGCCCCTTGGGTTAAATTTTCTCGAATGAAAATTGAAGATCTGGTAAACTATGTTTATTTTGACTCCTCGCAAAATGACTCGAGGAGTATGAATTTGTTAGCCAATGAAATATACAAGCCAGATCTAGCCCATAAACGTCGCAAAACAAAATGCATGAATAATTGGACAATATAGTGGTCAGAGAGTCTACTATTAAAAATAAGGTCACCAGGGGTCATTCAAGATTGGCTGAAAAATAAATTGAAAAGATCAATAGGCTTACTTCACTGCAGTTGTCTTAGCCTTCAAGGCAGTACTGTAAAATTCATGCACTTCTTCTTCAGCTGAAAAATTCTGCAAACAATCCTCTAAACGAACACGTGGGCGAACAATTTCATCTGCAGACCTGCTAGAGCTAGAAATAGTTCAGAAGAGAAGTATCAACTTGATCAGAAACATGAAAACAAAGGTTTTGAACTCACACTTCCTTTCCTTCTACACCCCTAGTTGTCTTCAACACGTGAAAGTCTTCTACCTCCTCTACAATTTCAATCAATTATAACATTAGAGGTTATGATAAATAAATCAAAACATTGAGCAGAGGGGAAACAGGAAATTTACTTCTGTTGATGGCTTTATCTAGTGGAATATTGAGAGAAAGAATATAGTCGTGTCTGCTATTGTAAGCCACCTTCCCAGAAGGACATAAAAGTCTCTCTTCAATACCGAATTTGAAACACCTTGAAGGATCCAATTGAGGGTTGCCACCATTAACTCGTTCAACTTGGTCAAGGAAATGTAGGAAGTACTCTAAGGCATCCTAGAGATATGGTTGCGTCAATTATCTATACAACAAATATCTCAACAAAAAGACATAAATAAATGATATATATAATTAAGAACTTGACAACAACTTATTTCATAGGACTTGTTAAGAAAGGAAAATTTGGAGGGGATGAGAAGCATGAGATATTCATAGGGGAAGGACAAAGTCGACAGGCTCTTACATGCTTCATCTTTGGTAGAACAAGAAAGCAAAAATAAAGGGATTAAAGGATTTTTAAAGATATTATCATTATGCCCTTTATTTTACACTAACGTCACACCTTTTAGGAAAAACAAAAACAAACACGGTAAGACCAACCAAGTCCTATTTCTATCCGTTACTGCCAATCTGATAGGAAATACCAGAGTGGGGCCCACAATTCAGTAAGCCCTAAGCAGGCAGCAACAAGCACCAAAACCACCAAAACCACAAGCACCAAATTTCTTGCCAAAATATTACGAGTCTATTAAGGAAACTAGATTTTTCAGTGATCCATCCTCATTACTTATAAGAAGGCTGTATAACATCAGAATCACTGTGATTTGGTTATGTTTAGACCTCATAAAACTTGAGAACTGTTTAATTCAAATAATAAATATCAACCACAGACTACCAGTAAACTGAATGCTCAAGTAACTGACAATCCACAAAGTAAAGAAACAAAATATTTATACAATTTGACTAACCGCTCTTTGGATAATTTGAAATGCCTCGACTCAGTAAGCTTAATTGTCAAAAGAAGATTTTAAAACTAATTTAAACTAAAAGCAAAAGTAACAGTAAAATGTGAGGCATACCTGTTGTCTCATAGTAGAAAATTCAGGGTGACTGGCAGCAATCACTGCCTTAAACATTCGTGGAGGAATACCCTCCTGCTTCTGGAAGAATAGGCAGCAGATAATTAAAATAAAATGTGAAACTGCAATGTAACAACTAAAATGAAACTAACTAATAAGCAAATTAAGACAACCCCATATAGGATAAATGACAAGTGTATTCCACATAAAACAAATATCAAGTTCTTATATTCAGATCAAGGCTGCAAAATTCTGAATAACACAAACTCAGAAACTAATGAATAACTCATATCAGGATTTTAAACTACAATCAGTAGATTACTTGGAATGGATCTAGAAAGTTGAATAGCAAAAAAAACCGAGCAAGTAGGCAAAATGTAGAGTCACGGAGCTTACAGCAATTGGAGTAGAGTTTGCAGCATTCACAGTACCATCTTTCTGTGTGTCAAATGATTATAGTATTCCATCTGAACACATAAATGCATAAAGCGGAGAGATATCGAACATGACATACCTCCAGAATTGGAACTGAATATTTTCCAGAAAGCAAACCATGAGCTAGCTTCGTTCTGCAATACAAAATAAATATGTTACAAAGCGTCTCACTCAATCTGAACTACACTATAGTATCAAACAACTTCTACCATCCCTCATGTACTAGTCCTTCATAAGCCACCAAATTTTTGTGAATATTTGAAAAGTAAGTGATGGAAGAACAAAGGATTCCACTGTTAAAAACATCACTTTGTCCAAGTACAACACAAGCAACCTCAATAAATGACCATTAGAACACTTGAACACTTATTTCATCATTGGAAAAAGTAGACAAAAGCGCTGCGTTTTACGCTACAAAGGCACAATTTTCAGTAAGGAGACGAGCTATCTTCCTGTTTAGTAAGAAAGAAGATACCACCCGTTCCCTATAAGTTGTAATACTTATTATTAAAGATGGTACCCTCAAGGTAAAGTTTATAGTGATTTTATCATGTTAACTTAGAGAGAAAATACACATCATAAAATGTGCTAGTGTTTTTGAATGGCAAAAGATTTTATCATTTTATCAAAAGATAAGGAGTAGAATATGGACAAAAACATGTAATATGATGACAAAGAGTAAAATAGTGACAAAAAAATGTATTCATGACGACGCAATAATTTTCATACTCAACTCAACTATAACTTTTATCATTGAGATAGGATGGTCCAAGTTCATTAAAATTGAATACACTATGCATGACCAATTCTGCTTGAACCAACATTTAGTTGCCTGCGATTGTAAATACCCAATCGTAATGTATTTGAATCCAGTTCCAAAAATGGAAAATTATCATTTTAAGAACATTATACAAGTTTCAAACAAATTTTTCTGATTGTGAGTTTTTCTTTTATGGAGAAAGGAAGGGGAAGGCATAGGAAATCAAGAGCTTAGCATAGATAAAACACCCTTGATTTAGCCTTTGAATATCAACTTCCAAAATAAAACTATCACAAATAAATGGATAAAAGTGGATAAATAATCGATTTTATTACAAGTCTCCTTCTTGAAAAAGCACTCACTAATAAAACCACCAAAATAACGACCAAAATATC
Organism: Panax japonicus; assembly: GCA_020205505.1. NCBI lineage: Eukaryota > Viridiplantae > Streptophyta > Magnoliopsida > Apiales > Araliaceae > Panax > Panax japonicus. The sequence continues at coordinate 365,249 of CM035093.1, read as the reverse complement.
AATTATATAAGATTTCCCAACTTAGCACATTCTAAAATATGCAGTACACCACAGTTCAGTTCTTGTCAATGACACACTCCATATGACAGATAAATTATGGTGACATTGGAAGCTTGAACCACACAAGAAAAATGTTGTTTCCCTTGTACACCTTCTGCAAAGCTTCACATGTCATCCCCATAAATAATTTGTAATTGCCAGCAACAACAAAATATGGTGCTAACTAAACAGTACCACGACAGTGATAATAATAACAGCTCTTAGAATATTTTGTCATTATTTACAAACCTATTATAATATAATAACCGATATAGCATCAACTACAAGGTCCCATATAAGTAAAGAACATTGAAATGTTACTCTCAAACCCTCTAAAACTATAACTAACACTAAAATGAATACACTAAGCATGTATCGGTACAATTTCGAATGTTATACATTAGTGATAGATACCTTTCCACTATTATTCTTTACAATATCAATCAAACATTTTTACAAGAAAAATAGTATTGATGAGTTCTTCAACACGCAACTGCAACAGCAACTGCTACACGGAGTGGCTAATGGCTATGGAAAGTAACAAAGAAATTATGCGGAAAAAATAATAAAGATAGCAGTGAGATGGGGCCAAAATCCAATCTAAATAGCTCGATCACCTAAAAAATCAAATAATGTACTCCCTCCGTCCCAAGATAAAAATCCTGTTAAACTTTTCACGCATATTAACTATTAAGAAGAGGAATGAAATGACAAAATTATCCATAATAATACGTCATTAATCATTTCCAATGTAGGTGAGAGAGTGACTTTATAGCTTTTCAATTCAAAATATTTTCACCGCATAACTAATTATATTTATTAAATATGGAGAGAGAATTAGAATAAGAAAAATATGAGATATTTAATGCTAATAGTATAATAGGAAAAGTTGTGTAAAAGTTTGGTTATTAAAAGAAAGTAGACATTTAACCTGGGACTACCCAAAATAGTAATAAGTACTTTTATCTGGATGGAGGGAGTATTAGTTACTTACAACTGCATATTCAGGTCAATTGTTGGATCGGAAGGAGCAGTATCAAAAGCCAATTTCAAATTTTGGTTCATGTAGTATCTATACAATAAACACCAAAAGGTCAACGTAAGATACGAAACAGACAATAATTATGTCAATTACTTTCCTTGTTGAAATTAGGTGATTTTTTCATATTCATCAATGAGATTACTGACCGTGAACAGAAGAAACGGGTTGAGAACACAACCTGCATTGTAGCAGCCAGGTAACAACTGTAAGGAAACAAAACCAGGAATCAAATGAAAGAAGGGAAAAGAATATATAGTCTTGTTAACCTAGAAACTCTACTTTAAGGACCAGTATTACCTATTGCCAAGATTGATAAGTCCTGTGTAACCTGGTCCAAACAATGGTTCAACTTCCTGTCCACTTTCTAGAATACGGTTCCAGTCAAAGTTGGTGTTTTGATCCAGTTCCCTCTCAGCAGTAGTCATTTCGGTCTTCATAATTTAAATAGAAAAAAATCAGATCAACTTTAAAGCAAACAAATAATGTTTGAAAGAACTATATCAAAATATCTAGATATAAACTGATAAATTTAGAATCCCAAGGGCAGAACAATATAACATGCTAGTAGCGGTAACTATATTATTAGACAATGATTGATTGTATTTATACTCAAGATAAACAGAGGCATGAGTTCACCACTGTGATTTGCATATCTAGGGCTCACAATGCCAAAGGTAAGTAGTGTGTGCGTACTCTGTATCTATTAATTTTTTCACCTTTTCCCATTCCTTTTTCTTTGATAGGTAATGCTTAGTCGTATTATACACCATTATACCAAAAGGAGGCCGCCTCAATATACAAATAATGAGCACATTAGTTACCCTTTCCTTTTGCTGCATTTACCAGCAAATGAGGACAGATAGACAGATTGAAAGGAAGGGGGTGATTACAGCAATAAATATTAGAGCTCAAAATTTTTGCATAACAAAATGTTCTTATGTACCATATCATGTGTCACAAGATACTACCTAACTCTTGGAGTAAGCTAAGAACAAATAAGAGAGACAAATATAACAAAGAGAATATTTCTTGCACACATCAAGTGCATAAGAAGCATTACCAAGAAAAGTTACATAAATTAATATTCAAATCGCAAAACGTGACTTACCTTTTGCAAGGATGAAAAGTCAATACCAAAGAATGCCAAATGCTGTGCTAAAAGTGGGTCCATAACACTTTCATCCTCCGGATAAGAGAAAACATCTGAGCTGCCAAAATGTGTTATTCATAATTATATTTGAATCAAGTTAAAATTACATAAATCAAATGCACATTTGATCAATTACCATAAGAAGCTACATAATACATAGAGAATCGTAATGCAGTTCTAAAATTCCAACAATATGGTTCGGTAAAAATAGCCAATGCCTACGACATCTAGAAGTCATTAAATGCTTGTGTTAGACCAGAACTCACTTTCACATGAAAAGTTGGTATGAAGCAATTTCAAGTATATTATTCTGAATAATTCACAGATTTCTGCAGATACATTTAGAAGCAAAAGGATCTTGCAAGTCTTTGAATGCTGCAAATCAGCAAAGCATAGACACGCAAGCACACACCAAAAGGAAAAATTCAAAACTACAGTGAGCAGCAGTATTAATGATCAATGTCACCTCTAACAGAAGCAAGGTGGTAATACCTGCTCCCTCCAGATCAGCGGTTATAGTCCCAAGTTTTACAGCAAGAGGATAACCAGTTTCATTAAAATGTTCAATAGCATGGTTGTTACCACCACTTCCATCCCAATTTCTCCTACCGCAGAGGATCATTCCATCAGTTAAATTTAACCAAAGATTTTCAGTCTTGTCACACTTGGCACATTTCCAACCAGATGGAGGGACAATAACACCATTGCCGATTTGTGGAAGATTCAATGCATGTTCACTAATTTGCTTTGTATCAGCTGTCCATGATGCGACCTGCTCTTTCCGCTCAGCACCCTCAGCCAACAGAATAGCATCAACTGCCAATCTTACCTGTATTTTTAATATAATTTTTCACACGTATAATCAGATGAAGTATGTAGCTTAGATCTGTTCCCTCCTAATTCTTTAATTTCATAATCCTCTTCTAGTAATTTAATACTTCAAGAGAAAGACAATAGACCTTCTCGGGCAACTCCACTGAAGGAAAAGGTAGAGTTGCATAATCTGGCAAAATGACTATATGGTAAGTTTCTTCATATTCAGCTTCATGGTTGTCAAATCCTCCATCAGCACCTACAAAGAAACCATGTGAAACCTGTGTCTATACAAATCAACACATTTCTAATGAGTTCAGTGTTGAGCCACTATGAAGATTTTGAAATTACCAACAGCTCTAACTTAAAATAAGTGATATCTAGCTTAAAGTTCCAAGGCGCAGCTATATATATGCATATATATATATATGTGTGTGTGTGTGTGTGTGACAATAAGTGAATACCACTTGTACTACATACACATTATATATTAGTAAATAAGTCTATAGTCTATACTAAACTTTACAATGTTAGACATACCAGTAGTGGAATTACTGCAAAATAAAGTAGGAGGATGTACATGACAAGGAGAATAAAACTAAAGTGCTCTTAACAGGAAAATTAAATAATGGAAAATATTAAATATGTAATGAAATTTGAAATTGATCAAATGAACACTAAAAAAAACAAATCAATGCCAAAACATAAAAGGAAGAACTGAGGGGATGGATGATCCCCTAGCCCAACTTCTCTTAACCTTCCAGGTAAGGGAATACATGGTTATAAAAATATGGACTTAGTAAATACCCCTTTAAGTCCTAGTTGATATAAGCAGCAGTTTTATTTTTACCCTTCCTATACACAAAGTAAGACTTTAAACTTCATTTCCATTGATTTTCTTTATTATAAGTTCCTGAACAAAATGGACGATGGAATTTTATATCCCTTCTTCTTTTCTCCACAGAATTGACAAAAAAAGATCAGGGGCTAACATACTCATTCCTCCTCTTCTCTCTCCAAAACAGTGTAAAACTGATAGCTTTGAAACTAATAAAAAAAATTATAAAAAGAAGCATATAGCATAGTAACTCAGGTACCTATCGCCAAGAGAGTTGGTTTCTTCAGAGGTCTATCTTCAGGAACTGGCTTTTTTGTCTGCTTTATATGTAGATAGACTGGGTTTCCAGTCTTCACGAAGTTCCAAGCAACACAATCCTTTCCAAAGGCAAGGAATGAGTTCATGTCAACAAACAACCCACCTTCAGATTTCTGGAAACACCACAGCACATTTACACCATCAGAATTTATGAACATAGTGCAACATGTTGCCTAAAAAAGCTTTTATTTGGCTTTGCATATATTTTGATCACCATAAAAAAATTATTTTACAAATTCTATAAGCTATTGTAATTTCCATGACTAATATGTCAATCTCAAAGCAAACAAAAAAGCTAATATAAAAATTATTATTTGAATACATATGTCCATACAGAAATACAAACAAGACGTATTTAAATATAAAACTAAGTCGGAGAACGATGAAAAAATACTCCAATTTGGTAATCACAAACCCTAAATATTGGTCTTAAATAATGCGGAAGACAACAGCGCAGCAATACCAGATCAAAACCTAAGTGATTATAATTGCCATTCTATATATAACAATTTAATGTTTGTAATTCGAGCTAAAACAGTTGCAGTTAAACGTATATGAGTTTAAACAGTATATAAACAATCGAGCGGATGATAATTAGAGCGGAAGAAAGAAAAAAAATACCGGAGTATCAAAGGTAATGCAACATTCTTGTTTGTAGATACGACATGTGGGCTCTGGAATTCGAACCCGTGAAAGGTTTGATCGGAGAAGCTCCATGATAGTTGGAAAAATAGGGAGAGGAGGATAGGAATATATAGAAGTGTACGTATATAAGTACTAAGTAGAATATATTCTTTGCCCTAAGCTTTATATATTCTTTCCCCTACGCTTTTTACACTACGATGCGCCAAAGCAAATAGAGCGTTACAGTTTCAAGTAACACCTTTTTTCCTGGGTTTGGGTAGTCCTTTCAAGTTGTCAATTACTTTCAAAATCATTTTTCATGAGTAAAGTCTTAAGTGATATTGTGTTCCCCCTATTCGATTTCATCCCAACCCGGCTCATTTTGACTCGAGCAGTTTAACTTAATCTCAATTTTTAATATTTTAAAATAAAATAATTATTTTAAAAATAGTTATTTTTAATATTTTTAAAAATATTATTTTTCAAATAATAATTATATTTAATATTTACAACTAAAATAGTTTTTAAAATCATTATTATTTTTAATATTTTAAAAGAAAATATTATTTTTAAAAACATTTTAAATAATAATTTAATTTAATATTATAAAATATTATAAACTTTAATATTTTAAATAATAATTTAATTTAATATTATTATTTTAAGGAAAAAATATTATAAACTTTTATTTTTTCAAAAATGTGTAAAATTTCATTCAAAAAAAGTAAAGTTAAATTTTTTTAAATCTTAATTATTTTTATTAAAATTTACACATCTTTTAAAAAAATTATTTTTGTTTTTGTGAAAATAATGTTTTATTTTATAAAATATATATTTTATAAAACTTTACTCATTTTTCAAAAAAATGAAAAATTTTCCAAATTTTTTTTCGGAAAATTATTAATATTTTTAAAACTTTTCAACATTATTTTCAAAAAAAATGAATCAATTTTTTATTTATCTTTTACTGTTTTTTTATTTTTATTTTAAAAAATTCTTATATTAAGAATACATATAATAATGGTAAAGATATTAACTTTTTTTCTGAAAATAAATTTTTACATAAAAAATGAAAAAAAATCTAAATTTTTTAAAATAAAGTTTTATTTTCTTATTTAATTTTTTTGAATTGAAACTTTACTCATTTCTAAAAAAATAAAATTTCTAATATTTTTCCCTTAAAATAGTAAATGTTTTTATAACTTTTTAAAAACAATAATTTATTTTAAATATAACAAGTAATTAATATTTTATTTTAAAATATAAAATTATTATTATTTAAAATATTAAAAATAAAAATAATTTTAAAATATTAAAAATAATAATTATTTTAAAATTATTTATAAAAAAATTATTTTAAAATATTAAATATAATTATTATTTTAAAAAAAAATTGAAAACAATATTTTCTTTTAAAATATTAAAACTACTTTTTTTTAAATAATTATTTTACTTTAAAATAATAAAAATAATTTTTATTTTAAAATATTGAATTTAAATATTATTTTAAATTATTGAAAATTTTATTTTATTTTAAAATATTAAATATTTGGGTTGGGTCAAACCGGTCGTGTTGGGTCAAAATTTAGTCAAAATAGGTCGGATTGTGTTCAAATCGAATAGAAGAAACGAGAATACTAGATAAATGTCATTTTAAGAACCTAACTACGAAAAATGAATTTTATGAATAATTTTAAAATGAATGACAACTTAAAGCGACAAAAATGTCATTCAACATTTTTTCCCGTATGTGTAGACTGTATGAAACAACCCGGGTCAAATCCCGAGTCCGGAACAAATCTTGGGTCAAATCCCAAGTCCGAATCGAATCAAATCCATCTAAATAAGGTCTCAAACTACTGGCCCAATAGTATCTTCTTGGGTCATCTAGCCCACCACAGGCTCCCAAAAGGTCATGACTTGAAGGTACTATTGGTAGTTACTAAATTCCTTATATGCAGACAAATTTTCCCCTATCTTTCGATGTGGGACTGGGGTGTTACAACTCTCTCCAAAATTTCAAATGGGCCAATATAACGCGGACTAAGCTTCCCTTTCAACCCAAATCGCCGAATGCCCTTCCAAGGAGAAACTTTTAGAAATACATGCTCACCAGGTTCAAACTCTAAAGTCCTCCTATGCTTATCAGCATAACTCTTCTGCCGTGATCGAGCCGACTTCAATTTCTCTTTAACCACCGCTACTTTCTCCGTAGTGATTTGAACTAACTCAGGCCCTTCTATGGCCCTTTCGCCAACCTCATCCCAACAAGTTGGTGCCCGACACTTCCTACCATACAGTGCCTCAAAAGGAGCCATCCCAATACTTGCATGCCAGCTGTTGTTGTAAGCAAACTCAACTAGGCTCAAGTAATCATCCCAATTACCCGACCACTCAAGTGCACAAGACCTCAACATGTCCTCTAATGTCTGAATAGTCCGCTCGGATTGACCATCAGTTTGCGGATGGAAAGAAGTACTGAAGTTGAGTCGAGTGCCCCAAGCTCGTTGAAACCCTTTCCAGAACCTTGAAGTGAACCGCGGATCCCGATCTGAAACAATAGACACCGGAGTACCATGAAGTCTAACAATCTCCTGCTGAAAGATATGTGCCAACCTATCCACCGAGTAACCCTCATGGATAGCCAAAAAGTGTGCCGATTTGGTCAACCGGTCCACCACTACCCATATGGCATCATTCTTCCTGAAAGTCTTCGGCAACCCAGTCACAAAGTCCATCGTGATATCCTCCCACTTCCACACTGGAATGTCTAACTGTTGCAACAACCCACTAGCTCGTTGATGTTCTATTTTCACTTGTTGACAAGTGAGGCACCTCCCAACATATTCAGCCACGTCTCGTTTCATCCCATTCCACCAAAAATTCCTCTTCAAATCCCTATACATCTTTGTAGAACCTGGATGAATTGAAAATAGCGAACTATGAGCCTCAGCCAGCACAGCCTCTCGAATGATTGGATCTGACGGTACACACAACCGCTCACCCAACCAAATCACACCATGGTCATCAATACGAAACTCGGGCTGCTTGCCCTCCTCTAGATTCTGTGCCATACTCCACAATTCTCCATCTTCCTTTTGAGCTTCTTTGATCTGCGAGATAAGAGAGGGCTCCACTCTCATACCCGCCAAATGCCCATCTGAACCTCGTATATACAACTCCAACTCGATCCGCTCCATATCTGAAATAAGCTGAGGTTGCGTAATAAGGGCAGCTACACTCCCTGAACTCTTTCGGCTAAGAGCATCTGCAACTACATTTGCTTTCCCCGGGTGATACTGAATCCTCGCATCATAATCCTTTAGAAGTTCCAACCAACGCCTCTGCCTCATATTGAGCTCCTTCTGAGTAAAAATGTATTTAAGACTTTTGTGATCGGTGAATATATCACAAGTCTCTCCATACAAATAATGCCTCCAAATCTTTAAGGCAAAGATCACCGCTGCCAACTCCAAATCATGTGTGGGGTAATTCACCTCGTAAGGTTTAAGCTGCCTAGAAGCATAAGCAATCACCTTACCGTGTTGCATTAAAACACACCCCAAGCCCTTCTTAGAAGCATCACTATAAATCTGATAGCCTCCTGTCCCCGACGGCAATGCAAGTATAGGAGCTGACACAAGTCGTTTCTTTAACTCCTCAAAACTCTTCTCCCGCTCTTCATTCCACATAAACTTCACGCCCTTTCTCATCAACTGAGTCAATGGTAAGGCAAGCAAGGAAAACCCTTCCACAAACCGCCTATAATACCCTGCCAAACCCAAGAAACTCCTAATCTCCGTCACTGTAGTAGGTCTTGGCCATTTGGTGATAGCCTCAACCTTCGCAGGATCCACCTTAATGCCTTCAGCAGAAACAACATGTCCCAAAAATGCAACCTGCTCCAACCAAAACTCGCATTTAGAGAATTTAGCATACAACTTCTCTTTCTGCAAAATTCCTAATACTGTGCGAAAATGCTCCTCATGTTCTTCCTTAGACTTAGAGTAAACCAAAATGTCATCAATAAAGACAATGACAAATTGGTCCAGGTACTCCCTGAACACCCGATTCATTAAATCCATAAACACCGCTGGGCGTTAGTCACACCGAATGGCATCACCAGAAACTCGTAATGCCCATATCGGGTACGAAAAGCCGTCTTAGGGATATCCTCATCCCTCACTCTCAACTGATGATAGCCTGACCTCAAGTCTATCTTCGAAAAATATTTCGCCCCCTGAAGTTGGTCAAACAAGTCATCAATCCTCGGCAATGGATACCGATTCCTGATGGTGATCTTGTTCAACTCCCTGTAGTCTATACACAGCCTCATAGACCCATCCTTCTTCTTCACAAACAAGACTGGAGCACCCCAAGGTGAAACACTCGGGCGAATTACACCACGATCCAACAGTTCTTGCAACTGCTCCTTCAACTCCTGCAACTCCAACGGTGCCATCCGATACGGCGCCTTAGAGATAGGCTCCGCACCAGGAACAAGCTCAATAGCAAATTCCACTTCCCGCTGTGGTGGCAAACCTGACAACTCCTCAGGGAACACATCAGAAAAATCACGAACAATTGGAACATCCTCAATAAGAGACTCACCCTTAGAGGTATCCTTCACAAATGCTAAATACCCCTCACAACCCTTTGCTACCAACTTCCCAGCCTTCAAAGCTGAAATCAACTTCAACACCCTACTCGGTTGAGAACCCTGAAACACAAATTCTGGAGATTTCATATCTCCGAATATAACCTTCTTCGCCTGACAATCTATAGTGGCCTGGTGCTTATCCAACCAGTCCATCCCAAGAATGATATCGAAATCGTGCATACACATCGGAAGGAGATTAACGCTACGAATCTTATCCCCAAAACTGATCGGACATCCTCGATACAAATCAGAAATAACTACAGAAGTCCCCATCGGGGTAGCAATAGACATAACAGAATCTAAAGACTGAGATGGCACACCCAGGTGCCGAACAAAAGACTGAGCAACAATAGAATGAGTAGACCCCGTATCAAATAAAATAGACGCTTCACGATTTCCAACTAAAAGAGTACCAGAAACAGTACCTGGTACACCTGCTGCCTGGTTATACGTCAAAGCAAACACTCGACCACCCTGACGCTGACCTCCATTGCCACCATTATCACCACCTCCACCATTTCCACGTGGCCCAGCACAATCCCTAGCAATGTGACCCATCTGTCCACACAAGAAGCATGCACCGGTGAGTCTGTGGCACTGCCTCCCCGGATGAATAGCCCCACAAATAGCACAAGGAGCTATCGGAATAAGATTCGGGTTACCCCCACCAGCTGGTCCCGGATAACGACCCTGATTTTGCCCCTGCGGACGATTCTGTCCCTGCTGACGATTCGGTCCATACCAAGGTAGCTGAAGCTGACGATTTTGCCCCTGCTGAGGCATCTGCTGATAACCCCTGTTCTGATTCTGGCCACGCCACTGCCCTTGCTGGCCACTACGATTCCTGTTCAACTGACCACCCTGACTTCTCCCATGCTGAACTGAAGCTTGACCCTGTTGGTCATCTCTGTCCCTCTTTCGACTCCCTTCCGGTTTGGAAGTCCGAAAGTCCTGCCGCTTCATCTCAATATTCTTGGCCGCATTAGCCACTGCTGACACGTCTGCAAACTTGGTATTAATGAGATGTTGGCGATACCTATAATGAATCCGCCACTTGAACTTCTCCGCCTGTTCTGCTGCAGTCCCTGCAGAAGTTCCCGCAAATCCTGCCAACCTGGTGAACCTCGTCATGAAATCTGTGATGGACTCGTCATCTTTCTGCCGAATAGACAGATACTCTCTGGCATATGCCTCTTTATCAGCAGCTGGAAAGTACTGTTGATAAAAGACCTCACAAAACTCTGCCCAATGAAGTGTCTCCACGTACCCATCACCCTTAGTTGTCTTCAGTGCTTTCCACCACCTTTGTGCATCCCCTTCCAGCTTGTAGGCAGCAAGTAATACTTTCTGATTATCCGAGCACCCCAACACATCGAAAATCTTCTCTAAGTGGGCAATCCAATTCTCTGCATCAATTGGAGTTGGAGCTGAACTGAATGCCTGTGGTTTCTGCTTTTGAAACCTTTCCAACCACACATACATTGGAACCACCTGCTGATTAATACCATCTGTATTCACTTCCTCTTCGTTTGCATGTGGACCATTATTTCTTGGGTTCTCCTGTTCAGGAATTTCTGGTGGCGGCTGCTGCATTGCCTGTACAACCTGCGCCACTAACTGAGGTAACGCCTGATTCACAGCCTGATTCACCAAGGTAGCCAACTGAGCATTAATCTGATCATTAGGTTGCTCATTGGACCGACCTTCACCTCTTCCCCTGTTGTTACCTCGCCTCCCAGCAACTCTAGCTGATCTTCGAGCCATCTAACAAAGAGATCAACGAATAGATAACAAAGCAGATTAGAGACAGATTTGAATATAGCTGATATAATAGCTGAACAGAAAATCAAACAGAACAAAAATCTAACCCAGAAGTCTACCCATAACTCACAGGTCAAACCTAAATAGGTTTTCTACAAGAAAGAACCTGGCTTTGATACCAACTCTGTAACACCCCCTTTCCGAAATAGAAAGAGAGGTTACTCAAAACACAACAAAACTGATGAGTTTAATAGCAAGGCTCAAAGCCCCAAAAGAATAGTCTTAATTAACTAATAAATACCACAAATCACCCATAATAAATCTCAAACTGTCTCAAACCACAATCTAAAATAATTATTACAATTCCAAGTAACTGACACATCAAGTCTAAACAGAATATTTCTAAATCATTGGAATGAATGGAGCTCTCATCACACTTGCCCTTGATCCCCCTGATTACCTGCCGGAAGACAAAACACAGCATGAGCCAAATGCCCAGTACGGATATAGAATACAAGAATAATGAAACAAAATAACTAATACAATTAAATGAAATGAGACGAAACGAACTGAAACGAAACGAACAAAACTAACACAACGAAATAATAGGCTGAATCAAGTGGCTGGGTGTTATTTCATACCGAGCTCAGAATATAATAATATAACTTGCCACACAGGCAAGTCAAATAATGCCACACAGGCAATCAAAATAATGCTACACAGGCAATCACACATCGGACTGCGCAATCCAGATGCGTGCAAAATCGGAAGGTGTGTTTGGCACAAACATCACCAATCCGCAGAACAGAACAGAACAGAAACTAGGGTCGACCCATACGCCTCCCACAACAAAACACCAAATGGCCAACTCCCACCGGAGCACACAACGGAGACGCCGTGGACTGATCACACCGCCACGGAAGGTGTCATGCCTCGGTGCCAAGAGGACATGCCTGTGGTACCCCCACAGGTGGTTATAGCTCAGGTATACCCTACGGTATTCTAACAAAATATAATGTCACAACACATGCGACAAAATATCAACACAAAGGGGTTCTAATATGTACATGTTAAATCGAACGAATCGTCAACACAAGTCTCTAAAATATACTAACATGTACATCACTATAAATATAAAAATAAAATTTAGACATGACACGCTAGTCTAAAGAGTACAATGTGAGTTCCAATACAACGCCAAAATAAATTTATCACAATAAATTGACAAGGAATAATTATGAGAGACAATACTAAATTTCGAAACGAATAACGAAACGAACGAATTAAAAACAAATGAGTCTCGCTGAAAGAGTACGGAATCCGTACCTGGATTAAGCAATGTAATACCCAAAGTTATAATCTCAATATACCTCGTTAAACTCCTTCCGTTCAAACTAATCAAAACAAATAAATAAATTATAAATTTAATATTATTATAACTATTAAATTTATAATTTATTTATTTGTTTTGATTAGTTTGAACGGAAGGAGTTTAACGAGGTATATTGAGATTATAACTTTGGGTATTACATTGCTTAATCCAGGTACGGATTCCGTACTCTTTCAGCGAGACTCATTTGTTTTTAATTCGTTCGTTTCGTTATTCGTTTCGAAATTTAGTATTGTCTCTCATAATTATTCCTTGTCAATTTATTGTGATAAATTTATTTTGGCGTTGTATTGGAACTCACATTGTACTCTTTAGACTAGCGTGTCATGTCTAAATTTTATTTTTATATTTATAGTGATGTACATGTTAGTATATTTTAGAGACTTGTGTTGACGATTCGTTCGATTTAACATGTACATATTAGAACCCCTTTGTGTTGATATTTTGTCGCATGTGTTGTGACATTATATTTTGTTAGAATACCGTAGGGTATACCTGAGCTATAACCACCTGTGGGGGTACCACAGGCATGTCCTCTTGGCACCGAGGCATGACACCTTCCGTGGCGGTGTGATCAGTCCACGGCGTCTCCGTTGTGTGCTCCGGTGGAAGTTGGCCATTTGGTGTTTTGTTGTGGGAGGCGTATGGGTCGACCCTAGTTTCTGTTCTGTTCTGTTCTGCGGATTGGTGATGTTTGTGCCAAACACACCTTCTGATTTTGCACGCATCTGGATTGCGCAGTCCGATGTGTGATTGCCTGTGTGGCATTATTTTGATTGCCTGTGTGGCATTATTTGACTTGCCTGTGTGGCAAGTTATATTATTATATTCTGAGCTCGGTATGAAATAACACCCAGCCACTTGATTCAGCCTATTATTTCGTTGTGTTAGTTTTGTTCGTTTCGTTTCAGTTCGTTTCGTCTCATTTCATTTAATTGTATTAGTTATTTTGTTTCATTATTCTTGTATTCTATATCCGTACTGGGCATTTGGCTCATGCTGTGTTTTGTCTTCCGGCAGGTAATCAGGGGGATCAAGGGCAAGTGTGATGAGAGCTCCATTCATTCCAATGATTTAGAAATATTCTGTTTAGACTTGATGTGTCAGTTACTTGGAATTGTAATAATTATTTTAGATTGTGGTTTGAGACAGTTTGAGATTTATTATGGGTGATTTGTGGTATTTATTAGTTAATTAAGACTATTCTTTTGGGGCTTTGAGCCTTGCTATTAAACTCATCAGTTTTGTTGTGTTTTGAGTAACCTCTCTTTCTATTTTGGAAAGGGGGTGTTACACTGTAGTACTCCTAATTTATTTCCGTTCCGATTGAAATGTTAAATCCTTAAAACTTACCAAGTCTAGTCGTAATACGATAATTAATGATTTTATATTTTTTATTTCTTTTAGTTTTATTTGTCATTTCTATTTTTAAAAAAAAGTCATCACATTTATTTTGAAAATGCCTCCAACTTGAAAAGTTCGAGAAAAAAAAATAAAAGAAAGAAGAAAGTTAAAATTAAGTTATACAATAATTGACAAATATTGATATACTCATAAAGAAAATAAAAAAATAAATAACTAAAAAAATAAAAATATTTTAACGGATGAGGTAGTACAAACAACATTACATTTTTTTTACCATAAAATAGTTACCAAAAAATATTGCAGTAGAATTACTTTTCATTAAATAAAACGATTTTCGATGATTATCTAAATAGAAAGTCTTTTTATTTTATTTAAAATAAACACTAGTTAAAAGAGTTTTCTAAGTAACAAATATTTTAAAGATTCTAAAAATGAAACTTATTCCACGAAATTAATACTACTACTTTTTAGCATAAATTTTAAGGGTCCTTAAACTAATATACAACAATTAGAAAATATTTATAAAAATAAAACATACACAACATAATTACAAAAATAATGCAACATAATATTACGTTGCTAAAATTACGGATCATTATATCCCTACAAGTTAGTTACCGACTTTCATACTTCCAAATAACCGCACCAAAATTCAAGCAACTGAACAAAACATAAAAGATCGACAGCAACTCTGAGATGAGAGAAGACCAGATCAACGACGTATCTACCGGAGAAGATGAAATCTATTATTGCGACACAACTCTGAGATCAGAGAAGAACATAAAAGATTGATAGCAACTTCAAAATCTGTAACCAGAAACTTACTGCAACTGAACTGATAATAATGAATGTTTTGAATGCAAAATGCATTTGAAAATATGTTTTATACTCTGGTTACTAAATACATATAAATTGGTTACTGTCTAATATTGTTTTGGTTACTGTTTATTATTGATTTGGTTGTTGTATAATGTTTATTTGCTTGCTTTAATTATAATTTTAAAGTTTATTCTACTTATGTTTTTTATATTAATGATTACTTATTAAATACATTGGTTACCTTTCTGCAACTACTGGTTACTGTCTAATCTGGATTTGGTTAGTATATAATGTTGACTTGGTTACTGTTTAAAATTGCAATGGTTACTACATAATATTACACCCAGTTCATGTTCTGGTTACTAACATTATGTAGTTTGGTTACTGTCTGACATTGAGTTGGTTACTTTACAGACCATAAGCTAACAGTGTAAGACCCCAACTTATTATTAATGAAATTAAATTTTCACTATTTATTATTTTGAAATAGTAAGGGTTGATTTGATTAATGTGGATAGTTATAAGTAAAATACGCAAATATTTCAAATAAACAAGTGGTTATAAAATATTCTTTTGGTCGTGAAATATTCTTACTGTCGGGGAATATTTGTACGACGGCGCAGCCTTGTGTGGGCCCCATAACGAAAAGCGATTGGATGAAGAAAATGACAAATATAAATTATTTAAAAATAACGACGTAGTTGTTACCGTTAATACTGTAAAAATACTCGGTGGTTAAAACACAGTAGCACACAATATTGCACCAATTATTGATTCTTACGTAAGAAGGCATTACTCAATAATTGTTACAGTAATTACTGTTCAGTATTTTATTTTATTAATTCAATAATTGCTGCATTGATATTTCTGTTGTTTTAATAATTGTCACTACACAGTATTTTTCATTATCGGAGCAATAATTCATATTATCTGAATAATATTATCGGATAACATTATTGGCAATGTCTAGAAAGTTCTGTCTAAGAAGAGGTTTGGTCACCTAATTGCGCGCCAGTAAGGAGAAATCCTTATTGGAAAGCCCCCTCTATTTTGGAAACTGCCTGGTTGTCAGTATTGTGATTCTATAATATTATTTGTGAATAATTAATTATTAATTTATATGATGAGGAAAATATTAATTTTATGTGGATATAAATGGAAAAAAATTTAAAGTGACAATTGTTGAAAATTAATATTTTATCTTTTTCTGATAAAATAATTCATTTAAATATATTATTATATTATTATAATATAATAACAGTGATATCTTTACAATGAATATGGGATATATGAGTATATGAGGAGGAGGAGAATTTTTATTACCAAAAATATTTAAAACATATTTTTCATGTCTATGGACCCCATTTCTTGACTGAAATTTGATTATAGCCTGTAAAATCGCTCGTTTATGGATTTCGGTCAATTTCTGTTTGGAATTTGAAAAAAATTTCTTCTGCAAAGTTGTAGATAATGGAATTTCCTATAAAAAAGGCGCGAGTTTCGAATTTTCTGATAAAAGGACTATTTATTATGAATTATTGAAGTTTCGTAGTTCCGAAATAATTGATTTTGTAAGTTTTAATTGTTTATATCAACAAAAACGTTTTTCAAATGTTTGTGGGCATCTTTAACATGTGCTAGATGGCTGAAATCAGTTGGTAAAGTGGGCGTAGAAATTTGTAATATAAATAATAATATTTTATTAAATTTTCTACTTTGGTGTTCTAAGCATTTTCCTATAAATAGGGTGCTTAGGTTAGAATTGAAAATCACACCAGAAACTGAAGTTTTCTCTCTTTTTCTTTCGATATATTGAGCGTATTCTTGTGAGTATTTTAATATTTTGAGTGTTGCTATACGGTGCAAGTTCAAGTCATAGCCTATATCCGGTGTTTCAACTAGAAGTATTGTCTTTGTGAGATAAGGGATATTATTATTTTTAAATGATATTAATTATTCCAATATCATTATGCTGAAGTATTGATCTAAACTTTTAATAAAATTTGGAACTTTTTGTGCCGGAGTTACTATTCACGTATACGACACTATTCACGTATACAACACTATTCACGAATACGGCACTATTCACAGAAAAATTAAATTTTTTTGTTTTCATCCAAAATATTTAGTATGGATACTAGTTTTTATTGTATCCATATTTTGATCATTTTTGAATTTTACTTCACTATGATTATTTATGAAGTATTTTTGGACATAAAATAGCTGAATACGAATCCTTAATATTTATTTTTTTGCTTCACTGGATTCATTTTCTTTAAAATATTTTTCATCATCCTCAGTCCTAAATGATGATATAATTGAATATCTTTGGCCTGTAGTGCAAAGATTAACGATTTTATGATGAATATCTTGGGCCCGTATTGCAAAGATGAACAGGTGTTGAGATGAACATGACCAACTGATGAATATCTTTGGCCTATAGTGCAAAGATGAATATTTAATTCAAGATGAATATTGATTGATGTTACATGGATAAAATAATGATGATGGACTGTTAAATTCATAGATATTAGTAGATTTCATCATCTACGTAACTCTTCTATGAATTATTATTTTCCGTTGCGAATATTGATCTAAAACTTGTTGTTTATTATATTCTTTCAGATTTTTCTCTGTTGAAGACTAAAGATAATTTGTTTTATATTATCTTAGTCATAATGTTCTTTACTGGGCTAGTTGAGCTCACCCTTTTCCTTTTTATTCCATTTTTCTTCTTAGGATGCGAGAATGTAGCGAGTACGAGTCGGGGTATGGAATGATGGTTATAGAGAGAGTTGTTTAGTAGTTCTCGCCATTTTTGTAAAATAATGTGTAAATAATTATGATAGGAATTTATTTGGGTATAGATATTGTCTAGAATATAATATTTGTATTTAAACTCACAGTTTTACTGTTATAATAATAAAGTTGTAGTTATTTCTGTGCCATGTATTGACAACTCAGAATGGGTGATGTATACCTATTTTGGGGGTGTCACAAACAGTAACCAAAAATATACTAAAATGTTGCTTCATCTGATATACTGGTCAGTGAAATATCGCTTATAATCTAAAATTTGATTGACAATGTTGTTGTGTATTATACAGTTTATGGAAAGAATTGATCCAGTTACAATTTGACAATTTCTGTCAAAGTTTGAAGTGTCAGATTTTGACATTTTCGTAGCCTAATTTCATTGAAAACGGGTCAACGATCAAAATTGCATGTAAAAAATTGGTTTATTTTCTGGTTACTAAGATTATGTAATTTGGTTACTGTCTAATATTGATTTGGTTACTTTACAATGTTTATTTAGTTATCAGACAATGGAGACTGACAGTAAACAATACAACAAATTTAATTATTTACAAAATTATATAATTGTTTACTGTTAGTAACCATTAACCACATAGTTGGTAACAATTAATTGTTTTAATTTCAAAATTCATGTAAAAATATGTTTTATATTCTGGTTACTAAGTAAATATAAATTGGTTACTGTATAATATTTATTTGGTTGTTGTATACTTTAAATGTATAGTCTACTGATATTTTTTATATTGATGATTACTTATTAAATACATTGGTTACCTTCCTGCAACTGTTGGATCTTTAAGTACATATTGATATTTTTTATATTGTTTGTTTTTTGCTGTAAAATGCATGAAAAAATATGTTTTATGTTATGGATACTAAGTAAATATATGTTGGTTACTGTCTAATTTGGATTTGGTTACTATATAATACTGACTTGGTTACTATGTAATATTACCATGGTTACTGCATAATATTACTGTGTTTTATACTATTTTTTTTATATTGATGGTTACTGATTGTTTTGTTTGTAAAATGAATGCAAACATATTTTTTATAATCTTAGCTATTAATTACATATATCCTGGTTACTGTATAATACTCCCTCCGTCTTAAATTAACTGCTCAGTTTTGACTTTTTTTAGTCAAATTGACTATTTTTAGAATTAATAATTAAGCATATATAAATATATTTCTAAAATTATAAAAATTAGGATTAGTAATAAATTGTATATACTTTCTTTTGGTTATAATCTCTTCATCTATATTTTAGCAAAAATAGTAAAAAGATTAGTTTTAAAAATGGTCAATTTGACTTTAAAAAATCAAAACTGAGCAATTAATTTGGGACGGAGGGAGTATGTATTTAGATATTGTAAGGTGTTTATTTGGTTACTGTATAATGTTATTGTGTTTTATAATTGTTTCTTTTATATTGGTGGTTACTTATTGACTATATTGTTTACCTTCGTACAACTGTTAATCTGATTATATATATTGGTTGTTGTATACTATTTAATTGGTTGTTGTATAATATTTATTTAGTTGCTGAATTATATTAATGTACACTTGTACTGATATTTTTTATATTCATGGTTACTTATTAGCTACATTGGTTACCTTCATACAACTGTTAGTCTTTAGTTGGTAACAAACACATTATACTGGTTGTTTTTTACTGTAAAATACAATGAAAAATGTGTTTATGTTCTGGTTACTAAATAGATATATGTTGGTTACTATCTAATCTAAATTTGGTTACTGTAAAATGTTGTTATGATTACTGTATAATATTAGTGTGTTTTATACTGGTTTGTTTTATATTGATGATTATTTATTGATTATATTACTTAACTTCATACATCTGTTAGTCTTTAGGTGGTAACAAACTGATGCGGTTGAAGAGCAGGCGTGTCAGTTTACGTAAAGATTTGATCCAATGAGAATTTGGTAGTTTTTGTCAAGTTTGAAGTGTCGCATTTTGGCGTTTTCGGAGCCTAATTTCATTAAAAACGGGTCAATGATCAAAAGTCACAAGCTTTGCTGGTGAACTGCATGGTTTTTTGGTCAAATTCCATCATTTAGGCCTTCAAAAATGCATGTAAAAATGTGATTTATATTCTGGTTACTAAGATTATGTAATTTGGTTACTTTATAATGTTTATTCAGTTGTTAGATAATGGAGACTGACAGTAACCAATACAATAAATTTAATTATTTACGAGAATATATAATTATTTACTGTTAGTAACTATTAACCACATGGTTGGTAATATTTTTGATGGTGTACAGTAACCAAAATTGATGTTGATTAATATTTTAATTTTTGATTCCATCATGAGTTATCAATATAAAGTAAACATGTACATTGAACAATTGATAACTGTTCTAAAATATTTTTATGCAAATTTGGTTACCTATCTAAAATAAAATGGTTACCTCTATATTCATATTTAGATACCAACTGGCATGGACCATTTTCAAATAACTTTTATAACTATGTAATTTAAAATTTAAAAGTATCCATCAGCTAGATAAATGGGAACCCTCACATGTACATTGAGCATTTGATAATTGTTATGATATAAGTTTTTAATTATCTGGTTACTAACAAAAACTAAAATGATTACCCTTATATGCAGGTTTGGTTACCAACTGTACCTCTTAAACTATTTTTGTGACAACCCCAAAATAGGTCCATTCTATCCAACCCATTCTGAGTCGCCAAATACACATGATACAGAAACAACTACAACTTTTACCACCCATAAGCTGTGAGTTTGATTACAAACATTATCATCTAGACAATATCCACATGCAAATAAATCCCCATCATAATTATTGATACATAATTTTACAAAAAAAATGGTGAGGACTACTAAACAACTCTCTCTAGAACCTTCATTCCATACCCCGACTAGTACTCGCTACATTCTCGCCTCCTGAGAAGAAAAATGGAACAACAAGAAAAAGGGTGAGCTCAACTAGCCCAGTAAAGAATATTATGACTAAGATAATGTACAACAAATTATCCTTAGTCTTCAACAGGGAAAAATCTGATAGAATACAATAGACAACAAGTTTTAGATCAACAACTGCAGCGGAAACAACAATTCATTAGAAGAGTTAAGTAGAGAATAAAATCTACTAACATCTATGAATTTAAAAGTCCATCATCAATATTTTATCCCTGTAACATTAATCAATATATATCTCAAATCAAATCAAATATTCATCTTTGCACTACAGGCCAAAGATATTCATCAGTCGGTCATGTTCATCTAAACACCTGTTCATCTTTGCACTACGGGCCAAAGATATTCATCAATTGTTCATGTTCATCTCAACACCTGTACATCTTTGCACTACGGGCCAAAGATATTCATAACAAAATCAACCATCTTTGCACTACAGGCCAAAGATATTCAATAACACCATCATTTAGGACTGAGGATGATGAAAAATATTTTAAAGGAAACGAATCCAGTGAAACAAAATAACAAGTATTAAGGATTCGTACTTTAAACAATCCGAGTTCAAAAATACTTCATAAATAATCATACTGAAGTAAAATTCAAGAATGATCAAAACATAGATCCAATCAAAGCTAGTATCCAGAATTGATATTTTGGACAAAAAGAAGAAATTTCATTTTTTCGGTGAATAGTGTCGTATTCGTGAATAGTGCCGTATACGTGAATAGTGCCGTATACATGAATAGTATCTCCGACACCAAAAGATAGAAATTTCACAAAAAACATCTTCACGCTTCGTGAATAGTACTCGTGAATAGTAACTCATGAATAGTAACTCGTGAATAGTAACTCGTGAATAGTAACCCCGACATGAAAAAGTTCCAAATTTGATAAAAAGTTTCAACCAACATTTCAGCATAATGATATTGAAGAAATAATATCATTTGAGAAGAAAATAACATCCTTTACCTCAAAAGATCAGTACTTCTAGCTGAAACACCGGATATAGGCTATGACTTGCACCGTATAGCAATACTCAAAGTATACTCAAAATACTCACAAGAATACGCTCAATAATATAGAGAGAGAAAACTTCAGTTTCTGGTGTGATTTTCAATTCTAACCTAAACACCTATTTATAGGAAATTGCTTAGAACACCAAAGTAGAAAATTTAATATAATAATAATATATATATTAAGTTTTCTTACGCACACTTTTATCAATTGAATTCAGCATTCAACACAAGTAGTCTAGCTTACAAATCTTTTAAAAAACGTTTTTTATGATTAAAATATTTTAAACTTCCAAAAATCAATTATTTCGGAGCTCTGGAACTTCAATAATTCACAATAAATAGCTCTTTTGCCAGAAAATTCGAATCTCGCGACTTTTTATAGGAATTTCAATTCTCTACAACTTTGCAGAAGGAGGTTTTTCCAAATTCCAAACAGAAATTGACCGAAATCCACAAACGGACGATTTTACAGGCTATAATCAAATTTCAGTCAATAAATAGGGTCCACCGACACATAAAATATGTGTTAAACATTTAATGCCACAAAAATATTTTTCCTCCTCATATACTCATATATCCCACATTCATTATAAAAATATCACCGTTAATATATTATTAAAATAATATATTTAAATGAATTATTTTATCAGAAAAAGATAAAATTTCAATTTTCAACAATTGTCACATTAAAAATTTTCTCCATCTATATCCACATAAAATCAATATTTTCCTCATCATATGAATCAATAATTTAATTATTCACAAATAATATTACAGAATCACAATACTAGCAACCAGGCCGTTCCCAGGAAAGAGGGGGCTTTCCAATAAAGATTTCTCCTTACTGGCGCGCAATTAGGTGACCAAACCTCTCCTTAGACAGAACTTTCTAGACATTGCCAATAATGTTATCAAATAATATTATTCAGATAATATGAATTATTGCTTCGATAATGGAAAATACTGTGTAATGACAATTATTGAAACAACAGTAATATAAAATATCAATGCAGCAATTATTGAATCAATAAAATAAAATACTGAACAGTAATTACTGTAACCATTATTGAGTAGTGCCTTCTTACGTAAGAATCAATAATTGGTGCAATACCGTGTGCTACTGTTCAACAACGCGTATTACTTTACTTTACCCACCGGGTATTCCAACAGTATTAACAGTAATAACCACGCCGTTATTTATAAATAACTTATATTTGTCGTTTTCTTCATCCAATCGCTTTCCGTTATGGGGCCCACAAAAGACTACGCCGTCGTACGAATATTCCCCGACAGCTAGAATATTCCACGACCAAACGAATATTTCCCGACAACAATGAATATTTTATAACCACCTGCTTATTTAAAATATTTGCGCATTTTACCCATAACTAACCACATTAATCAAATTCACCCTTACTATTTGAAAATAATAAATAAAGGAAATTCCTTTTTATTTAAAATTTTTCGGGGTCTTACAACCTCCCCTCCTTATGAAATTTCGTCCTCGAAATTGACGTACGTAACTGATGTTTCGAAAAGGTAAAGATACCTCGCTTTCATTTCCATTTCCAACTCCAAGGTCATTTCTTCTATAGCATGATT
Source organism: Panax japonicus (assembly GCA_020205505.1). Classification (NCBI taxonomy): domain Eukaryota; kingdom Viridiplantae; phylum Streptophyta; class Magnoliopsida; order Apiales; family Araliaceae; genus Panax; species Panax japonicus. Next base: position 342,023 of record CM035093.1, on the reverse strand, counting down.
CCTCCACAAAACTTTAACTTGTGGTATGACCTTCGTGCGTAGGACATGCTCCTTCCCATCCAACATCTTGACAGGTACCTCCTCGTACGTTAAGTCTTCGGCTATTTCGTCCGGTTCTAACTCAATAACATGGTTCGAGTCATCCACATCGGTAAAAAAAAACGTTATAAACATGCGACATACTTGGCGATAAAACGAGTCTATAGGCCACAGTTCCTATTCAATCGAGGATTTCAAATGGATTAATAAATTGAAGGTTTGAGCTTTACATCGCCAATTCTCGCTTTTGAAATAACAATTTCTTGCACCTGCTTATTCATATTCACCAGCTCCGGTGTGTAGCTTGAACAACTTTAACTTTATCGATTAAAGTCGATTATACTCGTATATCATCACGTGGATACCTAGAGTTTTCATCTCCATCTCTATTATTTGTAAATTATACGAAATGAGTCTTTGCTAATATCGTACTTGTACTTGTATACGATCTTCTACTCAACACGTCAGCTACCACGTACGCTTTTCTAAGACGGTATGGTCAGAATATGTGCCGAAATGAGTCTCCTCTTGAGTTCTTCGAAGCTCTTTCCACATTCCTTGCTCCATTCGAATTTTGTATCTCTATGAGTCAGCTGCGAGAATATCCTTCAACGAATCTCCGATAATAATCAACTAAGCCTAGAAAGCTACGTATTTCGATTATCGACTTAGGTGGTTCTCAACTGTGACTCATATCCCAACCTTGGATAGCACGTTACAATGACACCTATCAGTTTACTATCACACGAATATTGTGTCCCCTACGAAGAGTCTGGCTTCGGTGTATTCCACAAAGAAAGTCACCAGATAAAGGCTCGGGTATCAACTTCTACAGTTGGGTTTTTAACTCCTGAAGTTCAATAGGAGCCATTCGATATGAGATTTTAGAAAGAAATTTGTACCGGGTTCAAAGTCGATACAAAATTTTATATCACGTTCTGGGAGTAAACCAAGAAATTCTTCAGGAAATACATCAGGAAATTTACTAACAACAGAAATATCATTCAAATCTGACGTATTTTTGTTCAAGTCCATGGGCTAAGAAAACATGACATCCATTTTTCAATAAACGAATGACTTCATGGCTTGATATAAAAATGTTTGACTTCAATGGTTTGATTGCTTGAGTTCGAATATCAGGTTGCTTAGGAATATGAAAACTAGCAACCTTACAAAAACAATTAATTTTGGCATGATGAGTAGTTAACCTTAAAATCACATCAAAAGCAAATATCTCTATAGAAATAAGGTTAACAGGTAATGTGATAGTGCCAACTTGAATCAAGCAAGATTTCTCAAAAACGGATGTAACGAAAGTTTCTCCTAACGGAGTCTCCATAAATAGGTCAAAGTCTAATTTTTCCGAAGTCAAGTTCAAACGTTGAACGCAAGCAAGAGAGATAAAAGAATGGGTAGAACCGGTACCTAGTAAGGTATAAACTTCGCAAGAATTATAATTAACTAACCCGTGCTAACTTCGTTCGGGTTCCTCGCATTTTGACCGGTCACGACAAACGCTCTTCCAGGAATCGTTGACTTTGACTTTTCTGCGACAGCCTTTTGAATCACCATCCCCGCTGGAATTGGTTTCACTACCGTACACTCTCGAGCGATATGTCCTTCCTTTCCACAATTATAGCATACCTTGAACTGTTGTGGGCAGTTTGGGCTGATATGTCCCTCTTTCCCGCATTTGTAACATACGACCGGTGGTCTTTCTCCTCCCTTGGAACTAGTTGCTGCTGGTGCTGTCGTCTTCACATTGTCGTTGTTAAATCTCCTCTTTTTAAAATCTCCTCCCGACTCGCTTCTTCTATTTTCATGGCCACGATTACCACCAAAGTGGTTACCGCCTTTGTCCATATTCTTCTTTCTCTGCTGGTTATCGTTATTCTGATGACTGCTATCTTCGGTATGATCCTGGTTATGGTCCCTCAGTTGAACGTACTCGTTATCTCGCTCTAACAACTGAGCCCTGTTGACAACATCTGAATAGATAGAAAATTTATGAGAAATGAGATACTGACGTATGCCGGGTTTCAAACCTCTCAGAAACATCCGCGTCATACGTTCCTCATTCTCCACCAAATGAGGTGCAAACCTGGATAACTCCGCGAACTTCGCCTCGTACTGGGACACCGTCATGTTATTCTGCTCTAGTCTAATAAACTCCACTTCCTTCATATGGCGAATACTTTCAGGAAAGTATTTTTCGTTGAAAAGTTTCTGAAACGTCTCCCATGACATGCTGAGTGCGGCTAGATGTGTACGCTTCACAGACTCCCACCAGTAGTCTGCCTCGCCACGGAACATAAAGGTGGCGAATGGAACCTTCTGTTCCTCCGTGCATCCCAAGACATCGAATATCTTGGTAATTTGCTTGACCCATGTTTCCGCCATGATCGGATCGGGCTTTCCCTTAAATTCTGGTGGTCCCAACTCTTTGAACTGCTTGGCTGTGACCACCCGTGAATTGCTATTATTTCCTCCTGTATTTTGAACACGAGTCTCCCTCGTCTGGTTTTGCATGAACTGCAAAAAGCTCCTAAAAATCCCGTCGTTTATCGTCTGCTCAGTGGCGTTGTTCACAGGAGGAACATTGCCAGCCTGTTGCACGTTCTCCTCATTGGTAAGTACAGGCATCTCCACGGTCTCATTAACTCCACCGTTAACATTCTCAGTCGACATTCTCAAATACTGTCATAAAACAAGGGTTAATTAAACAATTTAACAAATCACATAATACCCCTATATTATGACCGACCAACAAATAAGCTTAGGTAGGACACACTAGCGAAGGATTTACTCGTCTCTCCCCTCCTAGTTCTATTCCCCGATCTCCGCCAGAGATCATATCCCTAAGCTCTGATACCAACTGTGACAACCCCAAAATAGGTCCATTCCATCCAACCCATTCTGAGTCGCCAAATACACATGGTACAGAAACAACTACAACTTTTACCACCCATAAGCTGTGAGTTTGATTACAAACATTATCATCTAGACAATATCCACATGCAAATAAATCCCCATCATAATTATTGATACATAATTTTACAAAAAAAATGGTGAGGACTACTAAACAACTCTCTCTAGAACCTTCATTCCATACCCCGACTAGTACTTGCTACATTCTCGCCTCCTGAGAAGAAAAATGGAACAACAAGGAAAAGGGTGAGCTCAACTAGCCCAGTAAAGAATATTATGACTAAGATAATGTACAACAAATTATTCTTAGTCTTCAACAGGGAAAAATCTGATAGAATACAATAGACAACAAGTTTTAGATCAACAACTGCAGCGGAAATAACAATTCATTAGAAGAGTTAAGCAGAGAATAAAATCTACTAACATCTATGAATTTAAAAGTCCATCATCAATATTTTATCCCTGTAACATTAATCAATATATATCTCAAATCAAATCAAATATTCATCTTTGCACTACAGGCCAAAGATATTCATCAGTCGGTCATGTTCATCTAAACACCTGTTCATCTTTACACTACGGGCCAAAGATATTCATCAATTGTTCATGTTCATCTCAACACCTGTACATCTTTGCACTACGGGCCAAAGATATTCATAACAAAATCAACCATCTTTGCACTACAGGCCAAAGATATTCAATAACACCATCATTTAGGACTGAGGATGATGAAAAATATTTTAAAGGAAACGAATCCAGTGAAACAAAATAACAAGTATTAAGGATTCGTACTTTAAACAATCCGAGTTCAAAAATACTTCATAAATAATCATACTGAAGTAAAATTCAAGAATGATCAAAACATAGATCCAATCAAAGCTAGTATCCAGAATTGATATTTTGGACAAAAAGAAGAAATTTCATTTTTTCGGTGAATAGTGTCGTATTCGTGAATAGTGCCGTATACGTGAATAGTGCCGTATACATGAATAGTATCTCCGACACCAAAAGATAGAAATTTCACAAAAAACATCTTCACGCTTCGTGAATAGTACTCGTGAATAGTAACTCATGAATAGTAACTCGTGAATAGTAACCCCGATATGAAAAAGTTCCAAATTTGATAAAAAGTTTCAACCAACATTTCAGCATAATGATATTGAAGAAATAATATCATTTGAGAAGAAAATAACATCCTTTACCTCAAAAGATCAGTACTTCTAGCTGAAACACCGGATATAGGCTATGACTTGCACCGTATAGCAATACTCAAAGTATACTCAAAATACTCACAAGAATACGCTCAATAATATAGAGAGAGAAAACTTCAGTTTCTGGTGTGATTTTCAATTCTAACCTAAACACCTATTTATAGGAAATTGCTTAGAACACCAAAGTAGAAAATTTAATATAATAATAATATATATATTAAGTTTTCTTACGCACACTTTTATCAATTGAATTCAGCATTCAACACAAGTAGTCTAGCTTACAAATCTTTTAAAAAACGTTTTTTATGATTAAAATATTTTAAACTTCCAAAAATCAATTATTTCGGAGCTCTGGAACTTCAATAATTCACAATAAATAGCTCTTTTGCCAGAAAATTCGAATCTCGCGACTTTTTATAGGAATTTCAATTCTCTACAACTTTGCAGAAGGAAGTTTTTCCAAATTCCAAACAGAAATTGACCGAAATCCACAAACGGGCGATTTTACAGGCTATAATCAAATTTCAGTCAATAAATAGGGTCCACCGACACATAAAATATGTGTTAAACATTTAATGCCACAAAAATATTTTTCCTCCTCATATACTCATATATCCCACATTCATTATAAAAATATCACCGTTAATATATTATTAAAATAATATATTTAAATGAATTATTTTATCAGAAAAAGATAAAATTTCAATTTTCAACAATTGTCACATTAAAAAATTTCTCCATCTATATCCACATAAAATCAATATTTTCCTCATCATATGAATCAATAATTTAATTATTCACAAATAATATTACAGAATCACAATACTAGCAACCAGGCCGTTCCCAGGAAAGAGGGGGCTTTCCAATAAAGATTTCTCCTTACTGGCGCGCAATTAGGTGACCAAACCTCTCCTTAGACAGAACTTTCAAGACATTGCCAATAATGTTATCAAATAATATTATTCAGATAATATGAATTATTGCTTCGATAATGGAAAATACTGTGTAATGACAATTATTGAAACAACAGTAATATAAAATATCAATGCAGCAATTATTGAATCAATAAAATAAAATACTGAACAGTAATTACTGTAACCATTATTGAGTAGTGCCTTCTTACGTAAGAATCAATAATTGGTGCAATACCGTGTGCTACTGTTCAACAACGCGTATTACTTTACTTTACCCACCGGGTATTCCAACAGTATTTACGGTAACAACCACGCCGTTATTTATAAACAACTTATATTTGTCGTTTTCTTCATCCAATCGCTTTCCGTTATGGGGCCCACAAAAGACTACGCCGTCGTACGAATATTCCCCGACAGCTAGAATATTCCACGACCAAATGAATATTTCCCGACAACAATGAATATTTTATAACCACCTGCTTATTTAAAATATTTGCGCATTTTACCCATAACTAACCACATTAATCAAATTCACCCTTACTATTTGAAAATAATAAATAAAGGAAATTCCTTTTTATTTAAAAATTTTCGGGGTCTTACAATTTTTATTTTAATATGAGATCTATAAGTGACCATCATATATATAAATGAGAACTCTTAATTGGAGTTTCTTATTCTATCATGATGACATGGTATAAATAAAAAATATACATTTAACACTTTATAACAGTCTTGATACAAGCTTATAATTATCTGGTTACTAACAAGCTTGTAACTATCTATGATAATTATCTGATTACTAACAAGCTTGTAGATAAATAGGACACTTACACATGTACAATTAACAATTGATGTTTGTCCTGATACAAGCTTGTAACTATCTGGTTACTAATAACAGTAACCATAATGTAACATAATAAAACAGTAACCACATAATTATATGATAGTAACCAGAACATGTTTTAATGGTAACCAAAACAGAAACATCATGTAATGAAACCCAGTTTAGGCAATCCATGTATACTAAACAATTACATATTAACCAGAATAAAAAATAAAAGTATCCGAAATCCCACATTGAGGACACAATAATAATAGCCAAACCATAACGTAACAGTAACCAAAACATAATAAAGAAGTAACCAAATAGTTATATGAAAGTAACCAAAATATGTTTTAATGGTAACCAAAACAGAAACAACCTGCATATCCAACCAAGTTTAGGCAACTCGTGTATACTCTCACATGTACATTTAACCATAACTTTTCTAATGAATTTTTTAGAAGAGCATAACCCTTGTAGAAGATATTTGAAGGAATTTACAAAAATAATACATCAATGTATACTAAGCAAATTCATGGTTTATTATGACTTGGGTTTATTATTTACAAAAATAATACATCCACAAACTAATGATGCCTTAAACTTCTCCAACTGACTTGGGTTCAATTTCTTGGTAATAATGATGGAGACTTCCATGCCACACCAATATATAATTTTTCTAATGAATTTTATGTTGCATCCCTCATCGTAAAGATCCCATAACTGCAAATAAACAAAATCAGATTTACACAGTCATTAGTAACCAGATATAAACAATATTTTTAACATAAACAGTTACGCAGTGACCAACAAATAAGAGCATACTAACCAAAACATAATATAACAATTACACAGTAGCAAAAATAGACTATAATAAATAACCAACATCCCACATTGACTGCACAATAATAGTTATCATATCATAATATAACATTAACCATACCATAATAAAGCAGTAACCAAAAAGTTATATTAAATCATCTAATGGTAACCAAAATATAAACATGTAGTACAGACCATTTTATAATGTTAACCAAAACATAATTTAAAGGTTACCAAAATAAAAACATGTATACCAAAAAATATACTAAAGAAGTAATCAAACAGTTATATGATAGTAACCAAACCATGTTTTAATGGTAACCAACACATAAACAACATGTATACCAAACTCAGTTTAGTCAATCAATGTATACTAAGCAAATACATTGGAACCAAAACAACATATAAAAGTAATCAAAATCCCAATTGAGGAAAAAAGAATGGTATCCAAATCATAAGCCAACAGTAATAAAAAATATACTAATGAAGTAACCAAACAGTTATATGTTAGTAACCAAAACATATATTAATTGTAACTAATACATAAAACAACATATAGACCAAACACAGTTTAGTCAACCCATATATACTAAGCAAATACATGGTAACAAGAACAACAAAAAACAGTAACCAAAATCCCTACTCAAGGAAACAAAGATGGAATCCAAATCAGAAACTAATAGTAACCAAAAACATACTAAAGAAGTAACCAAATATTTATATAATAGTAACCAAAACATGTTTTAATGGTAACCAATATATAAACAACATGTACACCAAAATCAGTTTAGTCAACCATGTATACTAAGCAAATACATGGTAACCAGAACATAAAAAAGTAACCAAAATACCAAATCAAGGTAAAAAAAATGGTATTCGAATCACAAGCTAACAGTAACCAAAACATAATGCAGAAGTAACCAAACAGTTATATGATAGTAACAATAACAAAATTTAAATTAACACACCTTTAAAAATTTTTGGGTTGAAAATATCTTCTGGCATGTAAGCATTGACCTTGAGGAAGATTGGCTAAATTGGTGCAAGATGAGAGAACATTTATGATTGTGACTGAATTGGGCTCAATTTCTGAGATCATGCGGTTAAAAAGCAACAGAGCCTTGTTTGCTCCATTGCTTTTAATAAAACTGGAAATCAAAGAATTCCACGAGATCAAATCTTTATCATGACATCTCTCAAATAATTTTGAAGCTGTTACTTCATCACCGCAGTTTATTTACATCTCCGTGAATGCAGTGTTCAATGATGGGTCTTTTTGTATACCGTGTTTTATCGCATAACCATGTATGGAACTGCCAATGGTCAGAAAGGTTTCATCTCCACAGGATGCAGGAATAAAAATTATTGTGTGGGAGTTAGGGCTGACCTCTGATTCTTCCATTTTTCTGAAGATGTCCCATGCTTGACCACCCAATTTATTCTTGGTCAGTGCCATTACCAAGGTAACTTTATACCAAGGTTCTCTTACACAAACAGGAGAGAGAAAAAAAATGATTTCATCATGCAAAAAAAGGTTTATAAGTGAAAGAGTTCCATACAAATGATAGACAGCTATTATTACGCGATTTAAAAAAAACCAACTCAATTATAGGATGAAGACTAATTTGTTATGTCAGCCCATTAATATTAATTCATTAAATTAAGGACTTTTAATTGTATTAGTATTATAAATAAAAATGATAAAGTATAATATTTTTGTAATTATTTTTTAGATGTATTATTATTATAATTATTTTTAAAAATATACTAATATATGTAATTAACCCAAATTTTAATTGGTTACTCAAATGATGAACAAACTAATAGTGCAAGTTGAACGAGAGGAGGATGGTACTACCTATTCCACTATTTTATTCTTTGATTTTTAATAGTATTAATATTTTTCACTTTTAAGAATCCGTCTTTTATATATATATATATATATATATATAATTTAGTTGGTTATTACAAGGGTAATTTGAACATCAATTTATAATTTTTAAATATAAATTATATAATAATAATACATGTTTAAATTTAATAAATATAGTTATAATTTGATATATATATATATATATATATTTAATGTCATATAATAATAATAATAATAATCTAAAAATAGAACTTACAATTGAATTGTTTTGGAGTTGTACATAAATTATACTAGGAGTATTGGATAGGAAGATGCATGCCATGTCGCCGAATTGTCTAAAAATATAGTACTAGAGATTAGGTAAGTGAAATGATTGTGGACAAAATCATCATTAATTAACTCGAAAATTCTAAATCGTATCTATAGAAATAAGTGAATACTAGTAGTACGTATAATTTTTAATAATTTCACAAAACTTTTCTTGTGTGAGAATTTTTTTTAACAAACTAATAAAAATGTCAGTAACAATTACCGAAATTAATTACTACCTTACATTTATACTCCTCCTCCTCCTCCTCCTCCTATCGAGTAAGAGCGGCGAAACCGGCCTATTGACTTCAAAAGCCATCAGAATGTAGAAACACGTTCCCTTGAATTCTCAGAACAGGATCCTCCCCCTCTCTTTCTCCTCCCCCCACCTAAATACACGCCATCATTTTCAAGCCCAACTTCCCCCCTCTGTTTCTATCTATTGGATTCGATGAAGAACAGAGGGAGGAACAGGTTGCTTATGTGTTTCCGGCCCGTCCCCACCGTCGAAGGTCCAATCAAATTTAAAACTTCCGATGGTTCCGGCGACCCGGTTCCGACGTACATGGCCTTAGGTGGAGGGGGCAAGGAGAGGACGGAGATTTTGACGTCTCTGCCTGATGAGGAAATTTCCGGCGTCGGTATTGACAGGAAGGAGAGGTCTAGACGGCGTTTTTCACGAGTATTGAAAGGCGCGCTGTTTGATATTTTACTGGTTGGTGAATAATTTTATTTTACCGTTTTATGTGAAGCTATTAATTAATTAATTAATTAACGTGCCTTTGTTCTCCTGTATTTTTTTTTATTATTTGTTGCGCTAATTTAAGTGATTGATTTCAAAATATAAGTTATATGATCTTGAGTCTATTCGCGTTCGGTTTTTGTTTTTCAAAAAAATGACCAATTCCCGAACATTTTGAACAATTGAATGGTGCTTTATGGTTTGTATTAGTAGTTGAGAATCGTAAGTATTAATTTCTTCTGATCTCTCTAACTACCTATACCTATATTAAAACAACTTTCTTTTATTTTATGTAGAAAATAATTTGATCGTTTTTTTTATGATGGGTAACTGTCGATGATCGATCGATCAGTGTCTTCATGCATGTTTCCATTTTCCAGCCTGCATAATTTTTTGACACAAGTTATTTCCATTAATTCTTTCTTAAATATAATATTGTTGACATGCAGGCAAAGAAGATGGGAAGCAAAAAATATCGTATAAACTCATTTGGATCCAATAGCAATTTAAGCGAGAAAATTTCCAAGTCAGGCAGAGAAAAATTATTATTAGATGCAGAAGACATGATGCTTAGAACAAACTCTAGTCGTTCTTCATCAATATTTTCTTATACCACGTCCACCAACGGCTCGGGTTCATCGTCATGTGCCTCTTCCATCGCTTCGAATTCGCGGTCCATATCCCAAAGAAATGGATCGTTTCGAACAAATTCAATGGAATTAAAACAAGTGCAGCAGCAAAAACATGTTCCCATTCCAACAAAGAAAGTTAGGTGTGGAGTTTTTAGTTCAAATACTGGATTGAGTTTGCTCCTTTTAAGCCTATTAGTTTTGATCTTCTGGGGAAAGGTTTGTGCCATATTGTGTACTTCAACATGGCTTTTCTTTATGCCGCCTGGCCAGTCTAAAGGCGGCGATTTGGCCGTGAACATGGTAGGTATGCTGGACGTTGAAGAGAATCTGCATCCTGGAAGGGTTGGGTTGCCGGAGAGAAATCGTAGTAGGCAGCAGCTATAGGCTATAGTAGTAGTCTATAGTAGTAATAACGTAGACTAGAATGAGTCAACAATATGCTTCTTCTTTTTTTCTTTTTTTTTTGAAATTCTGGACATAAAACTCCGATTTTACGATTGGCTTGGAGCATGGAAACACATGCAATGCAATGCAATGCAAGAGTCAAGACACTGGTGTTCAGCTTCTTTTTTACCTTTTAAATTCCTCTTTCACACAATTATATTTTGAAAGGGTTAGAACAACATTAACACAAATGCCAATTAAACGGCGGAGTATTTTAAGTCAAGAGGATTGTAGAGTTCAAAATTTGGACAAGAATGTGTGGGAAAATGATGTAGAAATATTTGTTTTCTATTATTCCATATACTAGTGAGTAGGAGTATATCCTTTGACCACAGAGCATTTACATAAGCGAACGTAAATAATTTTATGTTGCCTTATTACATCTATTAATGAGTTAAAATAATAATTTAAGACGGACGGACGGACAAAGAAAATGAAATAAATAAGACTTACTAACTTGTAGTAGTAGTATTTGGCATCCAGGTGAGGTACATGTCCTTTTGTTGGGGGTAATATGTTGTATCCTATTTGCGCATGCGTGACAAACTGATACTACTAATGAGGAAGTCCAATTAGTTGTTCCCTTTTCGCAGGAATATGTAAAATACTTAGTACTCCCCACTACTCACTACTCATCACTCGGCAAAATTATTGATATTGCTATTGCTATTGCTATTGCTATTGCTTTGCTTATAGAACATACATACATATAAGTGGAGGCCGTTCAATCCGACAATATCGAAATCCGTGGGGACGCCAATGGATACACACACGAAGAAGAATGGACTATATATATATATATATATATATATATATATATATATATATATATATATATATACACTATAGGCCTAATTATACTTCTTTTACTGTTACAATAACTACAATCAAATTTATAAGAATTTGAGCTTATAATTTACTATATCAAGTGTCTAATTTGATACAATTTAGTCTTCACTTTCAGAATCCGATCAAAATTGGCCGGAATAGCCGACCCCCCAAGAAACCGTTCAGGTCTTGTGGATTTAATAACAGTTAACCGTATAAATATACGGTTTGATTTAATTTAAAAAATGGCTATTTACAGTTCTGTGATCACTATATTCAAATTATAAAAAAATATAAATATAATAATTTTTAACCCTTAAAAAAATTAACTAATACTGTAGAAATACGGTATAAAATTATAATTACAATTTAAAATTATAAATACAATTTGTAAAATTTATAATTTATGATATAATTTATACTTTGCAAGATTTAAGTTGTAAAATTTATAAATAAAATTTGTAAAATTATAGATATAATTTTAAAATTATTATTTTTTTATAAATACAGTATATGTATTAATTAACTACTGTCTGTTTGAAGAATAAAATGGAAAACGGACGGAAAGAAAGTGTTGTTGGATAAACTAATTAACTACTATTTGTTTGAAGAATCTTTTAACTAAATAAAAATAACTCACTTTCTAAATCCAAGGTGCTTAAATTTTCAAATTTGAAGGAACAAAACAATTTACAGGATTAAGAAAGAGGGACAGAGAGCAAATGTGTCATTTTATTTTATTTTTCAATTTTTTTCTTTTCTTTTTATATGTTCTTCCAATATAAAAAGAGTATTATTTAATTAATTAAATTTTGGGCACTTTTTTCGATTGTTTAAAAGTTTTAATGTTATTCGTGTTAAAAATATAATTTGTATGTTTAAAAGTTTATTGGTTTTTTTTGGTAATTAAGTCCTTTTTTTTAATTTTAAAATAAAAAAATTATATTTGGTAATCTTTGTGTTAATTTTAATAATTTAAAAATATATAATAATTATTTATAATGATTTATACATATTTAATACGTCAAAATAAGTATTTATACAAATTTTATACGAATTAGATACTTGATGTAGTAAGTTATGAATTTGGTAGTGCTTGATGTAACTTAAGTGTTATTAGTCCGTATTCTAGCTATACAATTCTTATCTTGCCTAAAAATTTGGAAATTTGAGTTTAAATTGTATCAAAATTAAACACTTGATATAATAAAGTAAAACTCAAATTCTTTAAAAACCTAATTATATAATACTCCCTCCGTCCCAGGATAAAAGTCCTGGTGGACTTTTCACGCATATTAAGAAGAGGAATAAAATGACAAAATTGCCCATAATAATGTTATTAAATATGGAGAGAGAATTAGAATAAGAAAAGTATGAAATATTTAATGTTATGGGCATAATAGGAAAAAATGCGTAAAAGTTTGGTTATTAAAAGAAAGATGACATTTAACATGGGACAACCCAAAATAGTAATAAGGACTTTTATACTGGGACGGAGAGAGTAATACTTAATGTAATAAACTGCATTTAGCCCTATCAGTTTCTTTGATCAAAAAATTGACGACTCAATATCCAAGAAAGAGTTGCAAGAAAACAATAGGGAGATCAACGCAACGCAGCTGTGCTGTTTTCTTTCATGGATCAGGATTCTCTCAATTTCAATTTAAAATGAGGAGTCTTTATTTAAAGGTTCAGATTTAAAGTTATTAGATCTAAGGTTTAGAAGTTGTCAAATCATTTAAAAGCTACTAACTTAACTCTATCCAACTCATTTAAAACGCACTAACCTATCCTAGCCACTTCATTTATAACCAACTAACCTAACTCTAGTCATTAATTTAATATAAGACTAATATATTGTTGTTATTATTATTATTATTACTAATATAATAATAATAATAATAATAATAATATATTAGTGTTATATTAAATTATTAATGGTTAGAGTTATGTTAGTGATTTTTAAATAAAGTGACTAGAGTTAGGTTAGTATATTTTAAATGAGTTGATTAGAATTAAGTTAATGATGAGTTGACAACTTTTAGATCTTAGATTTAATAACTTTAAATGTGGACTTTTAAAATCCTGATCGTTCTTTTATGCTCTAAAATTTTAGTAGTACAATCCAACCCCAAAAAAAACATGGACAAATGACTTACTGGGTTGAGATTGTACAAATGGAGATTGGCCTGACAGAGCCTATCAAGCCCAAATCATCAAACTTATTACTAACTTTATCCTCTCCGGACTTTCACCTCCTCCCCGCTTACTATCTCTTTCTTCTCCACCTCCACAATCGCCGTCGCCGCCACCAGAACCGCCCTTTTGTTTCCATATACAGTTTCTGGCCCTTTCTGTTGTCTTCCCACTTTGCTAACAGTTAGTTTAGACGTCTCCTTCATATCTATCCCATGCATATTCTATGTGGATTTGTACCCAGCCCAATCCAACCTGCAATCCTTAGAGGGTGGCAGAAGGTTCCACCCAGCTAAAGTACGTAGTTGATGCATGGCTTAATGGTTTGTTTCTTGAACCTGTAGTCACCAGCTTAGACCATGTGACTGTATCTTCCATACTTCCAGAGTTGGACATATAGATGATGAAGTTTTAGTTGTGGATCCTTATATTTACACTTGGACCTGTATAACTCATACCCCTTGCATATCTGTCAATCCGTGTGTTACGTTATTGGATCCAGACTGCTTGCAAGGAATGATGATCATATCCGCATTTAATTAGCTGTTCTTACTTGTCAAGAAAAATGTGTAATATTCTTATATACTTAATTGTTACAATTTTTTTGATTTTTTTTTTACTGTTCTAATGTATCTTCTTGCAGATCTTAGAGGCATATTGCTACCAAAAGGTTTTATTTCCGTTCAGCTTTTGAGACAGTTGGGCATATTGCACATTTGAATTTGAGAGATGAACATCGATCATCGTTATTATGATCAGTACTGTGAAATTGCTTGGTGTTATTTTTCACCTTCTATATATATATATATATATATATATATATATATATATATATATTAGACCGAGCCAGGTTCTTTGTTTCTCTCTGTCCCCTTCCTCGATCCCCCATCTGTCATGTAGTTTTGGATAATAAAAACCAGCCAAATATACACAAGTTTGATACAATGTAATTCATATCTACATGCAGAACAATAATGGAGCTTGAACTTTTAGCTTCCTTGTGACTTGAGTAGTTGAGAATGGACTCGGTTTTTATGGTGATTTAGCAGCGACGGTGTTAGTATGGTTCATACTTGTCTTATTATTTGATTTTAAATTTCTTTATGAAAATGATATTTTTGTTTCTGAAATTTATTCTATATCACTTTACTTCAATCTATATATGCATCATGTCCTCATATACTTATTATCAGGTTTCTATTTGATCTTGTGATTAACACAAATGTCAAATTTCTGGTAGCCACTTTTTTCATTAAACTTTGAAATATTGGTGCACCCAAATATTAACATCAATGCTGTTAGTTGACGAGGATCAAAGTTATAGTAATTGGGCATATGTGACTGAGTGACTTCCCTATCATACCCATTAAATTGAGAAGAAAGTGGTAGAAAATTTTGGTGCAATTGGAGCCAAATGTTGATTTTTATTTTTTTAGGGCCGTTTAAAAATGTGGCGTTCAGTTCAGAGAGGTTATTTTTGATAGAAAAATTACGTCTATGCTCCTAGCAAATAATATAACCAATTAAGTAATTACTTGGGAGATTTCTCATTTCTATATCGTTCTTCTTCTTAATTCTTATATATAGTGCAGTTGTAAAGAATCTTGTTCTTAATTAGCTTGGAATGGTTGAAGCAAAATTTAAAAAAAATGACTATCGGTCCAAAAAATATGTAGTATTTATTTTAATTAATATTTTTATAAAATTCAGTTATTTAAGTCTAAAAATACATATACAAAAAAAAAATTTATAGTCCCCGTCGCCACTCCCCTCCCCTCCCCGGAGAAGAACTCATGTATGTATGATCATATGATGTATCGGAGATAAGAAAGAAGGAAGGAATAAATAAAGCCAGACACTGACACAAGTTGGCTGAGGGGAACTCTATTTTTTTACTGTACAAACACAACGAACGAACAGGTGATATATGGCAGACTTTTAGGGGTTGTTAGATAAAAATTTAATAATCTGAATGAAAAAAAGTTGTTTAATAATTAACATGGTTAAAATATCTGAATGATAAAATTTTATTATTTTATCCTTCTGAAAAAATTTAAAGTTGTTATAATTTTATTTAATATAATAGTTAATATATATTTTAATTAATTTTTAATTTTTTTTTACTTTATTCAACTGCTCATTTTCAATTATCTGACCGATTAAGTCATTCATCCTAAACAAACAACTCCTTGTTGTAGTTATTATATATATATATAGGATAGGGTAGGGTAGGGTAGGGTACTGTACTGTCCATAACAATAAATATATTCGATGGAATAGAAGAGGTGTATGTATGTGTAATGAATGCTGGGTTTGGACTTTGGACGGTCCAGATTTGTTAAGATCGGTGTGGGGCTTTTATTCTCTTGTGTAGTGTTGTTGAAGAAGCAGGAATGATGTGCAGAGTATATATGTATCCATTTTTGTGTAAGATACAGAGACACCATATCTCACTTCAGATTCATATCTTCATCAATAATTCTAAGCGGACAGGTATATTAGACAGATATATTAGACCGTGGGACCCAAAGATAAGAAAAAGACTAAAAAGCCATCCTACAAGTTACAGCTATCAAAAGAAAGAAACAAGTATGGATGAATAACATAAAACAGAGACTGGTTCCTTCCCGCCAAAATAGTTATGTGAAATATAATCATCAGCTCATCCTAAATATCTACTACGAAAATTAATCCTCCCTCTCCATCATAGCGATTTCGAGCATTCCGTTTACCATCTCAAGTTCGACGATCTCTATCTCAGGTAACACTTTTTCTCTCTTGAGATTTAATCATCTTGGTTTAATTTTGTGCACAAATGGATTAATTGATATCGAAAAACATGGTTCAAACAAAAAACATTCTCTCTTTTAATTGATATCATCTTACCCTCTCCATACATGGTTCAAAAAAATATTACAGAGAAAAATCCCTAATTTTTGATTAAGTTTTTTGTTTTTATTTTTTTTCTGTACAGGTTTTTTTGGGCACAAATGGAAACAAAATCATTGAATATATCTTTAAGTACAGAGATGAATGAACATATTGAGGATGAGGAGAATGATATGAATGATAATTCAGAATTTGATGAGTGTGTGGAAAGTGCAGTAGATGTATATGAGATAAAAGATCCAGAAATAGGAATGGAATTTGACAATATTGATGCTTGTGTTGAATACTACATTAAATATGCTAACAAACAAGGGTTCCCAATGAAGAAAAGATCTTCGGAAAAGGGTGATGATGGGGAGGTTAATTGTGTGGTTCTTTCATGCTCTCGAACCGGACAAACAGTAAGCAATTCAAAGAATGTCTTAAAAAAGCCTCCAAACAGTAAAACAGGATGTAAAGCTAAGATTAGGATTGTATTATGCCTTGATGGTAAATGGCGAGTCTCACAAATAACCCTTGATCACAATCATGCTTTGAGCCCAGAAAAATCTAGATTTTATAAGAAGAATAGGGTTATGAGGATGTACGTTAAAAGGAGACTTGAAGTTAATGATAGGGCAGGTATTAGACCAAATAAAAATTTTAGTTCATTTTTGGTTGAAGCTGGTGGTCATGAGAATGTTCCATTTTTAGAGAAAGACTGTTATAATCATATTGAGAAAATGAGACGATTAAGGTTGGGTGATGGGGATGCTACGGCAGTTCAGAACTACTTTCTTAAAATGCAAGCTAATAATGCTAATTTCTTTTATTTGATGGATTTGGATAAGGAGGGGAGGCTAAGGAATGTATTTTGGGCAGATGCTAGGAGTAGGGCAGCGTATGAGGAATTCGGAGATGCCATTACATTTGACACAACATACTTGACTAATAAGTATGACATGCCTTTTGCTCCTTTTGTTGGAGTGAATCATCATGGTCAATCTACACTTTTAGGATGTGGATTGATTTCAAGTGAGGATGTTGAGTCGTTTACTTGGCTTTTTAAATCTTGGCTTGCATGTATGAATGGTCGCGCTCCTACCGCAATAATCACTGACCAGGACAAAGCAATGAAAAAAGCTATTGAAAATGTCTTTCCTAACACACGTCATCGGTGGTGCTTATGGCATATCATGAAGAAGTTACCTGAAAAATTACGAGGTTGTAATGAATATGAATCAATTAAGTATACGATGCAAAAAGTGGTTTATGATTCTTTGACTTGTGAAGGATTTGAAGAAAATTGGAGCAGATTCATTGAAAAGTTTAAACTTGAAACAAATGATTGGTTGGCTGGTTTATACAATGAAAGGAGTCGTTGGGTCCCAACATTTTTAAGAAATACTTTCTGGGCGGGAATGTCTTCGACTCAAAGAAGTGAAAGCATGAATGCATTCTTCGATGGTTATGTCAATTCTAAGACAAGTTTAAAACAATTTGTTGAGCAATATGAGAATGCACTAAGAAGCAAGGTGCAAAAAGAGGCTAAAGCGGACTTCGATTCTTTTGACTCTAAGGTCGACCCCGTTTTAAAAGGTTGCAAGGTAACATGGAGAAAGTTATTAAGAAGATGAAGGACAAAAAGGGGGATAAAGGGAGGAATGGAAATGCGAAAGGGAAAGGAACAAAGACCATTGAAAATAAAGTGGATGATATAATTTTGGAAAAGGTAAATTTTCAATTATTTTTTTATTGTATTTTATTTTTACAACTTCATGTAATTATTTTAAGTGTCATTTGGTATTTTTTTTATAGGCTTCTCAAATTGGATATATTGATTCACAAGACTCTATAATTCATGTTTCACAGGACCTCAACATTCCTAGCAACTTGATTACATTCAATGCTAATCAACTTTACAGTCCACAGGTGTTGTTTTAATTTTACAGGCCACACTATAATTTATTGTACTACGTAGTTCTTTTAAATTTTTTAGTCTCATTTTGATATAATTTAACTTCATTTTTAGGTACCAAATGTTGAAGGTTCCCCTCTTGGTAATGTTGGAGGCTTCCCAGTTGGAGCTATTTTAGGCCAACAAGTACTGTTTATTTTATTTTTTGTACTACGTAGTTCTTTTAATTTTTTAAGTACTGATTATTTTGATATAATTTAACTTCATTTGTAGGTACACAATGTTGAAAGCTTCCCTCTTGGTAATGTTGGAGGCTTCCCAATTGAAAATATGTATTCAACAAGTCTCTCCACTCAGTTGGTTGGTTATCAATACCCATTTTGGAATGATGCATATGGTCTTAACAATCATGCAAATTTTGGGACACCATTTAAGGAGCAATAAAATAAGAAAGTTTACGAGTAAAACCAAGGTTTTACTTTGATGTATTTTTGGTGCATATGTATTTTTGATGTGTTTTCATGTATGTTGAATATTTGAATATGTTTAAAAGTTTTCAGTGCTATCAGGTTGGAATGTATGTTTTGATGGAATTTGGCATTTTTGCAAGCCTGTTGAATGTTTGTCATTAATTTTACAAGACTGTTAAATGATGACTGTTAAATGATAAACATACATGATGTCTGTTAAATAAATGATGAACATAAATGAGTGTATGTTTATGGTAATCAGTGGTACATTTTCAGTAATCAGTGGTACATATTGTTTTTTCATGCTAAGAGAAGTAATTAGAACAAACTAAATTGATGAAAACAATAATTGGATTTCATTTCATAAACACAATAATCAAGATTTACATGTTTACAAGGGGCATACCCCAGGTAATTAAAAAAAACTATGATATATCAAGCTATTTGTCCCAATCTGACATATAAATCCTTTCGTGATCCATAACCAAGGTTTTAAAATCACAGTCATGAAGACAAGGTTTTACTTTGATCTTTACTGGTTTCCCAAGCTTTGATTTAAAACCAAGGTTTTAAAATCAGTCATGATTTGTCTTCCTTTCTTGTAATTTCAAGAGACTTTGCACAAACGGGAAATCCCAAATCGTCCCAGGACTCCAAGATCATGCCAAAGCCGAGGCAGGTTCTCCCATCGTAGAAGGCTGTAAACTGACCAGCTGTTAGGCCTTGATCATCTTCAAATAATTAGACAACCACTACTTTATCATGACTATTTTCACCATGTTCCATTGTCAAGCTGCAGTCGTAAAAACCAGGACCATGTCGAACCTGAAAAGAGAAACAAAAGTCTATCACACAAATGGAGTGTTAATGCAGCCCATGATATGCTCATGTGCAGAATTTCCCTTGGAGCAAATGCAGCCCATGATATTCCAACCTCACAGTCCCCAGTCTCTAAATAAGAAACAGTATAGTTCCCTTCAATTATATATGGACCCAAAACCCTATAATTTACCTCAATTCTTTAGCATTAAGCTAGTGATCCAATCAGCAACCCTTAGAAAACTCAGAATTCCCATACTAAGTTTTGTTAATCAATGTACTTGACTAATCAATTATGATATTTGATTCCCAATTTGCCTTCAAATCCAGACCTTTATGACTTGGGATCAAGTTCACAAAGAAAATAGTTAAATTAAACCCCTATTTCAAATTCAGAAATCCAAAAGGATGCAAAAAACCCAGATCCCCAAATAAAAAAATCGGCTAAAACCAACCCAAATTGAGAGAAAACTAAGAATGCAGAGAGAAAGGTAAATACTTCAGTGAAAATGGGGAAGAAAGGAACCCAATAATTCAAAGAGAAACAATTAATTGAATCTAATGCACCAATCCGACGAAATGAACCCGTGTTTGCAGAAAGAACCAGCATTTTTCTCCAACAAAATCCCACAAACCACTGATTGATCCAAATCCAAAGACAATTTTCGCACAAATTAGTCCTACAAATCGATGAACATAGTTATTATGTAAAGAGATTGTTACCTTCAGTTATGTAAGAAGAAGGTTGAAAATGAGCTTCTCTTCTACTCATCTTGACCCAGTATGGATTTGAGATTTCAGTTGATGTGTTTTGAGGACTGAGGTTGGATAACAGAGCATATAGTTTAAAAAAAAAAATTAAAACGACGCTGTTTTTAAAATGGGACCCACGGTCCAAAATTTCTGTCCAAAAAACCTGTCTGCGTAGAAGAGTTCTATCTTCATTAATAATAATAATTGGACTACGTAGCCGTAGCCGTAGGTATGCTCTACTTAATTAATTAAACAATGTTATTATCACATTAGCCGTAGGTTTTTTATGTAATAATAACATTATTTTAATTAATTATCCATCCTCTCTCTCGTTAACACACGACGACCGACTCAAAGTTGCGAGTGTTACTGTGTAATTTATTATTACTACTAATCATCTTATTGTAGTAAAAGTAAGATAGTAGTAGTAATTAAGATACTAGTAGTAGATAAAAACCTACTAGTTTTGTTGGTCGGTGGTAGGTTTGATGAGATGAGTTAATTACTACTTAGTAGTAGTGAGAAGGAAGTAAACAAAAAGGCAAAATTAATTAAGATGAGATATATGAGATGGTCCCCTCCCCAAAATCACAAGGGAGGGAGGGAGGGAGGGAGGGAGGGAGGGAGGGTAATACATGCATATAACAAGTGTTTTTTTAAAAACAAATCCCAATCAATAGTGATGCCTTGCAGAGGCATATCTTGAAACAGAATCCACACTTGTCTCCTCCTAAACCACTACTACATTTATGATTTACCCCACACGTCTCTCTCTCTCTAGTCTCTTCCTCCTCCTCCTCCATCAAAATCAATATGGAAATGAAATGGATTTCGTAAAAACCCACCTCCGCCCAGACCAGGCCCAGTCTAAGGCCCATGCCAGCCGCCTTACATGATAAATCCGTCCCACCCACCGTACGAATAATTTCCTCGTACGGAAAGCTAAGATCGATCGGCTATATCTACGTACCCTCACTCCACCCCACCCACTCCATACCTATGGGCTATGGGCCTCTGGCAAATTGGAACAAGCTAAGGAAGGAGGGACCACTACTACTACACCACAAGTACGACGTTCGGCCTATGGATCCATCTCAGATTCCCCTCCCCTGCCCTCTCCTCTCCTCCCCTCCCCTCGAGTTAAATTAAATGTGATTATTAATTTATTTATCCTCTTTTGGTCTAAGATTAGACCGCCACCCCACCCCACCCCACCCCACCCCATCCCATCCCATCCCATCCCATCCCATCAATTTATCCTCCCCTCGAGTTAAATTAAATGCGGACGCACACATAAATTTATTATATGTATGTATGTATGTATATTAATTCACACTACTAGTATTATTTTAGTAGTATTTGTAGTTTACTTACTTTAATTTGTTGACAACTTATAAAAAATTAATAAATTTAGTTTTTATTCTTTCTCATTTATCTTTCCGTTTTATATATATATATATATATATATAAATGATAATTTTAATATTCAATCAGTAAATGCATGCAAACACGTACGTACAGTTAATATTGATCATCAAATTCTTAATTCCAAGGAATTAGTAAAAAGCTGTGTACAAAATTGGAGATGTATGTAGGTAGAACTGTAAATGTTTCGTTTGGTAGTAGTAGTAGTATTAATTAATCCGGCCATGCCAGCCATTAATTAATTGTTTAGTAAACACAGTATAGAAAGAAGAAAGAAGAAAGAAGAAAGAAGAAAGAAGAAAGAAGAAAGTTGGTTTTCATTTCATAAAAAATTGGGATCCCAACCACATGGAGGCTGTAGGGAACTAGCTAGTAGTCTATCTTTTTGTTTTCTGTTTTCCATAGATAATAACAAGCATATATAGATTGGCAGCCCAAGTGCATGCATGCCTATATATATATGTCAAACACAGGCACATAGGAGTATCACTTACTGTGGTTAATTAATTTTGACCATATATATATATATATACTCATTGGTACATACTCCTACATACACATACTTGTATTATTCTGATTTTACTCCAGTTTATAACCCCCCCCCCCAAAAAAAATTAATTAAATAGGTAGCGTAAAAATAAACTTAGAATTACAGGTAATGATTTCTTACTCATTATAGATAAACTGGCGCGCCTCTACTTGTTTTTTTAGCACAATTGTATATATATATATATATATATATATATATATATATATATATATATATATATAAGTGTCAGACTCAGCCACAGTGGGGGACCAATGTAGGTGGGGTGGGGCTTCACGAGCCTAATATGATCCTTTAATTGGTTAATTACGGTACACCACTTGCTACACTAGTCTCGAGTTTCAAATATTGTTCATATAGGAGCTTTAATCACAAAAGACAAAAAGGTACGTAAAGATATCAAAATAAATGCTGTTTTTATTTGAAGACGACCACCTATATATATATATATATCTAATTCACATGAAGCAATTTTTTCAAACACAAGAATTGAAAGAATCACCAGGCAGGCAGCAGTACCTTTTGCATTTCTCAGCTAGCTGCTGCATGTATACTTCTGGCTGCGTTTCTCTCTCTCTCTCTCACACACATATATATACCTCTCTCTCTCTCTATATATATATATAGCCTTTTCTCTATAAAATTAAAAGAATTAACCCCTCCCTACCTAATTAATTAATCTTTGTTCTGTCCCCTGAGTCTGGTCATCAATTGCTACTTCGGTTCTTATGGCTTCTGATGATCATGACAACACAAGAGTTGAAATGAAACTTAATGGGCCTGAAAATGGGAAACGATGCGGAAGAAAAAAGTCCAAGCCCATTGATCATGGAACTCTGAAGAAGAAGAAGCAACCTCAGAGAGGGATGGGTGTGGCTCAGCTTGAACGGCTCAGATCGGAAGAAAGTTTGAAGAAAATGATCACCGAGATCAACCCCAACCCTAACCACCCTCTCTCCCAACAAAACCACCCCTTTCAATTTGGTGATCCAACACCCACCAGGTTCGGAAACTTTGGCGCCATGAATGGGTCAGGTTTGAATCAAGCTCCTATGTATCTCCAACGACTTGGAAATGGTGGATTTCTTGGAGCCATGCCCACTTCTGGGGCTGGAATAGTGTTCCCGGTGGATCCGTACAGAGTTGGAGCTTCAAATCCAACTTCTTGGGCTAGCGGAAATGTGAATATGATTACTGACACCTCCAAAGAGCTCTCTTCAGTCCCAAACATGAAATGTTTCTCCGAACATTGTGGTGTTTGCCATAAGGTTAATATATATATATATATATATATATATATATTAATAATGGGTTTCTTTATTTCTTTCTATATATCTCTAGGATATGTAAAGTTTGTTTATTTACTCGATAATTAAATAAATCTTTTTAATCAGTATTTCTTGTGTTGAGTTGCAGAAAAAACGCCTGAATGGTGAAACTTTGGGATGTAATGGTGTATTGAGGGAGCTGTACCCGGAGATCCCTCGGAGCTATAGCTGCGGTAATTTAATGGGATTGATGAATGCGGGAAACGTCATTAATGGACAGAATCAGCATGTATTTAGCACAAAACTACCTATCTATCAGAGTTACGCTGGTGACAAGATCGAACTGCAGGTCCAACTCCAAACCTAATTAAAGCCTTCTTAATTAATTAATGTTGACGCATCTAATCCAATAATTATTTGATGGCCATTGACAATATATATGTAATGTATATATATATATGTATAATCTATGGAACTCCCACTTTTTACAGTTTCCTCCATGATTTAAATTTGATTGATTATGTTTGATGGGTATTAATTAATTAATAATTATTAGTGTATATAGGAGGCAGAGGTTGGGGCTGTTCACAGGAATGGAAATTCAGGGGGATCAGGAAGTAGCAGCAGTAATGTGGTGATGGAATATGACTTCTTTCCGGGTAAAAGCAGCAGCAGCAGCACTTGTTTCGAGGAGTGGATCAGTTTGGGCTCAGAATCTTCTTCTTCTTCTGTCGCAGTAGTAGGACTAGGTGGTGCTGCTTCTTGTCTCACTACTACAACAAATACATCTACTGCTATTGATTTGTCTCTCAAGCTTTCTTATTAATTATATATTGATATTTCTGTGTAATGCATTTGATCGAACAACTAAAACACTGCCTTTTCATACCCTTTTGTTTGTCAAACTATTATCACCTCCAAAATAGAGCAAATACATCTTATGATACTTGGGAAACCCTCTCTCATCTCTCCCTCCTCTAACATTGTGTTTGTAAGTGTCAGTGAGTTGTTTTAATTACTTATATACAGCTTAGCTTATTTTGTGCCATCTCTTAATTAATTACAGTAGCTCCTCATTTTGGCGTTCATTGTTAATTTTATGGAATATTCTGTGTTAATTAGTGTCCCGATTAATTAAATTGTCTACATATATAGCATATTTTGTTATCATGTATATATATATGTGTGTGTGTGTGTGTATGAATATATATGGATCAGTACGTACCCACAATATTTACTGAACTGAAATTGTAATGGGCATCATCAATAATGGCTATTTCATGTGATCGTTGTAGAAAATCTGCATATAGGGTCAGGTTGGACGTGTAAATAAGGTTCATTAATCATAATATATGAATGTTTGTGAAATTTTTTCAAAGAAACCCTAAACCTGATTATATGTTTCGATCGACCCAGAAGGTTCATCATTTGCACAAATATACTCCATATATTTTCGGCATATCTATTTAGGTATTACTCCCTCTCTTGAACAAAAACAGTGGAGTACTATTTATATTATTTACAAAATATTAAACATATGCATGTATTTTGTTGTGTTTTTACACTTCAAAAAAATATAAGTTAATTAGTAGTGGTGTCATGATAATAAAAATATGTTGACAAATATAACTTTTTTGTGAATAAAAATATTGTCAAATAGGATTTTTTATTTTTTTGGAAATATATATATGGAGTATATATAATAACTCTCGAAGATGGTTCATACCATTTATGGATTTACAGTTCATAAATGTAATTAATACACAAATTAATAATATTGACACCACGTCCACAAGATTGACTTCAAAATTTAATTAGCATATATGTATGTCACCATTATTAAACTATTAATGTGTTATCTTTAAGGGTGAAAATAGAATAAAATTAATTCTTCAATATTTAAAATATTATAAATTGGAAGCAAAATTTCCATGTAGCAATGTATGTTTAGTTGCTTGCCAAAGACTACTGATACAAATTATATATATATATATATATATATATATATATATATAATTTTAGAAATTATGAAACAGTTTAATTAAATCTTGTACAAGGAATGGTACTAGAGTAAAAAACATACATACTTGGGGAAATTAAAGAAGAAGAAGAAAATATCATATACAGGTTTGGGGACTTTAGCTTTTACTGCAACCCTAAATACCCTAGCTAACCAGCCAGCATCTCTCTCTCTCTCTATATATATATATGTTTATGTGTGTATGTATGTATGTATGTATAATAAGCCTATAATAAGTGGAGGTTGGGGAATTTCTGTTATTGAGTATGTCTGTATGCTGAAGTGCTGAAACACAAGGAATGGCTCTCAGAACTTTCTGTGTATGCATGGGAATCAAAAAACCACTTCAGGAGTGCTTTAAAGAACGTAAAAAAGATGTAAAAAACGGAAATGCTAAAGAGAGTAGTTATATATATATATATATATATATATATATATATTTAGATTTATGTATAATATAAAAAATTAGAGAGATCGAGGTGATTCTTGAAATTGTTGACGACGGAAGAGGGTGTGACCACAGAGCAGTGCGGAGCCGCTCAGTAAGTGGCCGGCTGCTAATGGGTCTGGGTATGCAAGTACGTTAGCAGCTGCAGGCAGGGTCACTGGGCTAACCATATATATATATATATATATATATATATTTGTTATTATGATGACAGTTTTTTGGGTTATTGAACCGTCGTCATAGATCAGAATATCTATGACAACGGTTGAATTGTCGTCATAATCCAAAAAAAGGGCCGTCATAGGCGATTGTGTATTACATAGTTGTGTATATAAATTTTTTCATATATATATATATACAAATTTATTACTCCATCTGTTCTAAAATTAGAGATAAATTTTTATTTTAAAACTATAAAGTGACATGACCATCATTATTTATTATTAATTTTTTACCATCACAACTGAATTCCTAATAAATACTAAGGTTATATTTAAAAATATAAAATTATCTTTAAAATTCATGATTTTAATTATAAATATATCTCTAATTTTAAAACCATAACTTACTGGGATATATATGAAATAAACGGAGACTCTGTATTTGATGCTCCAGATAACTGCCCTCGCAATATATACCGGTAGAGGCAGCAATGCACGGTAGTAGGACCGAAGCGAGCGATCTGTAATCAAGTGTTAAATTTTACAGGAGGCCAGAGACTAAATATGCATTGGCATAGGCATAGGCATAGGCATAGGGTGTGTGGAAGCTTTTTCCAAAACATTTCTGATTGGATAGTCAGTCATCCTATCCGGCCGGCCACTAGCTAAGATCCACTTACTACCTACCTACTCAACTCATCAAAAAAACTTATTAACTTATTGATTAACTTAACCTTGCATATAGTATAATATATGGAATGATTTTGCTAATATATATATATATATATATATATATATATATATATATATATATATATATATATATATGTTCAAAAAGAAAATTGAATTGTTATCCAAATATTGCTAAGTAAATTGTTCACTAAGAAAATTGAATATTAAAATTGGTCCACATGATAATTTTCAAAAAAAATAAATAAAATGGATTTTGATTAATTTACAAACTCAACAGGAGCATAATTAGCTATAAATTAACTAATATCCACAAATATTTTTAATATAATACCCAAAACACACTTCAAATTAACTATAATGGTTAATGTACCCACTAAATATAAATTTATATATTTTCATTTTCATTCAACTTGATCCAATTAATAAAATTATAAACTTGTGCATTAAATAACATAAATTAATATATCAAAAAATAAAAAATATTCATTTTATCAAGAAAATAAAATCACGCTTTTTGCTAATTAAACTTCTCAAAAATTAAAATTTAGATATAAAAATTAAATTCTTAATACTCATAAAAGGTGCAAATTAACACAAAAAAATATTATCTAACTTTACATAAAAGCAAACGTAGACAAAACTTGTAACCAACGAATCTTATTATTTATATAAAAAAGTATTTAAAATTATGTTAATTATTTTTTTCAAATATTATACTAAACATAAATCAAACTAAAGCATAATTATTTATAATAAAAATGACAAATTTATTACTCAAAAAAACAAAACAAATATTAAAAAATATTAAGATAGATGTAGTAATAAATAGTATACACTAGTTGATAGCCCTTGCAATGAAGGGCTAGTTCGAAGAATAGAAAATTCTTTTTGTTCTTTAAAAATCTATATTATCGTTATTCGAATAGGTAATATCATCAACAACAACAAAGGTGGGGGCAGATGTTGTACCTATCAATATATATTTATACGTATACATCAAAAACAAAAAACTATACAACTCTGATTGTGGAACACCTCTCAAAACCAAACACCAATAAATCAGTTTGATGTTTGTGTGTATAAATTATTTGCAAATTTCATATGCATGTGTGTAAACACGTCTCCAGTGTTATCATTCATTTTCAAGTTAAAGACAATGCTTCTAAACTATAATATCCCGATCACATAAATTGTGACAAACGAGATTTTATAATTTAATTTTAATATTTATTGGATTAAATAAATATTTTTTGATGATTTAATCATTAGATTAAATAATTAATTCATGAAGTTATGGTAGATTAATTTAATTATATGTGTTATATTTATTAAATTAATGTGATTTTTTTTATTATTCGAAGTATGTAATTATGTGAGCTTATTGAATTAAAAAAAATATTTAATAAGTCTAATATTATTTTAATTAATTTAATAATTAATTAGAGAATTAATAAATCTGACATAATTAATCAACGAGAAATTTAATTATGTGACTATATGAATTAAATGAGAAATTATTATATTTTATTTAAATTAAATAAAATAAAATATTAGATTTATTGTGTAAATGAGCGTGATATTATATTAAAATATAGTATAAGAAGTTTATCAAATTAATGGGAATGAGTTATTATGAATAGTCAAACAAAGCCTTAGTGGAGGTTGAGAGCAGTTAACCCATGATTGAGTAACTGACCACCATCACGTCAGTTCTTATACGCATCAGGCTTATTATTTGTTTTTCACGTATGCTAATTTTAATAAAATTTAAGAGCTCAGAACGAATTCAGAGGAATTTTGTGAGAAACTCTATGATTGAAGTAGTATCTGAAAAAGGGATTTCCATCTCTACTCATCCACGCTTTGGGTAATCTCTTCAACCCAATTTCTATTTTACGTCATTAAAGTTTTCATGAAAATGGCTTTCAAGTTTCTGTTAAAATCTCTGTAGTTGGAAAGAGTAATAATAATGTGTTTATATATGTAATAAGATGTTTTATAACGTGTTGTGCTATGTATTATGGTTCCAAAGCATCAGTTTCATGAAAATACGTCGTATATTGTTGCTACAAAATTACAGAGTAGAGAAATATGGCCATATGGCCCTTACTCACAAAATTAATACGTCAATCATATATTATCTCATAAATTTTATGCTTGTATATAATTATGCATGTTAAAACGAAGAAAATAAACTTCGAATGGACATATTTGGTGTTATAACGAACCCTTAATGTTAATTTTCATGTTTTGTGTTCAAAACTTTCAAGAACATCAAGAACAGTAAAATTACATGATTTGATTCTATAAATTATGTGTTTTAACTTGTTAAAATCATGTTAGAAAGGTTGGATAATGATCATATATGAATTATAGTATATGAATATGCTTAAATTATTGTATGAACAAGAAAATTGGAAGTTATGGCTCTATTCTGTGTTCTTCACAGAACGTATAGTTGAAATTGGGAGAGATTTTTTTGGGCCTAATTTGGCCGTGTACTGCAAAAACTGCAGAAACTAAGTCTGGGTAACCCCGCTCCCAGCGGGCGTTACCAAACTAAATTACCCCGCCACGGCGGGCAAAAATAAAAAATAAAATAAAATAATAATAATAATAATAATAATAATTAAAATATTTATCAAATAAACTAAATATTTTAGTTAAAATATTTATGGAATAAAATAAATATTGATGAAAATTATTATTAAAATATTTAACAAATAAAATAAATATTTTAGTTGCAATATTTATAGAATAAAATAAATATTCGATGAAATTATTATGAAATAATTATTCGAGTGTAATAATAGAAAGGAGATAAAAATATTCTAATTTAATTAAGTAATTAGATTAGAAGGGTAATGATTTGTTAAATAAAGTGGAGTTTATATTAAATAATTAAGTGAAAATATAACTAATGAATGTCGTGAATATATATGGTATGTGTGTAGGATTTGTGGTGAACGAAAATAGTAATCGTTTAGCCTACGCACGAGGCAAGTTCCTAAACCTTGTTTCTTTACATAAAACAAGTTCCTTATTCTATCTTGATTATTATTGTTCAAGTCAAGATTTCATATTAGATGTTATCATTCTTTAAAAGCATAATTCCTGTTATACAATACTTATTCGATTGTATACATTTTCAACTTTATTATTCAAATTGAATATCAATTATTGTTGAACCTTGTAAGACTAGCGAACCCTTATTGATTCGACTAGTCCATAGTTGATGAACGTTCTAAATTTGAGAACCATTGTTGAGTTGATCCAAACCAAACTTCCTTTGGTGCGGACTCTAATGTCAAACTGAGATGAACAACCCTGTTATAGGGGATTAATTAAGCTTTAGCGTTAAGATATTGTGAACAGTATGGTACTAAGGGCTGATCCCCTAAGTACGA
The DNA here is from genome assembly GCA_020205505.1 of Panax japonicus. Lineage (NCBI taxonomy): Eukaryota > Viridiplantae > Streptophyta > Magnoliopsida > Apiales > Araliaceae > Panax > Panax japonicus. Next base: position 311,465 of record CM035093.1, on the reverse strand, counting down.
GAAGAAGAGTCCATAGTTTTATGACTGTTAAAGGTTTCAAGTATAAACACTTGACAACCTAGGACATAGTTCAAGGTCTTCTGACCCTCAGAATTTTTTTTGATTCTTGTTATTCATTCTTGATTCAAAAGCCGAGTTTTTTTTGTTATAGAAGTTTTTTTTTTGATTCACTCGCATGCTATTATTTTATTGTTGTATTATTATACTTATGGATAATCGTGCCCACTCTTGCATAATAATAACATTGCAGTTAAGAACAAAAGGTCCGACGAGCCTTCTACTAGCAAAGGCAAGAGCAAAACTAATAAGTGATGAAGACTTGTTATTTAATTTTAAAAATGTTATTTTCGAGACTTGATGTTGTTTAAGACTTAATATTTTTTTATGTTTTCGCATAGATATTTAAGGTTAGTTTGACCTGGGATTGTATTTATTATTCAGATGTTGTAACCCCATAAGGGGAGGATTTATTTATATCTATTGCATGGTTTGCATTTATTATGGGTAGATAGATAGATGATATTTGTACAGTGAACACTAAATCACGTGGAATTGAAGTACCCAGATTTGGGGGTATCACATAAATAAGTTGGAGAACATGTTCAATTTAATAATATTCCTATTTTTTTATTAAAACTATGCAACCTACTTGGCTAAAATGAAAATATTCTAGCAAGTAGATTGAGAATCCTAGCCGTGTATGATATTTTTAAGTAATTCAAAAAAATAATAGTCTGTGAGTAACTCTAATATTTAGCAACATTAATGCGTTCAACAACCTGATATGCTCATATATACAATCAAAACATAATAGTTATTATTTTTCAGTATAAAATAAAAACTACAGCCTTGAAGGCAACTGACAATAGATAAAATTAATAGTTTAAATACAAATGCATAAATTGGAATATATACAAAGAAAGAGGTACGTACATACTCTTCTGAGGAAAAAGAGGATCGACTCTAAATCTCATAGGTCAATATTATTTTTGGGAAAATTTCGTTTAGTACCATCACATTCTTGTAATATTATCAAAGGACACCAAATCAAATTCTAGAAAATGAAGTAAAAATTTGAGAAGTAAAAATGAAGTAAGAATATTAGTAAAATAACAATGCATGTAATACAATCAGAAGTTAATCTTGGTAGTGCACAAACCAAGAGATGCCATGTAAGAGGTATTAATTATCTGCTAAATAACTTAAAAAGCTGACTAAAAAACAAACTCCTACTCTACAAAATAATCTCTTATATTACCACACATTTGTGAAATATCAAGAATGTATATTCTTGCAAGTACTACCTTGACATTGTTTAAAAAATACCAAGAATGAGCACTTTGTTATTAACTCGTCGACAGAAAGCATTGCATCAGTAGAAACGAATTGTGATTTTGACACACCAAAGCAGTGATTTGATGTGAGCATTTGTGCCTCCTATCATGAGAACACTACTGTTGTGATATTCTATACCACATCCATTATAAAATGAAGCAATTTAGATTCTGAGTTGGTATCATTTAAGATACAAAATAGCAAATCTGTAACTCTTTCCATAACGCAACTATCGCAAGCTTTCCACTGACCTTACAATTATTGCAAGAATAGAACTAAACCCCAACCATTGGAAACACAAAATAGATTTTAAAAAATTCAAAAATAAACTCCCAAGTATGAATAATAATTTATAAAATGAATACAGAATTCAAAAAACTATTTCATTGTCTAAGTCAGTATAACTGCCAAATATAATACAGAACTGCAAACAAATTTATCCCACACTGATAAAAGAATACCAAACTGTGGCCCCTTGGTACTTATGAGCAATAATACAGTTGGTGAGAGAAATGGTAAAAATTAGAAAGCAATATAACTAAATTCAATAAAAAAAATTCTCAAAATTAAATTTTCCCTTTGTCGGGGGTCATAAAAACACAACTCATCATGAGTGCAAAAATTTCAAATCACAAATATCAATCAAGTAGATTAAATTGAAATATAACAGTCCAGTATCTTGATATAAGAAAAATCCATTTATAATATATATATATATATATATATATATATATATATATATATATATATAAAGAAAATATTTATGAAAATTGAGCAACATCTAATAAGCTTCAGAATAACTAAAAAGTGGTACCTTTACCACAAATTGAAGCAATGGGTAGTGTAGACTTAACACACTAATTCACAACATGAAAAAAAAATCAAATTTAAACCAGTAATAAACTAAACCTACACATAGGTAAGTGAAGTGAAAAACAAAGCAAAAGAAATTAAAAATTACCCCTAAAATATAATCCTCCTAATTATTTGAAAATGATATACATAAATGACACACCTGAAGAAAGAAAAGAAAGTACACTTGTTTAACATTTAGAAACTTAAAATTTGCATAAAGTAGAAACTTAAAATTTGAATAAATTAAAAATAAAACTACCAAAATAGCTTTTACAAAAAACATATTACGATCACAGAGAGAAGAGAAAGGGGGAAAATATTAAAAGATAAAGAAAAAAAACTAATTACTACTACTAGTTTACTTAGACATACAGAATATTGGCATGCTGAATATCGTCTTCAAGATTTTGAGAGAATCCTTGAAAGACTTTCTCATAGATCCACCACCACCAACGTTGTACATCTCCGTCCTCTTTCCTCTCCCTTGTCCGAAAATTTGATCCTCAGAAGAACCAAACAAAACAAAAAATTGATAGAAAGCTGAATGATTCACGACAATCATAAAATGTTCCAAGATAGAAAGTGTGCCTCCATTACTTATACATGCACTTTTTTTTAATGAAAGAATAGCAAACCATTAGAATCACTTTAAACATAAAATAGGACTAAATATTTATAAAATCTTTAGTTGCTCACATAACTTAGTGCCCTTAGATGTTGTATCCAATCTCATCACCTGATATTGTTGTTTTAAGAAAACTTGGTATGCTTCTTACATTTGTACTTTGAACTAAAACACCATTAATAAAACTTATGGCTCCAATTAATTTAAATTTTTTGTGAGATGCAACTTGAAAAAGTTTCTCCCAAAGTTCTCAAGCAACTATACATAGTGTTATATACAATCTGTTATTCAAAATTGTAGAAGATGAAATCTAATGACTATCACCACTAAATCATGCTATTCATGTGAAACCCTGAAGGACTTTTTTTATAATCCATACAACAGGAGTCAAATAAGAAAAGATAAAATCTAAATAAATTAGCCAAACAACTTTCTAGATGTATCAAGATGGAGGTTTACAGTTACTAAGGAAAGACTGAGAGACAAAGAGATCCCGATATTCAATTAGAGAAAAAGCATACCATTCTAGTAGATCTTGGAATAAACAATAAAAACTTGTGATCTTTTGTCAAGAGATCTGCACAAAAGTAAATAATTCTCTTAATAAACTGAGTCTGAAATTGGCAGTTGAAATAAATCAATAATATTATAAAATTGTTTAAAACCTAAGCTGGAAATGGCCACCAAGAAGCTTGTTGGCTTGTAAGCTGACAGGTTATGGGTAAGTGGTTTGTTAGGAATAGGCATATGAATAATATTCCTATTTATATATGATTTAATTATGATATAAATGAATGAATATGCAAGTATGCTTGCATTATGAAAAGTTGTAAAGTCCTTTGATAGATTATAGAAACATATGTACAAGGACTTAGATTGAATTGATCAAATGTGTTAGGTTGATCCTACATAAGCAAAAGAGCGTTGTAAAGTCCTTAAAAAGAAATGATGTACATGGACTATAAATATAGAAAGATCAAGCTTCTTAATTTGATCTTATAATGTAATAGATATGCTTGTCAGATCGTTGAGCACTACACAATCTTAGTCTGCCAGGAGAGTCGAAGAAAACTCGAGAGCTATCAAGGTAGAATCGTAGTCTGCAAGATAGTAAATCTCAGAGTTCGTAGAATGCCAGGAGAAACGAGGAAGGATCGTAATATATATTAGTTCACGTTACAACACAAAATCTAAAAATAACTTTTTGCTTTTGATAGAAGGATATGCTTGAAAATCTAAATAAGACAAACAAGATTAACAAACAAAAGAAAGGAATCACAGCCACAGAAAGAGATAGACACAAACAACTCAATCCACATCACTTCACTTATCGATTTTTTTATACACCAAAACAGCGTTTATGGTGTTCTGTCATCATCAAGAAATCATCACTAAACATAACTTCGTCATAGTAAGCACTTCACACAGCATTATATATAGCATAGCATAAAAACATTTTAGCAGTTTTAATTTAGGATCTATTGGTAGTTGGTACATCTAAAAAATTATTCAAAAGTCAAGGGCATCACATGAGCCTACTTTTGATGTCTTACATAACATACTGTGTAAAAAAAACATTTACAGTAAAACTAAATAAGCAAAGCAGGATAGTCCTTAAAGCTGTTACTATTATATTAGGGTTACAGGCAGTAAAGAAACATTGCAAATGTCAAACCTTCGCACTTGAAGTAGCAGAAGGTCCTCCAACCATAGCCTGCTGAGCAAACCCGTGCTTGTGGAGCTCCGTGTGCAACTCTGGTGCCAAGAGTGACACAACAAGAACTTTAGCAATTGTAACAAATAAATTTAGTATCCAAAAGTCGTACTCCCACTGTCTCCAAAAAGATGGCACAGGTACTAAGAAATTTTGCCTCCAACAGAATGGCACCAAGCACATAACTTTGTAATGTAATGACATTATTAGCCTCAAATTGGGCCCCTACTATACATCATATCACAATATCAAACCCCTTACCATTTAAGTGATACCCAATTTTATGAAATTTAAACTGAAGGACATAATGTAATAAATTATACTCTTTTCTATAAACTTGTTTTCTTAAATTTTGTGAAAATTGTCACTATGCCAGCTTTTCGTGGATGGGAGGAGTATCAGAGTAGCAAATAATAGTTTTGATCTAGTAACTTTGACCAACTTTTGTCGATAAAAATATAGGAAGAAATTGGTTCGTAATTGCTTTTCATGACATCAATTAAAAGGAGTAATAATTTCTGCCAACAAATGCTCACCAATACAAATGCCTTGGATTGTAAAGGATATTTTTGGTTGAATATATTTTCTAGTTCTTTTGGAACTAGTTTTTCAAAAAAATAAAAATATATTGCTCACCAAGAACATTTAACCTGAATTTAGATTGTTAAACTTAAGGATGGTCATGTAATTCACCAACTAGGCAGTAAATATAATATGCACATATACATAGGCCAACAAACTGAAATAAAAATATGAAATACCTTGGAAGCGGCTTCCAACGACTTCAAATAGAGGTCATTTCCTAGATTCTAAGGGAACAGAGTTTAAACCATGTTAGATTCTTGTGCATATCAAAGCAGTAAGCCTAATATATTTAGAAGCTAAGAAAAAACTTACCTCATCAACAACTCTTTGGAAATAATCAGATGCCTTCTCAAAATCAATCTGTGTGACATTGATGTCAGGAGTCAGAAAAGCGTGAGAAGTGTAAGCATTCCCTAAACACCACAAAGCCTCATGCTTGCTGAGATTGATAACTAATGCCTCTTCCAGCTTCGAAACAGCATCTACATGATTGGTTCACAACCCACCAGGTATTCACCCAAGAAAGAATAAACCCCTTAATAATTTGCCAAAAAATTAACTACTTCTAAATTCATACAACACAAACAGATCTATAACAAATCTATCCAAATCCCTCTTTCTTCTTCACTGTACCAGCCTCTTTTCTTCTACTGATTTCCATCTTTAACAAATCTATAAAGGTTTGATTTACTGCACAAAAATTCAAAACAATTAAACAAAACAACAAACCCTAAATTTTGCTTTAACAGATCGATTAACAAATAATAGATTGAGAGAAAGTATAGATCGAGGATTGTGTCTTCATCTTCTTTACCGGTAGTGACGACGACAGCTTCTGACTTTACTATCGGAGCGACTTGTGCTCCGGTATCTTCATCTTTGTCGGCAACAGTTTCTTCTTCTTCTCTTTGCTCTGAATCGTTGCTGGCCATTTAGGGATTGGGTAAGATGATTTTGTCTTGTGAGATTTACGGTTGGGTATGAGAGATTTAGGGATGGCTATATGAGATTTACAGGACTTGAGAGGGATCGAGTTTTTGGAAAAATAATTAATATACTGATAGCTTTAGCTAAGACTTGAGTTTTTGGAGGCTGAAAATAATGGAGGGAGTAAATTCAGTTTGGAGCGAAATTTCCATTAGCTACGGCCAAATAAAAGGCCTCGGTATAGAGCCTCTTTTTATGTCTATAGCGTTGGTCAAGCGGCGACCCTCGTAATAGACACCCTATATCGACGGTTCCGTCCCGACCGTCGCTATAGGTTAAATTTCTAGTAGTGCGGGCACCTAAAGGAAACCAGAGAGCACTCAATGAATGGTATGCAAGCTAACAGAAGATCTAAGAACCAACCCAATCAACATCCAGATTGAGTTGTGAAGCCATTCAAGATGAAGTCTTCCACAAGTTGATCAGAAGAAGACTTCAGTAACTGACTAAGGAAAGTCAGCAAGTGCAGTAGCTGTCAAGTAAACAGAAGACAATAATCTTGGGAATATCCATGGTCGTAGTGTCTGCCAAACAAAGTAGGAACTGATGAAGTGTACACAGAGATACTGGTCAGCTTTTGAAGAACAAAACTAAAGTGATTAAGCATCGTGTCAGCCCATTGATGATAAGTGAACGGGAGATCATAAGGAGAAAGCGAGATAGACATGCTACCAATCTGAAATGTCTTGCCATTCAGAAAAGGCCGAAACAAGAAGTTAAGCTATTAGTTCATGAGATCAGTCAAGGCAAACAAAAGTATTAAAGTACTGCACAATATAAGGAAGAAGTGTTTTACATTGAAGATCCAATGAACACTCTTCAGGATCGTAGTGTTGTCTCAACTAGTCAATGAGCAACATTCAACAAAACACTACGATCAGGTCTAAGAACATATGCATCAGAATCGTAGAGTTCGGTCATCTAAAGATTGAAGCATTGTCAACGGTTCAATCTGAAGAGTGATATTCGAATATAGCTTATTGAGAGTGTGACGCCCCTAAAATAGGTATACATCACCTATTCTGAGTCACCAAATACATGGTACAAAATACAAATACAATATTAAATATACAACATGAGCTATGAGTTATAATACAAATATTGTCTTCTAGACAGTATTTAAACTCAAAATAAGTCCTCAATACATTTATTATCACACTATTTCATAGAATAGTGAGGACTACTAATGTTATCATCTGAACCGTTATTCCGTTCCCCGACTAGTCCATACTACGTTCTCATTTCCTGAAGAGAACAATGAAACCAAAAGGGTGAGCTCAATTAGCCCAGTAAGAAATATTTTGGCTAAAATAATACAGAATAAATTATCATTAGCCTTCGACACTGTTAAACTGATACAATATAACAAACATCAAATTTAACTGCAGCGGAACAAGCAATCCATTAAAAGAGTCAAGTAGAGAATAAAATCTACTATCTTCTATGATTTAAAAGGTTTTTCATCACTTTTATCGCTGAGACTCAACTTATTAAATAAACCACGTCATCTCTGCACTACGGCTAAGGATATTCATTAGTATCATGACCATAAATTATCCATACACTACGGGCCAAAGATATTCGTGTTTTCATCAATGGTCATGACTATACTGAATAATCCCTGGTCATAATCATACCAAAAACTGGTCATCAATGCACTACAGGCCTTTGAGGACTTTCACCACATCATTTGTCACATTACGGTCATGATTATACCGAATAATTTACGGTCATAATCATACCAAGTCCATCTATGCACGTAAGCCAAAGATGACTTTCATCACAATATAAGCATGAGGATGATGACAATGACATAATAATTCAATAAAACAAGTTCAAAGATAAATTTTAAAGATTTATAGGTTAATTTATCCTGAACTCAAAAACGTCCAAATTGTCAACATGATACTGCTTTGTAAAGTAAAATTCAAGAATGCTCAGAAGAATATTTCCATGAAAATATACTGGATGAAACGCAAATATGCAGAATATTCTACTAATTTCATGAAGTATAGAAGCCAAAACTTTAACCAACTGAGTATAATAGAATATATGAAACTGCAAATGGATTTTTGCCCGCCATGCGGTAATCCACGTAGACAGATCATTTCCACAATTTAATAAGGAATGAATACAAATAATCATTCACCATGCATGTGGTAATCCACGTAGAGAGGTTATTCCAACAGAATAATAAAAATGGAATAACAGAAGAATTCACCATGTATGCGATAGACCGCTCAGACAGGTTATTCCCAACAGAATAATAAAGAATGGAATAACAACAGAATTCACCAGGCATGCGATAGACCGCACAGACAGGTTATTCCAACAGAATAATAAATAATGGAACCATGTCATGCGTAATACGCACAGACAGAATATTCCAATAGAATAATAAAGAATGAAATAACAGAAGAATTTCACCATGTATGCGGTACTTCGCATAGACAGTTTATTCCAACAGAATAATAATAGTGGAACCAGGTCATGCATAATACGCACAGACAGGATATTCCAACAGAATAATAAAGAATGGAATAACAGAAGAATTTCACCATGTATGCGGTACTTCGCATAGACAGGTTATCCCAACATAATAATAAGGAATGGAATAACAATAACACTCTTCATGAAAATGAAAAAAATAATAGCCCTTACGAGTATTGAAAGAAAATAACTCTCTTCATGAATACGAAAGAATAATACCCCTTACCTTAGAATAAAACTGGATACTGGAATAGAGAGGTAGCAGACTTCTTTTCTTTTTTCGCTCTATAATTTCTCTCTATAATAATTGCTCTATAGCTTTAGTAAATTGGTGAAAAATGGAGGAAGAATGAGCTTCTATTTATAGAAAAAATATATTTATAGAAGAATGAGCTTTCATTTTTAATTTAGTCCTGCAAGAATTATCAAACTTGCAACACCTCCCCTAATAGTAAATAATGTGAATTAATAGTAAATCATGTGACTCAATAGTTCTAAACATGTGAAAATACGAATTACAGTATAGTACCTCCATCTATACCTCCATTTTTAACTTAGTCATGAAAGTATTATCAATCTTGCACCAACACTCTTAATACTAAATGAATTTGAATCAATAGTACACACATGTGAACACATAGTTATAATCATGTGAATCAATAGCAATTAATTGTTCATTTATCCGGTGAATTACCCGACTGGTCAGTATAACTTCCAGACATCAATTAATATTGAAATAAATGTCGATTTCCATTAACAATAATAATTCCAACACAATGGAACTATCAATTTCATCTTTAATCAACACGAACTTATTCATCATTAATATTATAATTCACAATATTTAACAACCATGTCATTCCCAAGAAAGAGGGGGCTTTCCGATAAGGATTTCTCCTTATTGGCGCGCAATTAGATGAATAAACCTCTCCTTGACAGAACTTTTAGAAATTGTAAATATTACAATTTAATAATATGAATAACTTTGTCGTCTCAATTATTGATTTAATAATTTATCATATTATACAGATGATACTGTGACAATAATCGAATCAATAATATGAGAGATATGATGCAACAATTACTGTAGCAATAATTGAGTATAATTGAGTGACTTCTTACGTAAGCATCAATAATCAATCCGTGTGCTACTATGCAACCACGCGTATTACTGTACTTTTACTATCAGGTAGTTCAACAGTTTTAACGGTAACACTTTCGCCGTTATTTTTATAAAAAGATAATTCTGTCGTTTTCTTACTACGACAATACTTCCGTTGTGGGGTCCACCAATGATTGTGCCGTCGTACGAATATTCCTTATTAAAACGAATATTCTCCGACCAATCGAATATTATATAACAACTTGCTTTCTTTGCAAAATTTATAAATATTACCCACAACTATAACATTATATCAAATCCACACCATAATATTCAAAAAAATATTTCGAGAAATTTAAATCTTTATTCATAAAATTTAGGGTCTCGTAGAGAGCATCGATACAAAAGAATAATCTCTGATGATCTAATCGAGAAGTCAGAAAGAAGAAATAAAGAAGACTGCCTGCCCAAGACATCAAAGTAACATCTCTGACGGGGTAGGTGAAACAGTAGACTGCAGTGTCAGGAAGATGAAAAAAGGGATGTCATGTCACATCTGCAGTCTACATCAAATAACCCGAGATTTACAAAGTAATTCAAATAACTTTCAACGGCTATATCCAAACGGAAAAATTGGGAAGGAGTATAAATAAGTCAAATCTTCAAGGATCAAGAGTTGTTGAAGTTGAAAAATTGTTGAGTTGTTAGAATGCTATAGTGTTGACTCTACGAGTTCCACCATAGCTAAACAGAATAAGTCTCTGTAACAGAGAGACTACAAAGGTAGAAGTGAAGAAGCTTTGAAGAAGGAACTGAATAGACAAAAGCTTCACTCAATAAGAATGAGAATGCCACTGAAGATGGCAGCTAAGCTCAGAGCCGAGAAGGCCAAGAAGATAGCATTCAGAAAAGTGGAAGAGTATAAAAAAGATCAAGAGAACCAATCTACAAATCCCCATGAATCAAAATCTGAAACAAAACAAATGCAGAACCATGTTTGTAAACCATTTAAGAAGGGTTCAGGGAATGCTAAGTGCCAAACGAAGTCTACCAAAAGCTCAAATACTTAGCAAATCCAAATGGTGATGGTTCTCAGTTGACATCCGATGAAGATGAGCAGAAAAGAATGAAGATCAGCAGTATCAGAGATGATGTGGTCCATACTCGAATCAAAATGCAAAGAGGACCATGCCAAGTTGCTAAGTACAGAAGATGTTCAAGCTTAAAGACATCTTAGTAGCAAGGAACCACCACTAACAACAACTACAACAACAAGAAGTCAGGGCCTGAAGGGTCCTTGTCCGGAGAGACTAAATGAAATTCCAAGCTGGTCTGTTGAGCTTGAAGAGTTCTTAGGGAACTAGAGGAGTTCCAAGTCTGTTGGGCTTGAAGAGTTTTTAGTGAACTGAAGTTCCAAGGCTGCTGGACTTGAAGGAATCTTAGTGATTCAGGGTGTTGCCATTCCTTAGTAGAAATTTTGTGAGTTAAAGTAGAAGAGTGGATTAGGAGCTTGAGTCTCTGAACCACTTAAAATTTCTTGTGTCTTTTACATTCTATCATTTACTTTATGTCATTTACATTATGTATCTAACTGCTCTAACTACTATGTATGTATTAACGACTTTCCACTTAACTAACTCTAAGAACAATATATGTATGATTATGAATATATCAATGAAGGAGATATTTTACTTATTCTGTTGTGCTTGAAATAATTCTTATGTTTGTCATATGATAATTTATTAGCTATACAAAATAAACAGGAAACGTATTTGAAATTAAAAAGGATCTATTCAGCCCCCTTCTAGATCTGTTGTGTGCCTACTGAGAACTAACAAGGTTGAATATGGTATATCAATGTGGTGTTATTTAAAGCATGACACCTCAAATAAAATCTCTGTTTGGATAATATTTATAGTTTTTAAATAATTTAAAAAAAGGTTGGGAGGACCACATTGAAGAGTAAACACTTTCAAATTCTTTAGTGAGAAATTTCAACAATGTAAGCTCATACTTTGGGGTAAAATGTAAACAATTAATTTAACAACTGCATCAGCAGGGGAAAATGATTAATTTCATGGAGGAACACAATAATTAAGTTAATACAAAAGAACAAATATCCAATCAAAAATAATAACTACCCATGGTATCTTTATAATAAATCAATGCTTCATAGAGGAAATTATTGTCTTATATTCACAAACCAAGAAACTCCCTTATACACGACAAAGTATAAATTCAAATATTACCTTTCACAGATCAACGAAAAACACCGACCTTCTCTCGTTGAAACTTCTACAAATCAGCCTTGTTCATCCCCTTGTCGGAGTCAACCTCGTCCAAAAACATCAAGTAACTTTCATAAAAGTCGGCTGCTAAGATTTATTGGAATTTTATAACAATGATTAACCTTTACATCCAAATTTAAAATAGTAAACTCCCAAATTCACTGAAAGTCTCACCTTTCACAATCTCCCTTAAAACCAAGATATCCTCCCCAACTTTACACTCATATTAACAATTTACGTAGTTTGACTAACACATAAGATCAACCACCTTCCACATAAAATTTTCAACTGAACTATATATTACTTACTCAGCTATCGGGAGAAAATAATGTTGCTTAATATAGTAATTTTGTTATTTACAAATATATTAAAAATATAGGCTCATTTTAATCAGAATACTTCTAACTGCTAAAAGATATGTTTGATGTTATTTGTTTGTTCTTAAACTCCTAAATCAAATATATTAAAAACTGTAATATGAAGATATCAAATCCCAAACTTAAAATTAAGCCATAATCTCCTAACAGTTATTGAGACGTGTACTAATTAGGCATCAAAATAGAGCATTATAATATATAAATCATAATGTAAAGTGAGACATCATAAATTAATTTGAATTCATCTAAATTGGAATTAAAAGCTTACAAATTGATTGCCCATGAAGATATTTAAGGTGATTCCTTCTCTTAACCGTTCAACTCTCGTTCGGTGATTCGTTTGATTAATCGTGTAAATCTCGTCCGGTGGTTCCCCCCGTTAATCGTGCAAGTCACATCTTTGATTTATAAATTCATATGATTTTTTCTCTAAAACTATTGAAAGATGTAAAAAAATTAGGGATGTTAAATGGTTTTCGAGTGAATAGATTGTTAAGAAGAGATTGGGCGACTTGAATATGGACAGAGTAAGGGATGTGGAAAACCCCTCACCTTCCGCCGCACTGTTGAAGACGTCTCCCGTAGCAGCAGGAATCGCGTGGGGATGGATGAAAACTATGTTCTTTCGGTCCTTCTCCGTGACTAAGAGATCAAACCAACTGATTGATTACTAATGAAGAGATGGGATTTATATTGTAGGAGGAGATGTAGAGATGGGTAGATGATTGGGCAATTAAGAATTCCTTAGTCGATTGACACTAACGGGCTGTTTGATAAAAATTGAATGAATCTAAATCTAAATCTGAATGAGTTGAATCCGAATGAAAAAAGTTGTTTGATAATTTATATATCCAAAACATCTGAATAATTTTTTTACTATTTTACCCCTTGGTTCAAGTATAAAATTTTATCTGAACATATTAAAAAAATTAAATAAAATATTTATTGATGAAAAAAATAAATACAAAGAATGAAAAGCCGTAGTCCTTTTACTTGGAAGGGTGAGGCTCAGATCTTTACATGATCTGCTCAAGAAATTCAACATATTAGCAGCAACAGGAGTAGCACCGCCATGGCTGCAATTTGTTGTCCCCTGATTTGCTCAAGAAATTTCTACAAACATTTATCATCATAGCCTTTCATATATCAACATATTAGCAGCAACATCAGAAGCACCAGAAAAAGAAAGGGTTAAATCCTTTACGCCATCAATAAAATCACCATCAAGAGCAACAATTTTTATTTTTATTGATGACAACGGTCCAGATATTCTTTTATCTTTTTGGAATTTGCATCAACTAAAACAATTTTGATAACTTCAGTTATCTCAGATTCAACCTTTGCTGCAAGTAAACGAAGAAGAGAGAGCGGTGGTGGAGAGAAGTCATGTCTATTTGGGTAAAGAACATTATTCAGATACGTTCAGCCGATTCAACCAATTTTTTTCCAAAGAATCGCTCAGATCCATTAAGCTCTATTCAGATTTCAAAACTTGCAAACAAACAGCCTTAATGGCTGATCATTCAGTCTTATTCAGTGCAAAACAAACACACCCTAAGAATAGAGGAAGAGATGATTGGGATTTATATAGGGACAAATTGTTGCTAAGGATGATTATAATTTATGAGGAAGAGGTAGAGGAAGAGGAAGAGGAAGAGGAAGAGGAAACGGAAGAGATTATACTAACTCGATAAATAACTCAGTGAAATTGAAAGAATTTGGCTAAAATTGATTAAGAGTCGACTTTAAATTGGATTGCCTGGGATCGCTTTTGCTGCCTTTATATATAAGGTATTGATTTTTTTTATTCAACATTCCCATAAATACAACACCAACTATACATTAAAAAGTGTAATCAAAATCATTAACTACATACACTCAAGATAAATGGAACATATGAAAATCATAATATGTACTCCCTCTATCCCAGGATAAAAGTTCTGGTGGACTTTTCACGCATATTAAGAAGATGAATAAAATGACAAAATTATCCATAATAATGTCATTAAATATGGAGAGAGAATTAAAATAAGAAAAGTATGAGATATTTAATGCTACGGGCATAATAGGAAAAATGTGTAAAAGTTTGGTTATTAAAGGAAAGTGGACATTTAACATGGGACTACTCAAAATAGTAATAAGGACTTTTATCCTGGGACGGAGGGAGTAATAAAAAAATTAAATCATAATTTTGTTGTTAAACACCAAAAACTAAACTATTAACATACCCATTTTTTTTCGTACATTCACTTTAATCACAACAGCTACATTAATAATTTAATTTAAAATTCTTAATATTTGTATCATTTTCCCTAAAATATGTGCTAATTAACCTGAATTTTTTAATAAGCTCCAATAGTTTGAATGATATGATCTTAATTACATGCAAAAAAAAAATTAAAATGTATTGTATTAAAAAAGGATAATTTCATCATTGAATATATATATATATATATATATATATATATATACTGTCCGGATCTTAAGCTCACCCCTTATCTAATATACCTTGCTCACCCCCTTTAGCGATGGACTGGGCGACGTTTCGATCCGTCGCAACATATAGCGACAGACCGAATGTATAGCGACGGAACGAATCGTCGCCCGGTCCGTCACTAAAGAGGGAGCAAGATTTGTTAGATAAGGGGTGAGTTTAAGATCCAGGCCTTATATATATTATTCATGAATTATAATTTGATAATATAAAATGGTAAATATGTAATTTTATTTATTTGATTAACTATAAAAATTTACAACCGAGTGGACTAGAGGAGGGTGTTCTTCGCTTTGCATCAAATTAAATCGCTTGTGCAGCCCCGTCAATTAGTTTGAGTTTCATTCTCACTAACTAACGTAGTTCAGGTCTGGGAAGTACCCAAGTTAAAAGCAAAATGTGACCAATTATGACACTCTTGTCTTCAGTATAAGGCCTCCATTTTAAATAATGACAACTTCTTGGATGGATGGATAGGGCCTAAGCCTAGCCCGGGAAAAATGGGCTAACGTTTGTTCTTAGCCGATTCGATTTGATTTGAAAGCAGGCTGTCTACAAACACCCTCTCACCCACCCACCCACCCACCCACCCAATTGACAGAGAAACAACGCAGCAACTACTCTGCTTTCATTAAAATCTCATTTCACACTTTTTTTCTCCGCTCAACAAGAAGAAAGAGAAAAACCCTCACTCCATCTCCACCCACCCGGTCATTAGGTCTGATTCCTTTAATCAAAAGCCCTAATTTTCCTTTTACCCCCAAATGCAGCCCCCAAAAAACCCACCTCCGCCGGACTCCGACCTACCACTACTCGCCGCCATAAAAGTAAAAGCCTCTTCTCCACGCTTTCCACCACCCACTACGCCGCACGCAAGCGATACCCCCACCGCTGGCGCCCAACGCAGGATAGGAATTGCCGTTGACCTAAGCGACGAGAGCGCCTTCGCCGTCAAGTGGGCCGTCCATCACTACCTCCGCCCTGGAGATGCTGTCATCCTACTCCACGTCCGGCCTACATCTGTCCTCTACGGCGCCGATTGGGGCTCAGTCGACTTCTCCATCGCCGATACCGACGAGCAATCCCAAAAAAAACTGGAAGATGATTTCGATACCTTCACGACTACCAAAGCAACCGACCTCTCTCAGCCGCTCGTGGATGCTCATATTCCGTTTAAGATTCACATAGTTAAGGATCATGATATGAAGGAGAGACTGTGTTTGGAGGTGGAGAGGCTAGGGCTCTGTGCGGTTATTATGGGGAGCCGGGGGATTGGTGCGACCAAGAGAGGAAGTAATGGGAGGTTGGGGAGTGTTAGTGATTACTGTGTACGTCACTGTGTGTGCCCCGTGGTCGTTGTTAGATATCCCAATGAGAAGGACGATGCTGGAACTACTGCTGGTGATCCTGTGGTTTCGTTGTCTGTTGTGGCCGAGGATGAGGACGAGTCTCGATATCAAGATGCCACCGATGATCGCAAAGGTAAAGGGCCCAAAATTCAATGAATGAATTATTGCTGTTACTTGCAGTACAATATGAGATTACTAATGCTGTTTAATTTGTATCTATTTTGTTTTTAGTTACTTTAGTCCTGATGATAATAATCCTAGATGAATTATTTTCATGGGAGTTGATTGATGTTATGGTTCCGTTAAACAGCTATGAAATGAAAAGTAGGTGTTTGATAATACGACTTCCAGTAATTTGCATGAGATCTATGATTCTAGATTCTATAATGAGTAATAATGGCGTAACCTTAAGGTAATGTTTAGCCTGTATAAATAAAAAATTTCAACAAATGTACCAAAAATATTTTTTTTTAACAAATATATGGATATGGAACACTCAACAAATGTACCCAAAATAAAAAAAATTCAACCAATGTATGGAGATGGAACACTAGTGAGGGTACTTTTACCGTCACCATTGCAGGCAGCCTCCAACCTTGCATAAATCCCCTGTAGGTCCAACTTGTATCAACATGAACCAAGGTTTCTGAACTGATATTGTATATTGTGATGAATGAGCTGATTTTCTCTGTTATATTCTTACTTTTTGATTCAACTTATTATTATGTATTGCTTGTTTTGTGGCAGATAACTAGGTTCATGGTATAACACCCTTGGAACAGGTGACAAATTTTGGTGTTATAAAATTCTCTTCTTGCTGGATATTTTATCCCTTCAATTATTTTGGAGGCTTCCTTAATCGATCCTTTCTTATACTTTGAGTTTGCGACTTTTCTTATTGAAATATACCGTACACCCCCCATTGCTGCAGGGTTTTGCTTTTAGAATGTTTGTCATGAGGATTTCACAAGTCTGACATTTACTTCTGGCCTTTTCCTTGGCTGCAGAAAGTGTAGAAGCTGTTGCATTCTAGAAACTTGGATCGAGTTGTTTCAGATTTAAGATGTTCTTGATTCGTGGATTTGTGTAATGTATATGAGCGGTGGTTATCTCATTTTCTCTCCATCTTCTACTTTCCACGTATTTTAATTACAATTGCCGTATGTTTAATGACTTCCAGAATGTGTTCTACTACTACCCTCTTTGAGAGAATAGTGTATGCTCTTTTAACTAAGAAACATTGCTCAGTATATCTGGGGTTTATTTGTTATGATCAAAATTTGATTCTATTTTTCTTCACTGTTGTTGGTATTGATGCTTGCTGATGTGCAC
This sequence comes from Panax japonicus, assembly GCA_020205505.1. Classification (NCBI taxonomy): domain Eukaryota; kingdom Viridiplantae; phylum Streptophyta; class Magnoliopsida; order Apiales; family Araliaceae; genus Panax; species Panax japonicus. Next base: position 293,932 of record CM035093.1, on the reverse strand, counting down.
TTTCTGTTTGTACAATGTGGCTTATAACTTGCTTGCGTTGGCCATTGTTTGCCTATTTCACCTGTCAAAGATTACTTCTATTTGGGTGTTGGGAGTTCTCTGTTTGCTAAAGCAGTTTCAAGTCCGTGCATTGAGCTCTAATGCAATTTTTTTAATTAAACAAAAATTGCACTCTAAACCTTTAATAGATTTTGCTTAGCCAACTGGGCAAAAGGTTTATTTGTGTGTACACCAACGAAGTTAAATGTCTAGAGTGCAATTTTGGTAGAAGTTGAAAGTATGATTTGTTAAAAGCCTTATTACCAGCTGTGTTTTCTATTTGAACTAGTACTTGTACTGAAGTGAAGTGGATGCAGGGTTGTAAATCAAATGCGAATACAGGTATATTCATATTCAAAAATAAATTTTTATATTTATAGTTGTATTCGTATAATCCATAATGTGAAATACGGGTACAGATACAATATAAATAAATATATTAAAATAAAATTTTAAAAGTTTTAATTTTTTTCAATTCCTGCAAAACGTTAAATTAATAAGTAAAAGAAATTCACTTAATCAACTAATAATAAAAAATTATGTATAGCCAACTAAATATAATTAGATGTAGCATCCATAAATAATTTTTTTATATTGTATATCATAAATTAGTCATAAAAATGTATAATCAATTGATGTTAATATATTTATATATTAAATGAGAGATTTATACATGTATGTCTATATGTACATATATTTAATAATATATATATATATATATATATATATATATATATATATATATATATATATATATATATATACACACACACACACACAGAAAGGATCAAGAGTAGAATTCTTAAATAGCAGAATGCCTTAAATAATAGAATTTTATCAAAACGACGTAGTTTTGATAAGACGCGGTAGCATTTTTGTAAATACGCGGTGACATGGTATTTACAAAAATGACACCGCGTCTTATCAAAACTACGTCGTTTTGATAAAGTTCTATTATTTAAGAGAGTTCTACTACTTAAGAGGTCTACTCTTGATCCTGTCTGTATATATATATATATATATATATATATATATATATATATATATATATATATATATATATATATATATATATATATATCGGGGAGAATCTAAAGCGGACCAAAAAAACGGACCAAGGAGCGGACCAATGTAAAAACACGCGGGTTTCAGGGCCAACCCGGACCAACCCGCGGGTTGGCCCTGAAACCCGCGTGTTTTTACATTGGTCCGCTCCTTGGTCCGTTTTTTTGGTCCGCTTTAGATCCCGCCTGTATATATATATATATATATATATATATATATATTAATACTACGAATATTAACGGATACAAATATGCATATATCCGTATTTGTATTTACTTTAGAAAAATGTAAATACAAATAATATCGTTTTAATAGGAATACGAATTTTCAGAGCAAATATCAGATATCTCAGATTTCATTTACGAACCTAAGCTGATGCAGATGTTATATCAATAGTTAACACTTTATGAATGGGTTATAATACATTAATACTTGGCTGGAGTTTACAACCAGAAAATGTTTGGATTGTTTGTCAGCCTACACCGTACACCACAAACACACACACACACACACACACACACACACACAAGTATATCTATATAATAAATCAGGACCAATTTTGAATCTTTACATTTGAGAAACTACAATAATATCCCAGATTTGATCTCACTTAATCTAAAGGCTCATGTTTCATCATACACTAAAAAATATCCCGCCCAAACTCACCCTTATATCACACGCTACCCCTCCCTAATCTTTTCTTCTCTATCCCGCCCAAATCTTTGCTTCTGTCTCTTCTCTCTGAAATTTGGCAAAATTTCTCAAATCTTTCCTTCTCTCTCTTCTATCTCTGCATAGCGAAATTTGGGGAAATGAATAGCGAGATCACTTCCGTCGGATGAGGGAGAGGTCGGTCATGGCCGACGACAACATCCATATCGTCAGCTCCCGATTCCTCTGTTGCCCCCTGGTTTGTTTATTCCATTTTATGAAGAGGGTTATTCAAGTTTATTCAATTTTATAACACTTACCTTCATAAGACACCTCAAAGCGTGCGGGAGGCATTTGAAGGTGTTCTCTCTCTGGGCTTTGTGGAGGTTTTGGTCTATAACACCTACCACTCCCCCATTTCATCTTCATCGTCTTCTACAAGTGTTCCGTTGTTCAAGTACTTCACCGACATTTCCCTCAATTCGTTCAAGAAATCCCTCGCAGTTTCCTCCTTAGGCGCTTCCTAGCTAGATTCTATCAACGGGTCCAAATCTAACTTTTAAATTAAAGGAATCAGAATCTGACTTTTAAATGAAAGGAAGACGGGCAGAGATCGACATGCATCTTTCTCTTTGTTTCTCTACCATATTTAGGCCATGTGTGTGCGGTAAAATTAGACAGGTACTTATTTTAGAACAAACAAAAATTAGAATCAATTTTTCTCTTGGCAAAGGTGATTCTCAAAACAAAGTTTAGTTAGTTAGGTAGTTGATAAAGGGATGGATGTTTTTAATTAGGGCACCTCAATTTGACATTTGCTAGCACCAAAATTCTGGGATGCCAGTTGCAGAACTTAACATGTCTATTTTTTTCTTAATTTATGCCTACCACGGAACATAGCTCACCGCCCCTTGAACAACCAACCATCAGCTCACATACTTTCTGTCTAATGATTATTTAAAAAATACAATTGATTTAGTCTTTCCATTTTTTTGAACAGAGCTCACCTTGATTTTATTTGTAAATTTATATATTTTAGTCTCGCCATTTTTTTAGATTTCTTTCTTTTTTTTTGCATTATTCATGTTTATTGACCTTTCTTTTTCTGCTCATTAATGCAGCCTGAGTTAGTAGAAGGTAAAAGTATATATTAGTGCAGCCTGAGTTAGAAAGTTTCATGTATATATTGTTTTGCAAATGAGTAAGGTTGGTAAGTTGGGTTAGTCTTAAAATCAATTGGTGTATTATATTAGGAAGTTTCATGGTCATATTATATGTTGGAGTTATGATAGATTGTGATAGTTGGTTGCTATGGACCATAAATAGAATGGCAATGGTACGAAGCACTATTTTGACATAGTGCTTGACAAAATTACACAATGGAGAATCAAAAGTTAATATATTGAGCCACTATGAAGCACTATTTTGTGCAAATGTTTCATAAACCATGGTCTTCATTTATAATCCTTTTGTTTGTTAAAGATACTCCATTCTTTTTTAAATTGTAGATATACTCTATTTTGAGAAACGTGCACCCTTTTTACTATATATTGCCTTTTTTTACAAAAAAAAGATGCATATCTTTTAAGACTATTAAATGACATGGTATTCTTAATTTGTCCCTACTTTTTACTATTATTTTTATCATTACATAATTATTTTAGAGATGCATTCTATTAAAATTAAAATTAAAAAACTTGATTTTGGAACAAAATGATATGTGATGAGACTTATTTTATTCTAGCAACAATTATCACATTAACATTGTGTTTGTGTTATTTACCCAAAATTCAGTGTAAATGGGCTAATATATTGCAAGTTATAAATTGGTGAAATAAAAAGGTCAGAAAAGAAGCTGCTGCCCAATTGCAGCAGCAAGTAACAATCATCAGTAGTAACTTTGGCTGTGTTGATGAGCCATTTTGGCTTTATAATTTCATTGATAGTTTCCCATAAGGTTTAGGTTTAGGTTACCCATAAGTACATGAGAGGGCATCTAACTTTGGGGTTGTTAAGCTAACTTTGGGGCAGTTAAGATAAGTAAGGGGTTGTTACTGTTTTGACATCATTTTGAGTCACGATAGTATTTAACGCGATAGTTTATAAAATTCCAAATATTTTTTAAAATTTCAAGGCCAAGCACACCATCATATTGGTAAGGAAATTTAGTCGAATCAATGGGAGGAGGAGAGAAGGACACTGTGTGGGCTAGCAAGTTGTAGCAATCGCAAGACCATTTATTTTACATTAATCCATTGATTAATGTGGTTAATTAGCTATGGCAAGTGCATAGAGCCAAACCCATGCCAAAGAAGCATGAATAGAAGCTTTGTAGCAAACTGGACCAACCATATAATTAAACAACAATTTGTTAAAAGATAATTGTCACAAAAATAGTTAGAGAAACCCCAATCGCACTAAAAAAACCCACAATTTGTTGCCTACAAAGAACTACCTCTCAGTACAACCTTTTGAGAGGGTCATGTGTGCCAGTATAACAAACACCACTGATTGTGCAATTAAAACTGTACCAATCTTCATAAGAAATATTTATACTTCTATTATTGACATTTTTAATTAATCATGTTTTTAGGATGTGTGGAATTTTCTTTAATTGTTATTCTTCAGTTTGTGGTGGTTTATATTATGGTTTATTATGTCGATTACAGAAGGCGTAATTGAAAAGTTTTGGGTGTTTTAAATTTGGGTGTTTAGATTTGTTTTAAATTTGTGTTCTCACACTCTCTCTATCCCTCTCTCTCTTTCACAGCAATAGCACGCACACACACAACAACACACATTTGGGTGTCTTTTAATTTGGCTGTTTTTATTTTTATTATGAAAAATAGGTTTAAGTTTTATTATGCATGTTAGAATGGATGTTGAGTTGGTTATTATTGAGTGTTCATTTTGTGAAATTTATAGGCTAATTTAGGTTGTCCTTTTCCTTAATTTTGGTTCTGGAAATTAGATGTGTATATACTTTTGTGCATGTATTATGTTTGATTAAATGCATGTTAATTGTATGAAATTTATTGTGTAGCTACAATCGTTTCAACTGCACAATCATCGACCAATGGATGATGTTGTTATATTTGGTAGTGTAAGTTTATCATCTGATTAACTTATCTAAATATATCTTATTGATTTTTTTAATAACTTAATTGTTTTAATTTATTTTCATTAATGTCGTGACAGATGGATGGCGACTTAGAAAATACTGTATGATAAGTTTTTTTTACTCATCATTTTCTTATCTTTTATCTAATCTTTTTACCCACTTATTTACTATTCATTATTTTTTTGTCTACAGGTTCTAAGATTTCGTCATAATAATGTAGGAGTCGTAATTCGTAACGAGTATGAACTAAATTGTCTCCGTATACGTGAGGTAGTGTATCCTCACACCGAATTCTCATTCATTTTTTCTTATTTCTTTTTTATTTTTTTGCTTTTAAGTAGCGTTTTGTTACACAGAAGGAGAAAAAAATATCTGATACTTTGTCGAACGCCAAATTTAAGGGGAAAGAAAAAGCAACCTCTTCTAGCCAAGGAACAAAAAATAAAGATTGCCAACTGGTATCACTTTTAATCCTATTCTTTTCTCTATTTTTACAATGAATTTGGATATAGAATTTAAAATTTTTTAAGTTTCGTTTTATGTAAAACGTTTGCTTTCTCAATATGTTTTTGGTTTGCCTCATTTATAGATAATCTTTTTTATCGTGTTATTCTGTGTATACCAGTTTTGTAGCCTTTAAGCTTTTGTTATGACATAGATGTTGTTGGGTCCCATTTTTTTAAACTCAAAATTCTTTTGAACATTCCATAATTTGAAGCATCGATCAATAGTGAAACCTCAACCTTATTTATAGCATACTTTCAAGCTGTTAAATTCAATATGCTATTGATCGAGTATATTACTATAGAACATTAGTAAACAATATGTTGGATGCAACTGTGGCTATGTTGTTTTATTTTTTGCATCAAACAAAACTTTTATTATAATTATAATGGTCATAGATGGTTAGGTAGATAGTTTTGTTAATGCAACACTTTATTATCATGTTACCTCATATTCAAAATCAACCAAATGTCAATTAGGACAACTTGCACGTTAAATCAACAAAATAATAATTATTTTTTTATGAGTTTGTGGTTTAGGCACCAAACTATAATGTTATATCAAAATCAACATTGCCGCAATGTGCAAGGCTTGCTGCACAAATGCATAATGCTGGGAAAGAAAATATGTGCTCCAAACGTCAATTGGGACAACTTGCACGTCACGAAAGAGAGCGATCAAAACATTGTGTCCCCGTTCAGCCCAGATTTTTTCCTTCTTTACCACCGAGTCGTCATCGCCGAGTATGCTTAGAATGATAATCAAATAAAAGGTCCCGTCTTCAACCAATTACTTTGACTACCAAAATTTCTCATCCTATAACGGACAGTATAGTGACAACAAATGTTTTAGAGTCATTGTCAACCACCTTCCTTCAAAATCTTAATGAAGACACTACAACAGATGTTTCACAGTGGTTGTCTGTGGCCATCATGAATCTAGAAAATCCTCCTCAAAATCTTGAAGAAGGCACACCAACTAATATCTCAAGGGTGTCGCCTGTGACTACCATGCTCCAAGACTTACCTCAACAACAGTCTTGGAACCATTCTCCACATGTTCCCTAGTGGCATCGTATAATTCGAATGAAGACACCAGGTGTTTGCTATAAGTTTTAAATTTGTATTCAATTTATATATAATCAAATTGTATGACATCTATAATTTTATCTGTAGTGCCTACAGAGTAGAAGGTGTAATTATGGATGTTGTACTTAATCCTCGAAACCATGAAATTCCAAATCGTCATTTCCTCGGCTTGATGAATCGAACATGTCCTCATTATTCTGCTTTACACTAGCTTGCTGAAAAATTAACAAAATCATCTGTATCAAATCCTCTCTTTGGTAAATGTTGTTTACAAGGAAAAATTAGATTACCTCCACTTATTGCACCTTCTTTAATGCTTAAAGCATTGTATAAAGACAATAATGAAAAGTCAAAATCGTTTCGTCAGCATACACGAGAATATAATGCAGCTAATGCATTTACGAGTCTTGGTGCTACTTTGGATGACAAATTATTTGTTGGGTGGGGGCCTAGAACATTCACCATTCATGGAGAATTACGCCATCGAACAGGATCGCTTATGTCTGAAGGTGAAATGTCTGAAGGTGATGTGCTTGATCATACCATTAGTAATCGATATCCTAATGAGTACTTAAACTCGATGAATCCTTCAGGGTTGCCACCGTTTAAATTGGAGTTGAAATTTGGATGCCCAATAATGTTGTTACGAAATATTGCACCGAAAGATAGACTTTGTAATGGCACGCGATTGATGGTTGTTAGATGTGCCTCAAGGGTAATCGAAGCTCGGATATTAAATGGAGATAAAATTGGCAATTTAGTATTCATTCTGAGAATATCATTAACACCAACATCTTTGGACTTTTCTTTTCGAATGACAAGACATCAGTTTCCTATCCGATTAACTTATGCTATGACAATCAATAAAGCCCAAGGACAATCTGTCAAGTTCATTGGGATTGATTTACGAACACCTGTTTTTAGTCATGGACACCTTTATGTGGCACTATCTAGATGCACATCTTTGGATCGTATTACTGTCCTCCTTCCGAAAGATGGGTCGAATTGCACCACAAATATTGTTTACCCAGAAGTTTTGTTATGATATTTTTACGACAAGTAAATGGTATAGTTTAAACAAGTTTATTTCTACTGAATTATGTAATCTTTTCAACATTTAATTTTATAATGAGGTTCATTATTTGTAGGGAGTGAATTTTTCAACGAGAACAATAGAGTATATACAATGGACCACTAACCAATGATATGTAATCCAATACTGACAATGATATGCAATCCAGTACTGACAATGACCAATGGAGTGAATTTATCAACGAGAATAATTTGTCAATGAGAACAATGATATGCAATCCAGTACTGACATGTCCACCACTGACCAAACAATTGTCTAGGTGTGAAAGTCTCTCTTACACAACACACATAACTGTAACAAATCAAACACTCGAAAATCAAACTCACACACCATTATACTGCCACCAATACATATTTATGGTACTAAGAAAACTTTATTATAACTTTATTATAATCTATCTAAATTCTTACTTATATCAATCTAAATCATTCCCCCCCACTACATAAAAATATGTGTGCTTATTTGTTTTTTAGATAATTCAGGGTAAAGTAAGGGGTCTTATGTTTCGGATTTACAATTATTTTATTTTGACTCACATATTTCGATAAATTTTAAATTTCAAATATTTTCAGGTTTATATTGAAGGATGCTTGGTGTAAGCTGTAAAGAATATACTAGGTGTAAGATGTAAAGTAAAGGGTTATGCTCAATATGTTGTTTCTCTATTTTTGGCATGTATGTATTTTTGTGTTCCGTCTTTTGTAAAGTTAGTTAATTATACATTGTTATGATGATTTTGGGTATGGAATGATGGTTTTTTTGGTGGTTTGGATATGTATGAATGATTTTAAGTTTCTTAAACAGGTTTAAATTTTTCTGGATATTTATTTTTAAAGGAAACTCTGTCGAAATTTCTTGAAATTAGTAGCGACTAGCTTGATGTTTTGGTGGTTAGATGTGTTAATGATTGAGTATGTATTAATTTCTGCATGTATGTATTTTTTGTGTTCCGTATTTTGTAAAGTTAACTAATTATACATGGTTATGTTGATTTTGGGTATGAAATGAGGTTTTTTTTGTGGTTTGGATATATATGGATGATGGTAAATTTTGTAGACAAGTTTATATTTGTCTGGATATTTATTTTTAAATGAAGCTCTGTCAAAAAAATTTTAAAATTAGTAGCGACTAGCTTGATGTTTTAGTGGTTAGATGTGTTGATGATTGACTATGTATTAATTTCTGTATGTGTGTATTTTTTGTGTTTCATATTTTGTAAAGTTAACTAATTATAAATGGTTATGATGTTTTTGGGTATGAAATGATGGTTGTTTTGGTGGTTTTGTAGACAAGTTTAGATTTTTTTTTAGAAATCTATTTTCGAAGATATCTATTTTTGATATTTTGGTGGTTGGATGTGTTGAGGATTGAGTATGTATTAATTATTGTGGTGGTATGGTGAATTATGATAATTGTTGTGTCTGATTGTAAGTTATTTTAGGTTGCAAAGATGTATTATTCTTTGAATTTTAATTTAATTTTTCGTTACATCGAGCTTTCAGGCACGGGCAATTACTAGTATATATATATATAGGGATTCCATCCACAGCAGCCGGTTGTTAGAGAGCAATCCATTTTGGCCAGTCGCTACTACCTGTACCGACTTATAAAAAAGGAGAATGATACATGGTAATCATTTTGTCATTTTGTTACGAACATTATTTCAACAATTAGATCTTCAATCGTATAATAACAAAACTAATGACTTGGGTATGGGCCTGACTGATAATTCTTCTAGCATTTAGCGCAATTTTACTATCGATCAGAAAAATGACTAAATTGCTCTCAACTTTATTTGAATTTTCAAAGTGATGTCGTTTTTCCTAACCTCTAGTAGGATATACGACCAGTCGACTTATAAATCAAATATAATCTAGTTGCTGCTATTATGCGTTTGTTGTAGAACAAAGAGGGATTAAGAACAGACAAGACCAGACCGCTACACTTGCACTAATCGACATCAAAATTCAACTTTAAACATGTTAATCTACTCAAATTTCTAGTAAGAATGATATGTATAAAAAGTACATCAAAGTAGTGGTACATGTAATTTTTTGATTTTCAATAAAATATAGCAAAGGATCTATCGATACAAGAAAACACATGCGATTGCGGCATTTTCATCTGCAATTGCATCGACTACTACGTGCGGAGGGACCTTGACTTTGACCTTGACCTTACCAAAAAAATATGGTCAGCTAAGAATGTATTAGTGTGTTAGGTATAGGATAACGTATGAATTATTCAAATGTATACCTAGGGCATAAATCAACTAGATATTTATATGTATTTTCAATGTACGCTATTAACTTTTTAATTGCAATGAATGATATTTTAATTTGAATATGATCATACTTATTTCAATGTATGTTATTTTAATTTTAATGGGTGATAGTTTAATTTTTATTATGAAACTGATTATGCTATCTAGCAATGGTAGTGACACCCCCAAAATAGGTATACATCACTCATCTTGAGTCGCCAAATACATGGTACAAAATTCAAATACAACTTAATTATACAACAGTCGTGTAAAATACGACAAAATATAATCTAAGAGTTTTAATAATAATATTGTCATCTAGACAATATCCACACTCAATGGAGTCCTCATTACATTTATTTTCACACTATTTAATAGAATAGTGAAGACTACTAATGTTATCATCTGGACCGTCACTCCGTTCTCCGACTAGTCCCGGCTACGTTCTCATTTTCTGAAGAGAACAATGAAAGAAAGGGTGAGCTCAACTAGCCAGTAAGAAATATTATGACTAAGATAATGCAGCATAAATTATCATTAGTCTTCAACAATGTTAAACTGATAAAATACAATAGACATCAAGTTTAACTGCAGCGGAATAAGAAATCCATTAGAAGAGTCAAGTAGAGCATGATATCTACTATCTTCTATGATTTAAAATTTTTTCATCAATTTTTATCGCTGAGACTCAGCTTAATAAATAAACCACATCATCGAGTCATCCCTGCACTACGGGCCAAGGATATTCATTAAATCATCAATAGTCATGACTATACCGAATAATCCCTAGTCATAATCATACCAAAAATCGTCCATTAATGCACTAAAGGCCACTGAGGACTTTTACCACATCATTTATAACATTACAGGTCATGATTATACCGAATAATCCATGGTCATAATCATACCAAGTCCATCTATGCACGTAAGTCAAAGATGACTTTCATCACAATATAAGCATGATGATGATGACAATGACATAATAATTCAATAAAACAAGTTCAAGAATAAATTTTAAAGATTTATAAGTTAATTTATCTTGAAATCAATTACGTTCAAATTGTCAACATGATACTACTTTGTGGAGTAAAATTCAAGAATGCTCAGAAGAATATTTCCATTAAAAGATACCGAATGAAGCACAAATATTCAGGATATTCTACTAATTTCATGGAGTATAGAAGCTAAAACTTTAACCAAATGAGTATCATAGAATATATGAAATTGCAAATGAATTTTCACCCGTCATGCGGTAATCTACGTAGACAGATCATTTCCATAATTTAATAAGGAATGAATACAAAGGATCATTCACCATGCATGTGATAATCCACATAGACATGTTATTCCAACAGAATAATAAAGAATGGAAACAGGTCATGCGTAATCCACACAGACAGGATATTCCAATAGAATAATAAATAATGGAATAACAGAAGAATTCATCATGCATGCGATAGACCGTACAGACAGTTTATTCCAACAGAATAATAAAGAATGGAACCAGGTCTAGCGTAATCCGCACAGAAAGGATATTCTAACAGAATAATAAAGAATGTAATAACAACATAATTCACCATGCATGCGATACACCGCACAGACATGTTATTCCAATAGAATAATAAAGAATGGAACCAGGTCTAGCGTAATCAACATATACATGATATTCCAACAGAATAATAAAGAATGAAATAACAGAAGAATTTCACCATGTTTGCGGTACTTCGCATAGACAGGTTATTCCAACATAATAATAAATAATGGAATAACAGAAGAATTTCAGCATGTATGCGATACTTCGCATAGACAGGTTATTCCAACATAATAATAAAGAATATAATAACAGAAGTTCTCTTCATGAATACGAAATAAATAAATAAAGTATATAATATTCTATTATGCATAGTATTTGCATAGTAAAATCTTTTTATATAAAACATAATAATTTTATAAAGTTGTTCGTTTTATTAGATTATAAATAGAATATATTATATTTTATTTAAAATTTTTTATTTTATTTGAATATTTTATTAATACTGCATAGTAAATTAATATGGACCGTCCGTTTAAAAGTAAATCAATTTGGACCGTTCATGAATTAGTTACTATTCGGTCCATTCTCCTATAAATAGAAGCTCATTTCTTCATTATTTCTTACAAATTCACTAAAACTCTAGAGAGATAGAGAGACTATAGAGAGAAAGAAGAAAAGTATTCTGCTACTTCACTACTCCTATATCCAATTTTTTCTATGATAAGGGGTATTATTTCTTTTGTATTCATGAAGAAATTCTTCTATTATTTCATTCTTTATTATTCTGTTGGAATAACCTGTATACGCGGACTACTCTATACTTGGTGAAATTCTTCTGTTATTCCATTCTTTATTATTATGTTGGAATAACCTGTTTATGCGAAGTACCGTATACATGGTGAAATTCTTCTATTATTCCATTCTTTATTATTCTATTGGAATAACGTGTATACGCGGAGTACCCTATACTTGGTGAAATTCTTCTATTATTCCATTCTTTATTATTATGTTGGAATAACTTGTCTATGCGAAGTACCACATACATGGTGAAATTCTTCTGTTATTCCATTCTTTATTATTCTGTTGGAACATCTTGTCTGCGCGTTTGCGCATGACCTGGTTCCATTATTTATTATTTTATTGGAATATCTTGTCTGTGTGTTTACGCATGACCTGGTTTTTTTTATTTATTATTCTGTTGGAATATCCTATCTGTGCGTTTACGCATGACCTGGTTCCATTATTTATTATTCTATTGGAATAACCTGTCTGTGCGGTGCATCGCATGCCTGGTGATTTCTTTTGTTATTCCATTCTTTATTATACTCAGTTGATTAAAGTTTTGGCTTTTATACCCCATGAAATTAGTGGAATATCTTTGATATTTGCGCTTCATCCAGTATCTTTTCATGGAAATATTTTTTTGAGCATTCTTGAATTTTACTCCACAAAGCAGTATCACGTTGATAATTTGGACGTTATTGGTTCTTGGATAAATTAATTCTTGAACTTGTTTTATTGAATTCTTATATCATTGTCACCATTCTCATGTTTATATTATGTTGAAAGTCATCTGTGGCCTGTAGTGCATAGATGGAATTGGTATGATTATGACCAGGGATTATTCGGTATAATCAAGACCGTAATGTTACAAATGATGTGGTAAAAGTCTTCATTGGACCGTAGTGCATTGATGGACAGTTGTTAGCATGATCATGACCATTGATGAATACACAAATATCCTTGACCCGTATGCATGGATAATTTATGGTTGTGATACTAATGAATATCCTTGGTGTAAGACCCCAAATTATTATTAATGAAATTTAATTTCCACTATTTATTATGTTGAAATAGTAAGTGTTGATTTGATTAATATGGTGAGTTATGGATAAAATGCGCAATTATTTCAAACAAGCAAGTGGTTTTAAAATATTTATTTTATCGGAGAATATTCGTTTGGTCGTGGAATATTCTTACTGTCGGGGAATATTCGTACGATGGCGCAGCCTTGTGTGTGCCCCATAATGGAAAGCGATTGGAGGAAGAAAACGACAAGAATAACTTGTTTATAAATAACGGCGTAGTTGTTACCGTTAATACTGTTGGAATACCCGGTGGTTAAAACATAGTAACACACGGTATTACACCAATGATTAATTCTTACGTAAGAAGGCATTACTCAATAATTGTTACAGTAATTACTGTTCAATATTATATTTTATTGATTCAATAATTGCTACGTTGATATTATTGTTATTTTAATAATTGTTACTGCACAATATTTTTATTATCAGATCAATAATTCATATTATTTGAATAATATTATTAGATAATATTATTGGAAATGTCTAGAAAGTTCTGTCTGAGGAGAGGTTTGGTCATCTAATTGCGCGCCAGTAAGGAAAAATCCTTATTGGAAAGCCCCCTCTTTCTTAGGAACTGTCTGGTTGACAGTATTGTGATTCTATAATATTATTTGTGAATAATTAATTATTGATTTATATGATGAGGAAAATATTAATTTTATGTGGATATAGATGGAGAAATTTTTTAATGTGACAATTATTTAAAATTAATATTTTATCTGTTTCTGATAAAATAATTCATTTTAATATATTATTTTAATAATATAATAATGGTGATATTTTTATAATGAATGTGAGATATATGAGTATATGAGGAGGAAGAGTATTTTTGTTGCATTAAAAAATTAAGGCATATTTTGTGTGTCGGTAGACCCCAATTCTTGACAGAAATTTGATTATAGCCTGTAAAATTATCCGTTTATGGATTTCAGTCAATTTTTGTTTGGAATTTGGAAAAACTTTCTTCTGCAAAGTTGTAGAGAATGAAATTTCCAATAAAAAAGACACTTGGTTCAAATTTTTTTTGATAAAAGGGGTATTTATTGTGAATTATTAAAGTTCCGAAGTTCCGAAATAATTAATTTTTGGAAGTTTTATTTATTTTTTGATAAAAAATGTTTTTTATATTTTGTGGACATCATTAACATGTGCAAAGTGCTGAAATCAGATGTCTAGAGGTGGGCTAAGGAAAATTTGATAAATATATTAATAGTATATTAAATTTTCTTCTTTAGTGTTTTAAGCATTTTCCTATAAATAGGGTGCTTAGGTTAGAATTGAAAATCACACTAAAAACTGAAGTTTTCTATCTATTTCTCTCTCGATATATTGAGCGTATTCTTGTGAGTATGTTGATACCTTGAGTGTTGCTATACGGTGCAAGTTCCCTTCAGCACTATATCAAGTATTCCAGTCAGGAGTACCGTCTTTTCAATATCATTATGCCGAAGTATTGATCTGAACTTTTAATCAAATTTGAAACGTTTCGTGTCAGGGTTACTATTCACATATATGACATTATTCACGTATACGACACTATTCACAGAAAAATTAAAATTTTGTATTTTGTCCAAAATATCTATTATGGATACTAGCTTTAATTGTATCCATGTTTTGATCATTCTTGAATTTTACTTCACCATGATTGTTTATAAAGTATTCTTGAACTTGGATTGTTTAAAGTACGAATCCATAATACTTGTTCTTTTGTTTCACTGGATTCGTTTTCTTTAAAATTATTTTCATCATCCTCAGTCCTAAATGATGATGTTACTGAATATCTTTGGCCTGTAGTGAAAAGATGATTGATTTTATGATGAATATCTTTAGCCCGTAGTGCAAAGATGTACATGTGTTGAGATGAACATGATCGACTGATGAATATCTTTGGCCTGTAGTGAAAAGATGAATATATGATTCAAGATGTGCATTGATTGATGTTACAGGGATAAAATAATGATGATGAACTTTTAAATTCATAGATTATAGTAGATTTCATTCTCCACGTAACTCATCTATGAATTATTATTTCCGCTGCTGATCTGAAACTAGTTGTCTATTGTATTTTATCAAAAAATTTCTTGTTGAAGACTAACGATAATTTGTTCTATATTATCTTAGTCATAATATTCTTTACTGGGCTAGTTGAGCTCACCCTTTTCCTTTTTGTTCCATTTTTCTTCTCAGGAGGCGACAATGTAGTGAATACTATTCGGGGTATGGAATGATGATTCTAGAAGTTATTTAGTAGTACTCACCATTTTTGTAAAATAATGTATCAATAATTGTGATGATGATTTATTTGGGTATGGATATTGTCTAGAAGACAATATTTGTATTTAAACTCACAGTTTCTATGATGTATTAATAAAGTAGTAGTTATTTCTGTACAATGTTATTGACGAACTAAAATGGGTGATGTATACCTATTTTGGGGGCTTCACAGTTGGTATCAGAGCTTAGGGATATGATCTCTGGCGGAGATCGGGGAATAGAACTAGGAGGGGAGAGACGAGTAAATCCTTCGGTAGTGTATCCTACCTAAGCTTATTTGTTAGTTGGTCAGTATATAGGGATATTATGTGATATGTTGATTTCTTTAATTAACCCTTGTTTTATGACAGTATTTGAGAATGTTAACAGTGGAGTAAATGAGACCATGGAGACGTCTGTACTCACCAATGAGGAGAACGTGCAGCAACCTGGAAATGTTCCTCCTGTGAACAACCCCACTAAGCAGATGATGAACGACGGAATGTTTAGAAGTTTTTTGCAGTTCATAAAAAATCAGACGAGGGAGACTCGTGCACAAAATACAGGTGGAAATGATAACAACGCACGATTTGTCACGGCCAAGCAGTTCAAAGAGTTGGGACCACCAGAATTCTGGGAAAAGCCGGATCCGATTAAGGCAGAGACGTGGGTCAAACAAATTACCAAGATATTCGATGTCTTGGGATGCACGGAAGAACAGAATGTACCACTCGCTACTTTTATGTTCCGTAATGAGGTAGATTACTGGTGGAAATCTATGAAGCGTACCCATCCAGCCACACTCAGTATGTCTTGGGAGACGTTTCAGAAACTGTTCAATGACAAGTACTTTCCTGAAAATATTCGTCATATGAAGGAAATGGAGTTTATTAGACTAGGATAAAATAACATGATGGTGTCCTAGTACGAGGCAAAGTTTGCATAGTTGTCCAGATTTGGACCTCATTTGGTGGAGAATGAGGAACGTATGACGCGGATGTTTCTGAGAGGTTTGAAACCCGACATACGTCAGTATCTCATTTCTCATAAATTTTCTCTCTATTCAGATGTTGTCAAAAGGGCTCAATTGTTAGAGCGAGATAACGAGTACGGTCAACCGAGGGATCACAACCAGGATCATACTGGAGATAGCAGTCAACAGAATAACGATAACCAGCGGAGAAAGAAAAAGACGGATAAAAATGGTAACCACTCTGGTCGTAGTCATGGCCATGAGAATAGAAGAAGCGAGTCGGGAGGAGATTTTAAAAAGAGGAGATTCAATAACGACCATGTGAAGACGTCAGCGCCAGCAACAACTAGTTCTAAGGGAGGAGTACGACCACCGGTCGTATTCTACAAATGCGGGAAAGAGGGACATATCAGTCCAAACTGTCCACAACAGTTCAAGGTATGTTATAATTGTGGAAAGGAAAGACATATCGCTCGAGATTGTACGGTAGCGAAATCAAGTCCAGGGGGGACGGTAACTCAAAAGGCTGTCCCAAAAAAGTCGAAGTCAACGGTTCCTGGAAGAGCATTTATCGTGACTGGTCAAAATGCGAGGAATCCAAACGAGGTGATCACGGGTAAGCTAATCATTAATTCTTGCGAAGTTTATACCTTACTTGATACCGGTGCTACCCATTCATTTATCTCTCCTGCTTGTGCTCAACGTTTAAACTTGACTCCGGAGAAATTAGACTTTGATTTATTTGTAGAGACTCCGTTAGGAGAAACTTTCATCACATCCACTGTTTATAAATCTTATTTGATTCAAGTTGGCACCATCACCTTACATGTTGACCTTATCTCTTTAAAGATACTTACTTTTGATGTGATTTTAGGGATTGATTGGTTAACTACTCATCATGCCAAAATTGATTGTTTTCGTAAGGTTGTTAGTTTCATATTCCTAACCAACCTGTTGTATGAATTCAAGCAACTAAGCCACTAAAATCAATTGTTGTCATATTAAGTCATAAAGCTATTCGTTTATTGAAAAAAGGATGTCAAGCTTTCTTAGCCCACGTTATGGATTTGAATAAAGACACGTCGGATTTGAATAATATTCCTGTTGTTAGTAAATTTCCTGATGTGTTTCCTGAAGAACTTCTCGGTCTACCTCCAGAATGTGAAGTTAAATTCTTTATTGATCTTGAGCCTGGTACAAAGCCCATTTCTAAAACCCCATATCGAATGGCTCCTATTGAACTTCAGGAGTTAAAGGTCCAACTACAGGAGTTGTTGAACATCGATTTCATTCGTCCTAGTACATCTCCTTGGGGTGCTCCTGTTTTATTCGTAAAGAAGAAAGACGGGAGTATGCGACTTTGTATTGACTATCGGGAATTGAACCATGTTACGATCAGGAATAGGTATCCACTACCTCGTATTGATGACCTGTTTGACCAGTTGCAAGGAGCACAATTCTTTTCAAAGAACGATCTTCGTTCTGGATATCATCAGTTGAAGATTAGAATGAGGATATTCCAAAGATTGCCATTAGAACTTGGTACGAGCATTATGAATTCTTAGTCATGTCTTTTGGATTGACTAATGCTCCTGTGGCTTTCATGGATATGATGAATCGAGTATTCAAGGATTATTTGGATCGGTTCGTTGTTGTCTTTATTGATGAAATCCTCATATATTCCAAAAGCCGTGAAGATCATGAACACCATTTGAAGTTGGTACTCTAAAGGCTTCGTAAAAACAAGCTATATGCCAAGTTGAAGAAATGCGAGTTCTGGCTTGAGGAAGTAGCATTCCTTGGGCATGTGGTGTCTAAACATGGAGTATCTGTCGACCCGACAAAGATTGAAGCAATACAAAGTTAGGAGCAATCGAAATCGGTGACCGAAGTACGCAGCTTTCTGGGCCTAGCTGGTTATTATCTGAGATTCGTGGAAAGGTTTTCTCGAATCGCTACTCCATTAACTCAGCTAACTCGGAAGAATACAAAATTTGTTTGGAGCGAGGAATGCGAGAAGAGTTTCCAAGAACTTAAGATGAGACTTATTTCGGCACATGTTCTAACAATACCATCTGGTTCAGATGGATTTGTTATCTACAGCGATGATTCGGGCAAAGGGTTATGATGTGTTCTCATGCAACGTAGGAAATTCATAGCCTATGCCTCACGACAACTTAAAGAATATGAGAGGAATTATCCTACTCATGATCTAGAGTTGGCAGCAGTCGTCTTTTTGCTAAAGATCTGGAGGCACTATCTATATGGGGACAAGGTGGAGATATATTCAGATCATAAAAGCCTCAAATATTTCTTCACTCAAAAGGAACTCAACATGAGGCAACGACGTTGGCTCGAATTGTTGAAAGATTACGACCACACTATTCAATACCATCCTGAAAAAATGAACGTGGTAGCTAACGCGTTGAGTAGAAGATCATATGCAGGAACGAGTGCGATGATGTCAAGTATACGCATAGAGCCAACTTTAATAGAAAAAGTTAAGGTTGCTCAAGCCACCGACCCGGAGCTGATGCGTATGAAGAAGAAAGTACAATAAGGTGCTATTCTGGAAGCGAGAATCGATGAAGAAGGAATACTTTGAGTCCACTCCAGATTTTGTGTTCCTAACGACTCTGATTTGAAGTACAAGATTATGATGGAGGCACACAATACACCATTTGCGATCCATCCTGGAAGTACCAAAATGTATCGTGATCTTTGACATACATTTTGGTGGAACAATATGAAAAGAGAGATTGCAAAGTTTATCTCGACGTGTTTAACTTGTCAACGTGTAAAGGCGGAGCATCAAGTACCTAAGGGTCCATTGCAACCACTTGAGATTCCGAAATGGAAGTGGGAACACATTACCATGGATTTTGTTACGGGTCTTCCTACGATTTCTCAAGGCATCGATGCTATTTGGGTTATTGTTGATAGATTAACCAAGTCTGCTCATTTCTTGCCGATACGGGAGACTTATTCCCTTGAAAGTCTTGCTAGTATGTACGTGAATGAGATTGTGAGGTTGCATGGCATACCAGTATCCATAGTTTCAGATCGTGACCCAAGATTCACTTCACGATTTTGGGTTAGCTTGCAAAAAGCTATGAGCACAGATTTACGATTTAGTTCGGCATACCATCCTCAAATGGACGGACAATCAGAGAGGACTATTCAAACTCTTGAAGATTTATTAAGACTCTGTGTCTTAGACTTCAAAGGGAGTTGGGATAAGTATTTACCATTGGTGAAATTCTCCTACAACAACAGTTATCAGATAAGCATTGGTGTGGCCCCATTTGAAGCATTGTATGGACGAAAGTGTCGCTCTCCAGCATGTTGGGACGAGGTGGGTGAAGCAACATTGTTGGGACCTGAGTTGGTACGTATGACTACGGAAAAGATCCAAATAATTCGACAACTTATACAAACGGCACAAGATCGACAAAAGAGTTATGCGGATCTTCATCGAAAAGACGTGAAATTTAGTATTGTTGCGTGTTGCGCGGGCTATGGGCTTATTTTTTTTGGTCCGTGAAAATCCGGACTTTTTTGGCCCAGCCCGGCCATAGCCCGCCCGCCCGCCCGCCCGTCCGCCCGTTTGCCACCTCTAGTGATTCTTGACAAAAATTACGGCTGACTCGGTCTGGTAATCCACTGAATGAATTATCTACATATATACCCTCGCAATTTTCCCCATCTCCATTTTTTTGTTCTATCTGTTTCTTTTGCATCTCTTTCTGCTATAACTTATTTTACCAACAAGTGCATCTTTGGCTAGGCAGATTTTGCTGTGTCTACGGGGTGTAAACCCTAAAAGCAAGATAATTGCAAGAAGTCCCCCAACCAAAAATATCTTAAATTATGAATAATTCAAACAAAAAAAACCCAACAATCAGTTGATCTTGATTGCGTACCCAATTTATTATAGTTATTATTAGTATTATAATAATTATTTTAACACAAGCATTAATTATTATACTACTAATAATTACTATAATTAATAAACTTTTCTCTTATTATAAAGAAGAGAAAGAATTTTAATCAAAATTCTTGAAACTGTGTCACTTTTTAATAATAGTTTTAAATGAAATTCTTTATGTAATATAGAGAGGATATTATTTATTATTAAATTCATAATTATATATTTTAAAAGGACTATGTGTATATATACAGTTGTGTAGTACACAGTTAGC
The DNA here is from genome assembly GCA_020205505.1 of Panax japonicus. Lineage (NCBI taxonomy): Eukaryota > Viridiplantae > Streptophyta > Magnoliopsida > Apiales > Araliaceae > Panax > Panax japonicus. The sequence continues at coordinate 273,278 of CM035093.1, read as the reverse complement.
TATAGCGACGGTTCAAAAAAACCATCGTCATATGTGATTGTGTACTACACAGCTGTGCATGTATATTTTTTCCATTTTAAAAACTATTATTCAATTTCTGATTAGATAAATAAATACTTATAATTATTTAAAATTATCCAAAGGGTTAGAACATAAAGCATTATTATTCAGATCTTTCAAACAGATTAATTATCAAACAATACTTTTAATTCAGTATTCAAATTCATTCCAAAGCTATGTTTTATTCAAATACATTTACGTATTCAGAATTTTATCATTTAATTTTATCAAATAGTAGTCCCTAAGAGCATAGAGAAAGTGCAAAACCCGGTGCGCACCTGAAGACCAAAATGCCCTCAAAAAATTTAATTGTATAACATTAATTTGTCGGCATACTTTCAGCCAACAGCTATATTTCTGCCTTTCCAGTGGAGTATATAAATATTACTACTACTAATGGAGTGGAGTACATTATTTCAAATAACAAGTGATGATCATTCAGCTAACCTTCATTTATTTTCTTCCTATTTTTATGTGCATTAAATGTGTAGTAACATAGTGGAGTAATAAATTATAATCACTCCCATATGCATTTCGCATAATCCATATTTAAGTATATGTTTCTAACAACATAATTATTATTGTGTTGTTTACACAATATTCATGTTACTAAATGCTAAATGTATATATATAGAAATTGAATAAAAATATAATGGATGAGATTTTAATTATAATATATATAATAATAATTCAATTAGAAATCTAGATTAAGATCCTCTTCATTATACATTTCTTTTAATATACATTTAGTAACACAAAATTGTTTTTAGCCAAATAATTATTTGAAACAAATTTTATTTTATTATTAAATATAATTTTTATGTTGTTAAATGTGTATAAAGAGAAATTAGAGAATAATCTTAATAGAGAATCCTAATCCTAATGCTGTGTTTGGATTGAAGGAATGAAATAGAGATTGGAATGATTCATTTCATTCTAATTGGAATGATTCATTCCATTCTAATTAGAATGAATTATTCCATGATCTCACTCCCTTAAGACCTTAATGGCTCAATGATAAAAAAAAACTACTCATAAGGCCTAAGACCTAAGAGGCCTAAGAATGTAAAACGAGTCGAATTGAAACGAACAGAGAGCTACTCGATTTCGACTCAAAATATTAAATTTATACTCGAATTCGACTCGACTTGAATATTTATTACTCGAATTTGATCCGACTCGGATCAAAATATATTCAAACTACTTCAAATTCAATCTCGATTTCGAGTCTACGCATAATAACTAACTTTATAATAAATATAATTATAAATTAAATTTGTTATTTTACTTAGAAATGAGAAAATATATTTACTATTACACTTTACAAATATAAATCATAATTAAAATAAAATAAAAATAAATAATTATCTGAATTTGATTTAATTTTGTATATATTATAAGAGAATGTATCGAGTATCTAATCGAATATGTATCAATCAAGTATCGAATCACAATCGAAAATTCGAGTGGTTTGAATATAAACGAGTTGAATATAATTTTGCTTAGATTTTACTCATATTTTTATTCAAACTATTTTTATGCTCAGATTTGGATTATATTATTAACGAATTTGAGTCTCGCTCGTATTTTTTTGAGTCGAGTCCGAACTATTTGGTTCGTTTACCGCCTTAAAATTATAGCTACTAATTAATGTTTGTTTGTTAATTTTAAATATGGGCTAGATATATATACACATCAGTACACAGTCGCCTATGCGATAATTTTTTTGGATTATAACAGTCATCGTAGACCAGAATAACAACGGTCCCCCCGTAAATATACTTGGTTTGTAAATTTGGAAAAAATAAATAAATTACTTTTATCTTCTTGAATTTCTAAAATAAATTTTAAATTCACTGTCCTTTCTTTCTTCCTGTCTAACTCCATAAACACTGTGCACGAGTAGTATAGTACGTACAAATAGGCGCTAGTCTCCGATGCTAATTAATAATGAGCGCTCCCCGTTTGATTTTTATGTTTTACTCCCTGACCCTGATTTCAATATTGTCAGGTGTACTGGAATTCTACACCGCTGCTGGTAGATATGAGCTAAACTTGAATGAGTCCATCACGAATGGGGAGGAGTCGTCTTTGGTATCTGCAAACCAACGCTTTGAGCTGGGCTTCTTCAAGCCCAGCAGCACAAGTAACAGGTCCTACTTGGGAATTTGGTACAAGAAATTCCCTCATATCGTCGCCTGGGTCGCCAACCGGGAAAATCCACTCACAGATTCACCTGCAACTCTAACTATCGCCCCGGATGGCAATCTCATCATTCTTAATTCAACCAACCACATCATCTGGTCATCAAATTCTTCTTCTTCAACACCCCCACAGAATTCAGTTCATGCGCAGTTATTAGATTCCGGGAATCTCGTTCTCAAACAAAAGGGCAAGGGCGAGGGCGATGGCGATGGCAATTCAGAAACACAAAGATACTTATGGCAAAGCTTTGATTATCCAGGTGATACACTTTTACCTGGCATGAAGATTGGATGGAACTGGATTACGGGCCAGACCCGAAAATTGACGTCTTGGAAAGACTCAAATGACCCATCTCCAGGAAACTTCGATTATGGAATGGATCTTCTCGGATTGCCTCAACTTGTTCTTCGCGAAGGATCCAAAAAGAAATTCCGTAACGGGGTATGGAACGGAATTCGATTCAGTGGCATTTACAAATCGTTAACAACTCACCCGGTGTTCAATTACGTTTATGCTAATAACAGCGATGAAATTTACTTCTTTTATGAGTACACAAATAATCCGGTTATCACAAGGCTTACACTGAATCAGTCCGGCATACTGCAGCGGTATGCAATCAATGAAGGCGGCTCGGAATGGGCTTTGGTGTATGTGACACCAAGTGACTTTTGCGATGATTATAAAGTGTGCGGTGCTAATGGTATTTGCAAACTTGACATTAATCCCAACTGTGAGTGCTTGAATGGTTTCGTTCCGAAATCGGAAAGGGAATGGAATGTTTTAGATAGGAGAAGCGGATGCGTTAGGAGGAGGCCACTGGATTGTCAGAAGGGCGATGGATTTCTGGAGATTAAAAATGTGAAATTGCCGGATCTTCTAGCCCACCAGTTTGGGTTGAACAAGAGCATGAACCTCAAGGAATGCGAGAGAGAGTGCTTGAAAAATTGTTCCTGTACAGCTTATGCAAATTCTGATATTAGTGGAAGAGGCAGTGGCTGTTTGATTTGGATTGGTGATCTTATTGATATTAAAGAGTTGTATGTTGCAGAAGGTAGTGAGCAGAGCATTTATATACGCCTAGCAGCTTCAGAACTAGGTAATTATCTCTTCATATGAATCATTGCCTCAATTCAATATACCAGGTACGTACGCACCTCAATTCCAAAAACTAAAAAGATCACTTGCCTTCATATTTTACAAAGAAAAGTGTTGATCTTTATTGTTGGCCTGCATACATCTCGACTCAAAAGGTTAACTTATTAGGTTTAATTTATAGTTGTCTTCAATCTTTCTCCTTCTGTTCCAGACTTTACTATCACTCGGTATATCAACACTTATATTTTCAAAGAGAGAGAGAGAGAGAGGGAGTATTAGCGATTAGTTAATTTGCTTTTCACTTTGTACGTACCTTTATAAAGGCATGCCAGTTCTAGTGATAGACTAACTTATGATCTAAATACTTTCAGAGCATGATATGAAGAAGAAAACAATAGTGATGGTTGCAGTCATAGTCGCAGTTTCAGGGATGCTTTCTCTTATCTTTTTAATCTGGTGTAGGATTCAAAAGTTGAAAAAGAGAAGAGGTAAATTAAGTAATTCTTTTATACATTTTTAAGCTCTAAATAAACCCTCATCAAATTTATTGTGTGCGTGATGGTAAGTGGTATGAAATGATCAAATACAAATTACGGGTTTTTTATAAATCATACACGATTTAATCAAAATGCATTTTATTTGTTCAGAAAAAAACAAAGAAGACATAGACCTACCGTTGTTCGATCTAGCTACTATAAAAAGTGCTACTAACAACTTCTCTAGCACAAATATGATTGGAGAGGGCGGTTTTGGTTCTGTTTACAAGGTAATGAAGGGAATGTCAAGTCTTTAATTTTAAATTAAGGAAAAAAAAAATAATAAACATCATTGTGACACTTCTATATTAAACATTGTAGGGTAAGTTATCTACGGGACTAGAGATTGCGGTCAAGAGGCTTTCAAAAGATTCAGGACAAGGTGCTCAAGAGTTTAAGAACGAAATTATTTTAATTTCTAAACTTCAGCACAGAAATCTCGTTAGGATTGTAGGTTGTTGCGTTGAAGGGAAAGAGAAGTTATTGGTTTACGAGTATATGCCTAACGAAAGTTTGGACTATTTCATCTTTGGTAAGATTGTTGATTTACATTGTTCCAGACTCACAATTTTAGTAATAGTTGATAAGGGATAAATCACTAATTTTGGGTGTAAATGTAATGTAGATTGGAAAAGAACCATACTCAAGTGGCAAAATCGCATTGAAATTGCTACGGGTATTGCAAAGGGACTTGCATACCTTCATCACGACTCCAGATTAAGAATAATACATCGTGATCTCAAAGCCAGCAATGTTTTACTTGATAATGAGCTAAACCCCAAAATTTCAGACTTCGGCATTGCAAGAATATTTGGAGGTGACCAAAATGAAGCAAAAACAAAGATTGTAATTGGAACATAGTAAGTATCCATATTTAATAAATATGGAGTGCTATAATATGTACTTACATTTGGATAATATACAGTAGTATTTAATTTATTACACTTGGATGCAATGCAGTGGTTATATGTCACCGGAATACGTAATTGATGGAAAATTTTCAGCAAAGTCTGATGTCTTCAGTTATGGTGTGCTTCTTTTAGAGATAGTGAGCGGCAAAAGGAACACTAAATTTTGTAATCCAGAACACTATCATAGTCTTTTGGGACATGTAAGTACATCATTTTGTTATTATTATTATTATTATTATGGTAGCTAGAAAGAATTAGGTTGATTCGTTCTGTAAATATTAATTATTTATTTATTTAGGGTATAAATTTTAATTTGGTTTTGTAGGCATGGATGTTATGGAAGGAAGGCAAGGCCCTTGAAATTATGGATAGGTGTTTGGAGGATTCATATGTTGAGTCTCAAGTTGAAAGGTGCATTCAAATAAGTTTATTGTGCGTACAGAGACTCCCAAAAGACAGGCCTACAATGTCATCGGTAGTTTCCATGCTCGGAAATGAGGGCTTAGCATTGCCTGAACCTAAACAACCTGGTTTCTTTATAGAAAAATGTATGGTTCAGTCCGAAACAACAATTAGAGAATGCACCTGCGGTAATCAAGTAACAATAACGATTCCGGAACCAAGATAGATTAGATAGATAGTACACTATATTTAAGGTCGGTCAACCTACTATTGTACGTATATTTTAAATGCATTGCTACTTATATATCTATGTAATGTATGTATATTATTGTATTCTGTACGGTATTGGACTGGACTGGACGACTATGGAGTTGTTCTTGGCTAGAAGAATTAAAGGTGAAGCTGCCACTGGATTGAATTATTTATTGAGGAGAGGACAAGACAAATAATTTGTGAAAGAAATTAAAGGGGACACAGCTACAAGTCAAATTTGGGTAGCTCCTCCTTTATTTTCCTGGTCTTTGATTGTTCAGGTCAGGGATTCACAACCAAACAAACAACATTTGAAAGTGAAGAAGCTGCACGGTCTATTTTCTAACGCCAAATTTAAATACAATTAAATAAGCTAGTAGTAGTAGTAGTAGTAGGAGAAAATTCAATGTATATTAAAAAAAAAAAAAAACTAATTGTCTTATTTATATATAGGCAACTCAAGACATCTATCCTGCTGTGCTGTGTAGAGTTATTTTATTTTTTTCCTCCCCTCCATTTTCCTTGTCTCTACCAAAACAAAAAGTCACTACACGTTTATTTGGTACTAACTAAAGGCATAAAACATAAATTATAATATCTTGGGGGTGTAATGGAAAGTTATGATGCAAGCAAGATTGTATTTAACCCACGTTACCAGCTTCTCTCTTATGCTTCCTTCCTATACTTGAATACCACTGCTAAAATTATTAGTATGACAAAGCCTATGATCAGTACAATCCTCTTTACTCTGAATCTACTATTTGCCCATAATTTAAAGAAACAAAATCTAAATCAGGAAAAAAATAAATAATGAACTTGATTTGTTGTAAATTCAGAGTATAAGGCTCTACTTACTGAAACCAAATTATCCTTTTACCTGATTCTGAGGCAGGTAAAGATCTTGTGCACTTTCTTCTTGCTCTCTGATATCAATCAGGTCACCAAACCAAAACAAGCATCCACTTCCTCGTCCCTTCCTAACTTCATGCCTGGTAGGAAAGTAATGTCAGGAAAATCAAAACTTTGCCAAAAGAAGTTTTCTGGGTTGAGGTCTTGGTCGGTCATTCCTGATAACAAGATTTCCTGTATCTAATAGCTGTGCCAAAGGAGGATTCTTCAAAGATTTTGATGACCAAATTATGCTGTCGGTGCCATTAAGAAGTAAAAGAATTCACTTACTACTTAACTTCAGCACGCCTGTGCAGTATTAGTAAGTGGTAAGTGGTGTCTCTCTATTGGCAACCCATACAACTGCATGTCCCACTTGCCCTCTTCTTTTGCCATTTATCCAAGTATCGATCCTTGGGACTAAAGAATCCCAGCTCAAAGTTACCAGCCAATGAAACAACGGTTTCGCCATCTCGAATGATTTGATTGGCAGCAAGGGTGTCTGTTGTACCGGAGCTTATTAAGATTATCTTTGAAATTTATAGTTCAATAAGATTATTTCATTAGTTATAATTAATTAACTGTACATGCAGTATGTATTTTTCCCCCTTCAATGCGAATGAATAATGAATAAAGCAGCCCTGAAGCTCAACTCAGCTCGCTCGACTGCCTTCATCATGCTGAAACTTCAAAGTCTAGATTGATTACAACATAGACGTGTCAGAGGCACCAAAAGAATCACATGCACTACTACTATCGAGGTGCAAAAATGTAACACTTAATTGGTTTGACGAGGGTGAACCACGCATGCTGGGCGAACAATCCGTTTTCAGCTTCCTAGACAAAGAATCTGCTTCGCACACACAATTTTCTCTCGGTGAAAAAACCAAGTTGTTCGGGATGAGGCAATGGAATTTTACTACTCAACATCAAAATCACATGATATGACATGTTCGGTCCGTCTTCTGGATATTGTTGAACACACAATAACGGATAACCCTATTAGAATAATTCGAAATATTTCATCCTGGTTATTTGGCTCCAATATGGCTCCATACATTAGTTCCAAAAGGTTGTCTTCTTTATAGCTTCTCCAAGCCTAGAAAAGTTGATTGTACAATTTATCACCAGTAGTTGAGCTGATAGAATAAAAGAATTATGATATATATCAAGATGCACTTACATGTCCAAGAAGATTTTTATGATTGATCTTGATGATTGAAAAATCTATTTTTCTTCCCACTCACTATCTCTATCACTAATACACCAAAGCTATAAACATCATATTTAACTAAAAAAAATTCATCAATGGTATACGCAGGGAACATGTAACCATTGCATGAGAAAAATGGGAAAGGAGATTAATTTCTGAGTAAAGGAAACAAGAACCTAAAATGTTGTAGAAATTCTTACTATGTTCCAACCACTTGTTATGTTTGCTTCAATTTCACTTCCTCGATCCAAAACTTCTAACCATGCCAAAATTTGAAATTCTAGGATTCGCAATGTCATTTACGATGTTGTAGCGTTTATGCCAATCTAGCAACTTTCTTAGTTCATTATCTGCCAAACTTTGTCATCCTAGTTAATCCTTGATTCTCCATCTTTAAATTTTCCATACAGAAGAATTTCTTAGGTGAATTACAAAGGTAAGCTAGCCAGTATTTCATAAATAAAACGCTGAAGATAGCCATACCACCAAAGATAAAGTAATCTAAACTTTTGTTGGGCGTGTAATTCATTGATCAACATCATTTCCCCTTCCTCAGTGGAACAACCAAGAAGCCTAACCAGGTTTCGGTGTTGATGTTTTGCAATACATGATACTTCATTCGTGAACTCTTCTAGTTCTTGTCATTGTTATCCACTCCTGCGCACGCTGCTTGAGAACTTCCGGGAAACATGACTTTGAAGGTTGGGAACTGCATCAATTGTTGGTGAAAATTCACCATTTCCTTCTGTTGTTTATGCATTTCTGTCATCATTGCCATCATCACCCTTTGTCCTAGCATCTCCCGTTGCACAACGTTCATCGTCCTTCTTCTACTTCCTCACCCTGTTTGCCTGTACTTGCCTACCTAATATTGGTGGGTTGTTGATCAACCATTTGTGGTGAAGTTGAACTCCCTTCTGAAGCGTCTTCTAGGATTGGTTTGTCAAAATCCAGATTCGCGCCATGGAAAGCTTGATTCATTTGCCTTAGAGCTAGATCTCACCTGTAATACTTATGGTCAGTAAAACTCTTCATGTAGTTCTCTCACTTCGAGTTGTGGACATACCTTTAACGAATTCTAGACATCCCAGTAGAGTCGCCAAAGAGATGTGGGTAAAGAAATTATGGGGTTAGGGTTTCGTGTTGACTGAGGAGGAGAGAAATTCAACAAAATTGATTGAAGAGTGAAGAGGCGAGAAGAACACGTTAGCAATTACTCTAGTAACACGTACTCCCTCCGTCCCAAATTAATTGCTCAGTTTTGACTTTTTAAAGTCAAATTGACCATTTTTAAAACTAATCTTTTTACTATTTTTACTAAAATATAGGTGAAGAGATTATAACCAAAAGAAAGTATACACAATTTATTACTAATCCTAATTTTTATAATTTTAGAAATATATTTATATATGCTTAATTATTAATTATAAAAATAGTCAATTTGACTTAAAAAAGTCAAAACTGAGCAGTTAATTTGGGACGGAGGGAGTAGTAGATAGGATCCAAGAGACTTCTTGAGTATCTAGGGTCCAGAGAGCTTTCTTGAGTATCTAGAGTTGAGAGAATCCAAAAAGGTCCCTTCTCTTAGAATGGATGGCATACTTGTAGAATTTCCTTGAAAGTGATCAATGCCTAACACATGTTTGAATCGTGTGTCTAGCATGTAACCTCGGGAAAATTCCAAAAATACCCTTAGTTATCCGAGTAATACCTAAATCGTCCTGTCTTTTTAACCACCAATCTAATCCCTCAAATCAATTTCTCAAAATGAGTCGCCTCTGCGAGCTTTCTGCCTCGGGACTCATGTAAGCTTCTCTCAAGACTAGCTCATTTATTTCCGGTTTTCCCGTTTCTCATTATATTCTTTTAGTTCCCATGTAAACCCTAATTTGCATGTGGGCCCACAACATTCTAAGAGCAAATCAATTAACAGTTAAATGTTTGGACGAAGATCAGGTGTTATATCTGTTTATGGGAAATCTCTGTCCCTGGGGTATAGTTTGGTCTAGTCATGCCAGCTTTTATCTGATATGTTGTAGGATTCCGCTGAGGCTGCTATGGGTTAATAATAAACTTAATTAAGGGAAAAAGTTTAAATATGAAAGAAACCAGAGGGCTGCCTCTCCCCCCTGTTGGAACAGTCTTTTAGAAGCTTACAAGTAAACCATAAATTTGAGACCCAACCCGGGTCTCCTTTAACATAAGTTTGATGCGATGAAGTTATGAAGTTAAGAGTTAATATCAAAATGAGTTTTACAGTTAATTTTTAATGCTCTATACGACTGAATTTATGCAGGTTCGTTGGTTCTTCAAAATCCATTTACATTTATGTAGTTTGGCAGCTGAGATTAGATTGTTTAATTGGCTATGATTTTTATTTTATTTTTGTCTTTGAAGCTAACCAATAATCAATAAGAAATTCAGCATTGAAGCTTTTGCTTGGCAGAGTGATGGCTATCAACATATTTATAAAATATATTCATTGTTCGAGTACATCTTTTGTCCCCCAGCATCATAACAAAAATTGTCAAAGGCAACAAAGAATCACACTACTATCTAGGTGCAAAAAATGTCATGCTATATTGATTGAACGTAGACGATCCAGGGTTGCTCGATGAAGAATCTGTTTCATGAGGTTTCCTCTCTGAGAAAAAACCAGGCTGTTTAGGAGGCGGCAATGAAATTATACTACTTAGCATCAGAACCACTGATGATATGTTTGGCCTATCCTCCGGATACTGTTGCACACACAATAAACCAATATGGATAACACGAAACACTTCATCTTGATTATTTGACTTCAAGATTGCCCCATCAATTACTTCCGAAAGATTGCCTTCATTATAACTTCTCCATGCCTAAACAAGTTGATGTCATTTTAATAGAGATTATTGAACCAATGCATATAAACTCAAATATAGACTTGCACTTACATGTCCAATAAGGTTAAGATTGTGATCTGGATGATGGAAACCTCTATTTTTCTTCCCACTTATTATCTCTAGCACTAATACACCGAAGCTATAAACATCAGATTTAACTGAGAATAGTCCATCAATGGCATATTCAGGAGGCATGTAACCACTACAGGAAAAAAAATTGATTAAAATATCAGCTTTTCAAATCAATGGATGTAGAGATTTGAAGTGTTTAGGAATTCTTACTATGTCCCAACTACTCTTGTTGTATTTGCTTCAGTTTCACTTCCTCCAAAACTTCTAGCCATGCCGAAGTCTGAAATTTTTGGGTTCATCTCATAGTCTAGTAAAATATTACTGGCTTTAAGATCTCTATGGATGATTCTTAGTCTAGAGTCCTGATGAAGATAAAGAAGCCCCCTAGCAATGCCTTTTATAATGTTGTAACGCTTCGGCCAATGAAATGATTTGCTTACTTCTTCATCTGTTCATTTGACATCTAAGTTAATCCATAGTACTGTATAATTTACTAATGTATACATGAAATGTATGAAAGTTTTAATCAGTCATACTGAAAATAAAGAAATCTAGACTTTTGTTGGACATGTATTCATAGATCAACATCCTTTCCCCATCCTCAATGCAGCACCCGAGAAGCTTCACAAGATTTCGGTGCTGAAGTTTAGCAATACATAAAACTTCATTCTTGAATTCATCTACTCCTTGTCTCGAATTCTTCGAGAGCCTCTTCACAGCTATTTCTTGTCCCTCTTCCAATGTGCCCTGAAAATCAATGCTTGTGATGGCTTAATATACTGCTACTGCGACTTGGGATTGTTACTTTCTATCTATATGCCCCTGCTAAGTATTATAATTATTTGTGACAATTGATTCAAATCAGTAGATTAAGTTCACTCCCCCCTCCCCCCCCCCCTCCCCCTCCCCCTCCCCCTCCCCCTCCCCCTCCCCCCAAAAAAAGAGACCATTGAGTTCCCTTCTCATATAATAATAACATAAGTTCCTCTTGAGAAAACTTGATACAAACATGAGTGCAGTGTTAAGTACCTGTTCTGTTTGATGCACTGCACCCATGAGCATAGTACCTTTTAAATGTACTAATATAAATGTTTATTTGCTGTCTTTAACTGCTACAAATTTAGTTATAGAAAATTTTCCATATCAGTAATTTTGATTTAGTAAATCATACAGTATGATGAGTTTTGCAAGAGGGCAGAGTTTGTTAACTATCTTGGTGCCTTTTGGACGCACAATGCAGGATAATGATTATGCACATTATGCGTGGTTAAATAATCACCTTGTAGACAGGTCCAAAGCCGCCCTCCCCAAGCTTATTGTTGTGGGAGAAGTTATTGGTGGCATTGGCAATTTTTATGAAGTCAAACAATGGTAAATCCAAATCTTCCCCTTCATTTCCGTTGGTAGCATCACTTTCTGAATTGAGTCTCAATGTTCCTGTGCAAGTGAAATAAATACGGTGTACAAGGTCTGTAAATGCTTTGACATCAGGAAAACAAATATAACATGCTCCCAAAATTTTGAACGAATATTAGTTTTCTTAACAATTCTGTTTTTATTAGCTGCCAACTTCAATGGGAAACTGGTTGACAACTAATTTGGTGTGGCTGAAAGAGCAAAGAGGCATAAAAGTAGTACTCAGACACATTACCTTGTCTCTTCAACTTTCTCTTCTTGAATACGTGCAACAGGAACAGACCTAGTAGTATTGTTACTACAAATAATATAGGAATCAATATGATCCGCAATCGCTTCTTTGAGTGACTGTTTCCCTCTGCGCAACAAAAATTAAACATATTTAGAGCAGGAAAGGAAAGGAAAATATTGAATTTGAATTAGTATCCATTTTGTTGTTGTACTTGGCAATAAAAAGCTTGTGGTGTGTGAAAAAGTAGTGTTACCTAATTCTGAGGCAGCCATTCTTACATAAAGATCTTGCCCATCGTCTGAGTAGCCTCTGATGTCAGTCAGCTCACCGAACCATAACAGGCATCCACTTCCACTTCCTCTAATATCTGTATTTGAATACGCCGTACAATTGCAATTCTTCAAGCACATCCTCTCACATTCCTCCAGGTTCATGCTCATGTTATACCACGAGCGTCGTGTGTCTGGCAATTTGACACCCGAATACTTGTCAAAACCTTCTCCAATGCCACAATCCAGTTGAATATTGCGGGCACACCCATCGGACCAATCTGCTTCTGCCCAGTTAGCTGGGACTTTTGGATCAAATCCTCTCAAACATTCACATCTAGGTGAGTTGTTAATGTTACAACTACCATAAGCCCCGCACAATCCATAACGGTCACAGTCGCTCACCTGTAGAGTCAGATAAACCATCCACTCTTGATTTCGCTCGTTCCATATCAGGCGTTGTGAATCACCATTCGGGGCCAATGCCAACCTTGTAATAGCAGAAGCAGATTTATTGATAAGATCGAACTTATAATAGATTTCCTTCTCAGTTATAACAAAGGTAGATGTAAAGATTCCATTCGGTTTCAGGTTAGGGATGCCACTAAACCGAGAGCCAACCCATGGTCCAGTCCTGTACCACAAAACTGAACCTTTCCACAAAAGTAGCTGCGGAAAACCATTGGGATCAAGCCTGTGAATATAACTACCTGGAGACGGATCGTCGGCACTTTTCCATGAAGTGAAATACCTGTTTATGCCGGTGACCAAGTCCACTCCAAACTTCATGCCCGGTAGAAAATTATCAACGGGATGATCAAAACTCTGCCAAACCAACTGATCGTTTTCATCATCCCTGAAAACAAGATTTCCTGTATCTAATAGCTGTGCCACAGGATTCTTCACGGATCTTGATGAATTTGATGACCAAATTATGCTATCACTCCCATTGGTGGCTACTATAATTCCCTTATTAGTGACCCTTACCACACCTGAAGTATTAGTAAGTGGAGTCTCTCTATTAGCCACCCATACAACTGTCCCATTTGATAATTTCTTGTACCATATACCAAAGTATCGATTCGGGGAACTACCGGGGCTGAAAAATCCCATTTCAAACTCTCCGCCGGCTGAAACAACGGGGTCACCATCTCTAATGGGTTGATTTGGCGTTATGGTGTCTGCTGCGGTGGAGGATATCAAGATGGAGAAAAACAAAATGATGGTACCGACTTTCATGAATGATTTTAGTCTTGATACTTGTTAGAATGAATGGAGATGCATTTGATAGCAGTGTATGTATGTATGTAGGTGTCGGTCTATTCTCCCTCCCTTGTGCTGCCTGTAATATGCCGAGAGTCAACATATTGGCTGATTGGTCCAAAGTGGTGGGGCTGAGGTTCTGGATTGAAATCATTTTCATATGAATTGTCCGCCTTTGTTAAAAAAAGAAAAAGAACGGGTACCTATAAGATTGGTCCAAAGTGGTGGGGCTGAGGTCTAAGAAAAATGGTTCTCCTACGACTAGTCTAGAGCTTGACTTGGTCCCTAGCCCTAGCCCTAGCTTCTCCCTATTATGGGATAATTGGTTTTGTCTTTTGGATGCATCAGGGAGTCAAAAGTTAGACCTTGACTCCGAGAGAGATTGCCAAGATATATTCTTATACGACGACATTGTTGGGAAATTTGGTAAATCTTATAATTAGGAAAGAACATAACAGAACAGAAGTTATGGTACCACTCGTCGTGGGGTCTGTTTCAATTTAGTTTGGTTTAGGGAAATTGCAATTGAATTAGTAGTATTTTGTTGGTTAAGTTTATTTCTGTTAGTTACACTTTAATGGTGCGTAGCAACAATAATGAAAATCATTTGTACCATTAATGTTGGATGAAACTAAAACTGATACATACATAGATACATAGATGGATAGATAGTGTGTATGGACGTAACGTAATTTGGTTAAGTCAACTCAGAGATTGCTGTAATTTGCCTAATTGACTTAGTCAACTCAGAAATATTGTTTTTATTTAAAATTCTTGAGACAAGTAGAGTCAATAAAGACGGTGTGAACTGAGACTAGTGGTGGTGGTAGATATATATATATATATATAGGTGAAGAATTAGACAAAGTGAAACTAGTGGTGGTAGTCTGCTAGCCTCCTTTATGGACCTTAGCATCGACAATAACCCTATAAAAATGTAGATCGTCGAGCTTAGACAAGCCAAGCCAAGTAGGAATGCAATTAATTATCCCATTTCCGGAAACACTTCCAAACTGATCATAATGAATGGACAGACGTTGAAAAAGCATAACCTGATACGCAAGAATTTAATCTCAGCAAATGAAATAATCCATTAAGAATACATCTTACCTTAATTTGCAATTTGAGGAGTTGTTCACCTGATCTGGTGGTAGATTACTTGAAAAATATAAGCTTCAAATTTCAATACGAGCAACATGAAAAATTCTAGCCTTTTACCATCCGCCTCTAATAGTGTAATGGTGACTTCATTGAATGAAGTTGAAAAATTCACCCAACAGAAATATTTCTTTCAGTAAAAAAAATCAGGCTGTTTAGGCTGAGGCAGTACTACTTCACAATCCAACATCATAACAACATGACATGCTTGACCTATCTTTTTAGACGCATAATAAACTTATGTGGATTGACTGTTGCACTTCAGAAAGATGGCATAATTGTGCAACAATCAATTCCTCGAACCTGCCCTGCCCGCTTTATATCATGGGTTATAGATTAGAAAGATGTTAACTAAGCTCAACTGCTTACATGGCCTATAAGGTTATGATGGAGGTCCGAATGAAAGAATCTTTTGTTTCTCCTCCCACTCGCAATCTCCACCACCAAAACACCAAAGCTAAATACATCTGATTTCACTGAGAAAAGCCCATCCAGTTTATACTCTGGAGACATGTGTAGTCACTGCAAGAGAAATCCACAAGTCAAAATCATTGAACTAAACAAGGTTATGTTATAATTAATGCAGATTCTTACCGCTCTACTTGTATTTGCTTCTGTCTCGACTCCTCCAAAAATTCTTGTCATGCGAAAGTCTGAAATCTTTGGGTTCAAGTCTTTATCTAATAAAATGTTGCTAACTTTAAGATCTAATTCTTAATCTTGAGTCTTGATGGAGACAGAGCTCAGGCAATCCCATTGATAAGGTGGAAGCGTCTAGCCCAATCAAGGAATTTGCTTCGTGTTTCATCTGCTCAAAACTCGTTAAAGTTAGTCCATGATTGACATTAAGAGAAAAGTTTCTATTATTTCTTAACGCTACAGAGTGACAGAGGCAAACCAAAAATAAAGGAGTCCAAGCCTCTGTTTGGCATATACTCATACATCAACATCTTCTCCTTTTCATGAATGCAGCATCCTACAAACTTCACCAAATTACGGTGTTGGAGTTTTACAATACAGACAACTTCATTCTTAAATTTATGTGTCCTTGTCTCGAAGGATCTCGAATCCTTCGAGAGTCACTTCACAGCTATTACATTCATTCATTATCACTTCTAACTCTTATCGTTAAAGTTGAGAGAGAATTTGTAAAGTTCACATTATAATTCACCTTGTAAACGGGGCCAAATCCACCCTCTTCAAGCTTATTGTTTATGGAAAAGTTATTGGTGGGAGTCACTATTGTATCCAAGTCAATCAGTGGTAGCTCTACATCTTCCTTGTCAGTTTCTTTAGTTTCTTCTTGTTCAGAGTTATGTCTCAACATTCCTGTAAAGTACAGAATACAATGCACGAAAGGATCTACCTCAATATATAGATAAAATTTTCCAATAGCAGAAAATATTAGCAATCTTTTAACTAAAAAGACTAAACCACTGTGAGATATATTACCTTCCTTTTGCTGCCTCTTCTTCTTCTTCTTTCTCCTCGAGTACAATATTAGGCTCAGGCCTAGCAGGAGCATTAATATTAAGCTGATCTCTTTTCTTTCCCTTGGAGCCACCTATGGTGATTAATGAATGTTCCATGCAAACAAAATCATTCCATTTGTAAAGCACATGCCTAGTTGAATTGGAAATGGACTAAATATAATAAGATACAAATATCCAGGAAGAATATGGAGGTTTTTATTTGAGTAGTGTTGGACCAAGGATATTTGGGCTTATGAATGACAGTGGGCTGTTATCCCTATGACACCGTGGGCTTGGACCAGGAATTATTTTGGTAGACGGAGATTTGTGGATTAAGGTTCCTAATTATATTTGGTCTCTGGATATGGAAGGAAGTGTTGGGTTAAAAACTAACTTCCTTATAGATTCGGTACAATTCTATTAAGGAAATGGGTGTTTGGGTGAGAACCTTAATCTGATTCGGAAAAAGATTTCATGAAGGTGGTGAGAACATTATAAATACAATGTTTTTCTTTGATTCTAAAGTACATGCAAATTATTACTTTCCAGCACTACAGCGTTAAACCTCCATTGTTAACCTTATATCAGCCTGTACTTATTGGAGCGCGTGGACAAATCTTGGCGTTAACAAGTAGTAACATAAAAAATATATAAAATACCCCCGAATCTTTCTACAAGTTGAGTAGTAACATAAATAATATTTGCATAGCAGATTGCATATGTGATTCATGTATATGTTGGGAGTAGTAACATATATACCTAACTCGGAGGATGCCACCCTTATGTAGATATCTTGACCACCTTCAGGGAATTCTCTTATGTCAATCAGGTCACCAAACCAAAGCAAGAAGCCACTTCCACCCCTACAAGAGCAGTTGTTCAAGCATATCATGCCACACTCCTTAATACTAATGGTCTCGTTGATCCAGGAATTCTGCGTGTCTGGCAATTTAATGTGAGAATACTTGAGAAATCCATCTCCATTTTGACAAACCAAGGGTGTATCCTGGACACACCCATTCGACCAATCAGCCATGTTCCAATCCCTCGGGTACTTTGGCACAAATTTTTCCAGACACCCACAAAATGGGAAATTTGCAATGTTGCAGCTCCCATATTTACCGCACAATCCATAAATATAACAGTAATCTGTTGGTACATTTAGGTAAACCACCCAACCCTGAGTTCGATCAACCCATGTCAAGTGCTGTCCAACACCATTCTGCTTCAGAACAAACCTTGAAAAGATTGAGCTGTTGGTAAGCTCATACTGTCATACATATAATACACTTCCTCCTCACTAAACACGAAACTAAATCTGTTGATGGTGTTTGGTCTCAAATTATCCACTAAACCCAATGTCCATTCCAGGATCCAAGCCAAGACTTGTTAGCTGAACCATTCCTAATAATGAACTGGGGATATCCACGAGGATCACATATAAATGTGAAGTCACCCGGAGATGGGTCATCGGCACTCTTCCAGGAAGATAAATACCGCTCTAGTCTGGTCACCCTGTCAATTCCAAACTTCATGCCCAGTAAAAGCATGTTGCCTAGATAATCAAAACTCTGCCACATGAAATTATAATTTCCATCTTTTAAAACAAGATTCCCTGTATCCAGAAGTTGAGCAACTGGATTATGGGGGTGATGTTGATGAAATGGATTCGGTTACCATGAAGTTAATTTCATGGTAAGCTGGTCAATTGACCAATACAATACTGACACGCAAAGAGAAATCACCTCTCACTTCAAACAGTGATGTTGAGAAGATTGAGGGTATTTTTCCATAATCCAAACTTTAAACAGTGTTTTCATTTATTCATTTGAAAGTACAAAAAGTTAAGTGGAGTGAGTAACATCAAAAGATTGTAGAATCAGAGAAATGGTCCGCCAACCAATTAAAACCTTCCTTGTTACCATCATTGAAAGTTTATTTAGAGGCCACTATGATCAAAGCTTAAAGATAATGAATGTCAACTATGATCAAAGCTTTAAAGATAATGAATGTCAACTTAACATGACCTCGTCATGTACAACCCAGAAAAAGAACAACTTTGGCAACATAAACTGAGCAAATTTGACCATTATTTTTCTACTCAAAAAAATGCAGAATCATATACAGAAGCAGAATCAGAGGATAGATAACACCATTCAGAATCATATACAACTATATATATAGAGAGAGAAAAACATACAGAAGTGGAATCAGAGGATACCGGCCGTCCACCATTTTTAGCCGCCGGACTGCGATCCCAACCTCGGCGCGCCGAATGCAAACTCAATCTCCTCAGCTCCGAACCCTCAATCTTCTCAACAACGTCGTTTGGTGACTTTTAATCGTTTTATCTTTTTTTACAACCACACCCTCACAGGATCCTCACAAGAAAGGATCATGATTCCAAAGAAACCCTTATCAAATTCATCTCCGGCAGCTTCACCTTTGGCTTCAAATTCTCTCTCCTCCCTTTATTCTCGGCCCCAATCAGCAACGAATCGCTCCCAATCAAATCCTTCGGATCCCTAACACATTCTCTCCACTTCGATACCGGCTTCACCCCGCGAAGCACCGGAACAGGGGACCCCGAGTCAATCCGAATCACGTGTATGAACTGCTCGAGTTGAACCGAATAGAAAATCCACATCACTCAAATAAAATCCCTTGTTCTGCCATAGATCGTCGGCGCCAGCGAGCGACGGCACAATGCCGATCACTTGGAGGTGAGGTGACCGGTGTTCGCCGGCGACCTTGACAGTCTTGTTGTGGATGTTTTGGAGGAGTTTGGAGAGAATTCCAGGGGTTAAGAACGCCATTGATGAGAGAGAAATTGAATACTGCAATAGGGATTACCATTGCAGAGAAAGAAAGGGGATTGAGCTGCGTATTGAATCTAAATAGGATGTTTGATTGGTTGGGCTGAGCAAATAACTAAATTAAAATCACACAAACGGTTCTGACGTATGTGACGGTTTTAAGTAAGCTAAATAACCAAAATTACGGTTTCGGTTTAGTTACTAGCCAAAACTACATTCATACAACTGAAATCGCACCATGTGTGTTTATGTATATATTATCTCTAGTAAATTCTAAAGTTACTTTTCAGTTGTACACGCTCAGAAAAAACTCCAGTTTTGCATTGTTATTTTTTGACCAATTGAAAGAAGATGATTAGAGGTTATAGAGTCAAAAATTGAGCATTTGAGTTTTTGAATTTCGAATTTGTTTGATGCGTTACTAGAGGGGCTTATAGGTGAAGGGTCAAATTCGTTGGTTCGAGCACTTGATGCATTGATTAAGGTTTTTACTATAGTAGTAATTGTCTAATAGAATATTGTTCAAATTAGATATAGTTAGAATTATATTCTATAAGTCCTCCCTACAATATATAAGATAAAATTTTATTCTATCTCCAGTATATATTTTTAATTTTTGGGGAATTAAATAAACCGTCTTGCTTGTTATCGAATATATGGTATCCGTTATATTATATAGCGTATGTTTTAGTTTTTACAGTATCATTCCTTTATTATAAGCTAAAACTATTTTATGTGTCTTACTATTCTATAATTTGATGATGAATTTGACATGTTTGGCAGAAAGAGCTGTGGTTCCATATTTGATATAATTCTCATTGTCGACTCTATCATTAAGTTAATTGCTCGATGTGAGCTCTGTGTTAAATTTTATTGAAGGCTTGGACATTTTTGTTATTTCAATTGATTTTGGAACCGAAATCGCACCAATTGAAACCACACCGCACCAATTACAAACGATTTCGTGTGCGGTTTTGAATTTGTTAAATCTCACCTAAGTGATTTCGGGTGCGGTTTCAGCTTCAAACTGCACCATGCTCACCCCTATTGATTGGGATGTGGGTTTGTGAAAAGAGAGTTGATGCAGAGGGACGGTGTAGGGGTAGGGGTAGGGGTAGGGGTCGGGGTTTGATTTGGGCAGGATTTGTGAGATGAAATAGGAGCTTTAGATTAAGTTAGACATGAAATCTAGGTTATTGAATTAAGGGGCAATATTCAATTAAATTTTTAAAGACTTTTAAATATTTTAAAAGTTTGGTTGTATTTAATTAAAATATTTATGCTCTGTTTTTGAGTTTTAAAATAGACAGGAAAAAAATAGACGAAAAATTAAAATTTTATTTTCAATTCTTGTGTTTCTGAGTTTTTTAATAAATGGAAAATAAAAGAAATGGATAAAAAACTTGGTCATTTTCCTAACAAAGTTTTTCGTCCAAAATTGGCCTAATTTAGACGGAAAAGAAATTAGAATAAGTAATATTTTTATAATTCTCATATTATCTTCAACTTTTAATATATTAAATTTAAAATTGCAACTCATGTTCTCAATTTTAAATTTTCTATTCTTTTATATTAAAAACTCATAAACAACACAAAGGAAAACTTTAAGTTTTCTATTCTTTTTTTTCTATTCTAATTTAAGTTTTCTATTCTTTTTTTTCCTGTTCAAAACTCAGAAACAGAGTGTTATTATAAAAGTTTACTGGTATTCAATTACAACTTTTTTAATGTCTTTAAAAGTTAGGTAGTATTGAATTAATCTATAAAAGTATTTTGGTATTCAAAAAGTCATAGATTTTTTAAATTTCTATCAAATGGTAGAGTTTGACAAACTTTAGAAGAAGAATTATAACTATCAACCTATATCCAAAATTTGACCTCATCTCTAAACACTTCCAAATATTAAACACAAAAGTGAAAATTCAGATCGCCAGTAAAGAGGGAACCCAGAAATTCGTCTTTTCATGTCGGAGTACTATCCACGTGGTACTATTCTAGAAGTACTATTCACGGGGTATTATTCACCCTAGTACTATTTACCTGGGGTACTATTCATGACAAAAATTAATTTTTTTTATATCCAAATCATTTTTTGATACAATATTATTCTTGAATTTTACTTCACAAAGCAGTATCATGTTATCAATTTGGAATTTATTGAATTCTAGATAAATTAAATTATAAATCTTTAAAATTTATCCTTTGCTTTCATTTAATTGAAATCTTATATCATTGTCATCATCCTCATATTTATATTGTTTTGAAAGTCATCTTTGGCCCGTAGTGCATAGATGGACTGTTGATCGGTATAATTATGACTAGGGATTATTTGGTATAATCATGACCGTAATGTTACAAGGTAAAAATTCTTATTGGCCCATAGTGCATTGATAAACAGTGGTTGGTATGATCATGACCATTGGTGAAAACACGAATATCCTTGGCCCGTAGTGCATGGATAATTCGTGGTTGTGATACTAATGAATATCCTTGACCTGTAGTGCATGGATAATTCAGCAATGTGGATTATTTATTAAAGATGAGTCTTAGCGATAAAATTGATGATAAACTTTTTAAATTATAGAAGATAGTAGATATCATGCTCTACTTGACTCTTGTAATGGATTGTTTGTTTCGCTGCAGTTGTTGATCTAAAACTTGTTGTCTATTGTATTCTATCAGTTGTTATATGTCGAAGGCTAAAGATAATTTATTATGCATTATCTTAGTCATAATATTTCTTACTGGGCTAGTTGAGCTCACCCTTTTCTTTCATTATTCTCTTCAGAAAATGAGAATATAGCTGGGACTAGTCGGGGAATGGATTGACGGTCCAGATGGTGCCTATAGTAGTCCTCACTATTCTGTGAAATAGTGTGATAATAATTGTAATAAGATTAAATTTGAGTTTGAATATTGTTTATGAGATAATATTTGTATTAAAACTCACAGCTTATGTTTTGTCATATTCTGCATGACAATTGTATAATTAAAGTTGTAGTTTTATTCTGTACCATGTATTTAGCAACTCAGAATGAGTGATGTATACCTAATTTGGGGGCGTCACACACATACACACACATATAGTAGTAAAGAAATCAATATGGTATTGAATCACACGCTCATACAAGAGTGTGGATTTCATTTTCTGCGGAAAAAAAAATGAAATCATGGAGAAAAAAAAATGAAACCATGTAATAAATATATTAAAATATATATGTATTTTAATGCTTAGATAAAATAATATTGTTAGAACTTGAATTTTTTGTATAGTATATTTTCTGAAAGTTGTTATAATAAGTAGTGGATTATTATTTATAATATATGCACTAAAAAATATAATAAATAATTTAACTGTGTAGTAAAATTTTAATCTTACATCTAATAATCTTTTAATTTTATATATTAGAAGTATACAAAAGTCTATCACAATCTTGATAAAAAGTTTATAAAAATCTATTACTTATTTCACGGAGTCTATAAAAGTTATTTTAAAAAAGTCTTTAAAAGTCATTAAAATCCACAAATTCTACAAAAATTTGTCACTTAAAATAAGTCTTTAAAAATCTTAATTGAATACACCCCCTAAAATTAGAATCAATCTTGTACTTTTTCATATTTTAAAATGAGAAAAAAATTTAAAATGGGTTCTGTTTTATAATATATATATATATATATATATATATATTAGTTTTTAGCGACAGAAAACATAGCGATGGTTCTATATATAGTGACAGACCAAATCATCGTCCGGTTCGTCGCTAAAGGGGATGAGTAAGGTATGTTAGATAAGGGATGAACTTAAGATCCGGACCATGTATATATATATAGGGGATGCATCCATGGCAACCGGTTGCCATAACATTATTTAGAGCAACCAAGTTGTAACAATATGTAGCGGTTTAATGTTAATTTATATTAAAATAATATGACCACTACACCTAGTAGCGGCTGACACATATAAGTAGTAGCACTAGTAATAGAAGTAGTTGCAGTAGAAATAGTAGCAATAGTAGTCGAACATTTTAATAGCAATAGTTCCACCAAGTTTAACTTATAAGAGTTTTGTTTTATTTAAGCCGCTACTACAAGTAGCGATCATTCTTTATTTTTCTTTATTTAAACCGCAAAAGGAGTGTTCAAAAGCAAAATGAGTATTAAAGTTGAGTGTTATTGTTTTCTACAACTTTTTTAAAATTAATTTTCAAGAGCAAAAGGATTAATGATTAATAATTTTCTAGTTAAGCCGCTACTACAAGTAGCGCCCATTCTTTATTATTATTATTATTATTATTACTAAATAATTATAATATTAATAATAATCTAACTTTTTTATTATTATTATCAGTTATACACTTTAATAATAATAATAATTTATTATTATTATTATTATTATTATTACTACTACTACTACTAAATAATTATAATATTAATAATAATTTGACTTTTATTATTATTATTATCAGTTATACACTTTAATAATAATAATAATAATTATTTTTAATAATAATATTATTATTATAATATTAATATTAATAATATTGTAAATAATAATAATCCCACTTTAATTTTATTATAAAATAATCCGACCGCTACATCTAGTAGCGGCTGCCATTTGAGTCATATAAGCCCAAGTATAATGACATGTAGTAGTAATTGTACATGTAGTAGTAGCAGTAGCTTGTAATAATTAATATTTATTAGCTTGTAGTAATGACATGTACTACTAGCAGTAGCTTGTAACAAAGTACCTGAATTTTTCAAGCCGCTACTACAAGTAGCGGTCACTCTTTTTTTTTAATCTCTAGATCCCATTTAGTTCTTAATCATTGCAAGTTTGAGAATTGATTTTGAGAATGATGTTAAAGTTGAACTTGTTTTGGAACGGATGAAAACTTCTAAAGATGTTAAAGTTGAACTTATTCTTATTATTTTTATTATTATTAAAGTAATATTATATTATATTAATAATAATATTATTATTGTTATTATAAAAAGTATGTAGGTATTATATTAATATATTATTATATTATTATTATTATATTAAAACATAATTTGACCATTACATATTTCTCTTCGGGAATGAGCGATAGCAGTCACAAGTCATTTCTAATGTCAATAGTCAGCAGTCAAATATCACAGTCACATGTCATACTTGATTGTCAGCATAAATGTTAATTGGCAGTGACCCCTACATACAAAATGGCTCCTAGAGCATTTAGGATGGCAATCCTCTTATATCTTAATTATTCCTTTGATAAACTTGTAAAAGAAAGTTGAAGGAGCAGTTACAAGATAGAAAAAAATAAATTAGATTACTCCTTTGACCAACTTGTTAAATTTTTAAAATTCAAGATTATTAATTTTTAAAATTTATAATTTCAATAACATTGGGCTATAATCTCATAAATATTCAAAATGTATATTAATTATTAATTTTTATAATTTCAATAACATTTGGCTATTATCTCATAATAACTTGATTATTAATATTAAAAATACAGATGATAATATTACCACTATCGCATAACATTAATACAACTGACGCCTATTTTTTGGGCTCGGAAATGCCTAACACTCGATAATGATTGCGCTTATCATGATTAGTTTCAAAGCCGCAAATTACACATTTTCGATGAGGCTTAGAACCCACAATTTTCTCAAGTGCGCTCTTTATTCTGGATTGTTTTTTGCGGCCCTTTGTTTGAGATATAATAGGCGGTAAAAACTCATCTTCTTCTGCTTCTTCATCTGCATCTTTATCGTCATTATCGTAACCCATATCCTGAGGTGGATCTCTAGCCGTGTCGTCAATGTCGTTGTCTACCAGCTCAGTAATATTCTCATCCGGATCATACTGGTCAACCAACAACTTTCCTCGTGCATTGAGTTTAAGAACAGTTTTGTAACCTCGAACTGAGCAAGAAGCTTTGCTCGCTAACTCCTGGCAATCACTCATCAAATGATTATAACGCATTGCTTGATCTTGTTCTTGTTCAAAGTCAGCAGATATGGTGTTAAAGAGTAATTCTTCACCATTACTTTTGTTCGCGTCTCTTGTCCACCGATGAAGAATGATATCGCTCGGTATGTGTGAAATACTCTTAAATATGAAATATCTCAAAATGTGCCTGCATAATTCACCAGAATGAGAAAACATTTGGAAATTACATGTTATCGACCCCAGTTGATGATTGTTGACAATTTCTTTATATCTTCCACCACTTTCAGTTGCATCTGCATTATAGACTGCATAGACCTTAGTATCAGTGACACACAACTCACTGAGTTTATGAACATTGTATTTCATGGAATCAACAAATTGACGTTGGAAACGTCTAAACATATCTTTTGTGTACACCTGTGCAGCATGAACTTCTAAAGATGAACCGAGTACCATATTCTTTTTCCGATGCTTTGTTATGTAATCGGCCTTCCTCTCTTTGATAAATTGTTTTTCTATAGCCATCTAACTCTGCACTACAAATTCTTTCATACCTGTTGAAGCATTAACGTACTCATCAAAAAAACTATTCATGCTTTCGCTTCTTCCGGTGGTAGTCATTCCCGCGGCAAAATATCTCTTTGTATATGCTGGAATCCATTTCTGTCGTACATCATACAAACTTCCAAGCCATTCATTGGTATACAATTCATAGGAACTTATCAGAATATACCAACGCTCTTCAAATTCCCCGATAGACAATGAATTATACACACAATTGTTAAAATTATTTTTGAATGATGGGTGCTCAGAATAAACATGATGCAATTTTTTAGGAAATTTATTGCTAATATGCCAAGAACACAATAAATGATAACTAGAAGGAAGTACCGTACCAATAACATTACTCATGGCTTTATCTTGGTCAGTGATGATGGTTGTAGGTGCCTTGTAGTCCATAGCTTCAAGCCATGTCTCTAATACCCAAATGAAAGTGTCCTCTGTCTCGTCTATTAACAATGAAAATCCAAATAATATAGACTAATAATGGTGGTTGACCCCGGAAAATGGAACAAACGGCATGCCATACTTATTTGTCCGGTACGTACTATCAAATGCCACAACATC
Source organism: Panax japonicus (assembly GCA_020205505.1). Classification (NCBI taxonomy): domain Eukaryota; kingdom Viridiplantae; phylum Streptophyta; class Magnoliopsida; order Apiales; family Araliaceae; genus Panax; species Panax japonicus. The sequence continues at coordinate 247,064 of CM035093.1, read as the reverse complement.
TCCGAACCGTTGATACATAAATCTTAACCGGGCGTCAACCCACAAAATACAAGCTATATGATTGTTTTCATCGGGTTTACTCAGAAAAAAAATTTACTATCACTTCCAGATGCAAGTTTTTTCAAATAATTTACTGCAGCTTGTGTATCATTTTCATCTGCAGAATCACGCCTTAAATCTCTCACCACATTCTGAACATTTACATTAGAGAAATGAACATTTTGCATCCCACCACCCATTGTGCTCAAAACGTTCATCATCCTAATAGGACCAATAGCAGACTTAGTTAAAGTGTCAATTAATTTTCTTGCAACTGGAGTAATATTTTTGTGTGTCTCAATCAAATCAACTTTGGTGGGGGTGACTAAGTGATGATTGTGCTCTAATTTAACAATAGAAATACGCCAATTGTCTTCTTTCTTATTGTGGATAACATATATTCTAGCTTTGCATAATGTGCGTCCTATAGAGTCTCTCTGTCTACTTGTTTTATTACTACCATCTTCATCATCAAGTACACTCTTTAAAACAATTGGTGTACCAGCTTTTTTACAAACATACAACCTATATGACACATCATTCGTATGAGCATGTTTATGACTAGTTGCAATTCTAATCTCAAACCCATTTTTACGAGCATATGATCTATAAAAATTTTCAACTTCTTCTAACGCACAAAATAATTGACCAAGGTATGGAACCATTTCAGATTTATTACTTTCAGCTTCACTTACAAACTCAGATGCATTTTCACCATTTAAACTTGCAACAAAATCTGAAGAAGTAGATACAAATAATTTCTTATGAATATTATAAGCCATTAAAGAAAAACTTACCTATGAATAGATTATGAAGAGTTGTCGGATCAAAACTTCAAGTTAAACTTAGGAAGTGAAAGTGACAAAATTACGAAGATGTGAAAAAAAATCACTATCCGAGAGAATAAACCAAGCTGTAGGAGATGTGGGAAAGGAAAGATAAGAAGACTACTTGAAAAAAAGGATATGCTGCAAAAGAATAAAAAGGGAAGGAGACCAGCCGCTACATGTAGTAGCAGCTATTAGTGAGGATAAATATATTTACTTTTTTCATTCCCAATGTCAGCTTTTCCCTTTCCCAATGTCAGCTTTTCCTTTTCATTTCCCGAATTTTTACATGAAGGTAATATTATTAATTTTTAATATTATAATTAATATTATTAAATTCATTCTTCTTATTATAATAAATATAATAATAATATTATTAATTATATATAATATTATTATAGTATATCATCATAGCGGGGTTTTATGTAGCTTAGTAAAGCCGTTACACAAGGTAGTGCTTTACCTTGTTTTAATATAATATTAACTGTGAGATCCCAGATTTTATAAATAAATATTTAAATTTCTCGAAATATTTTTTTGAATATTATGGTGTGGATTTGATATAATATTATAGTTGTGGGTAGTATTTATAAATTTTGTAAAGTATGCAAGTTGTTGTATTATATTCGATTGATTAGGGAATATTCTTTGTGTCGGGGAATATTCGTACGACGACACAATCATTGGTGGACCCCACAACGGAATTATTGTCGGATTGAGAAAACAACAAAAATATTTTATTAAAAATAACGGTAGAAGTTTTACCGTTAATACTGTTGAACTACTCGGTAGTAAAAGTACAGTAATACGCGTGGTTGCATAGTAGCACACGGTATTGATTATTAATGTTTACGTGAGAAGTCACTCAGTTTTGTCTAATTATTGCTATAGTAATTGTTGCATAGTATCTCACGTTATTTGATTCAATTATTGTCGATATTTTATATATTATTAAATTAATAATTGAAATGACAGAGTTATTAATATTATAAATTGCAATATTAACGATGTCTAGAAGTTCTGCCAAGGAGAGGTTTGGTCACTTAATTGCGCGCCAATAGGGAGAAATCTTTATTGGAAAGCCCCCTCTTTCCTGGGAACGACCTGGTCGATTAATATTGTGAATTGTAATAAAGATGATAAATGTTGTTAAAATTATTAAGGTGATTTTTTATGAAGTCTGCTTATTTTATGGATTCCTATTTACCCATTTTTCAAAATAATCGATAGAAAATTTTTAAAGGTAGGGCCCACGTGTGGGGGCCACATGTGGGGCCCATATGTGTTGGGGAAATAATTTTGGAAATGGAAGAGTATACGTATGGAAGTATATGTGTGTATTGAGTATATGGTGGGAGAAAATGAGATGTGAAAGTGATGGGTGTGTGATGGGTGTGTGAGTGGAAAATGGTGAAAAAGCGGTAGTGTGATAGTGATGTGTAAGAGTGTATTGAATTTGATTATTGGGTGGGTGGGTGGGTGGGGGATAGATGTTGGTTATGGGAGAGAAAAATTAAGTGGTGTATATATAATATTGATATATATAAGTTGAAAACATGTGTTTATATATATGTATTATATTTTAATTTTTGTTGCGATTTTATTGGTTAGTTGATTGACTTTATTATATTTGGTTGAAGAAATAATTCTGCAGAAATAATTCGTTCATAAACAGTACACTTCCATTCTCCTATAAATAGAAGCTCATTCCTTCATTATTTCTTACAAATTCACTGAAACTCCAGAGAGAGAAATTATAGAGAAACTATATAAAAGTATTTTGCTACTTCTCTACTCTTATATTCAGTTTCTTTTACGGTAAGGGGTATTATTCTTTCTTATTCATGAAGAGAACTTCTGTTATTTCAATTTTTTATTATTCTGTTGGAATATCCTGTCTGTGTGTTTTACGACGGACCTGGTTCTGTCTTTATTATTATTCTGTTGGAATATCCTGTCTGTGTGTTTTACACCGGACCTGGTTCTGTTACTTATTATTCTGTTGGAATAACCTGTCTATGCGAAGTACCGCTTGCATGGTGATTTCTTTTGTTATTCCATTCGTTATTATACTCAGTTGGTTAAAATTTTGACTTCTATACTCCATGAAATTAGTGGAATATCCTTGATATTTACGTTTCATCCAGTATTTTTCATGGAAATATTCTTTTGAGCACTCTTGAATTTTACTCTACAAAGTAGTATCATGTTGACAATTTGGACGTTATTAGTTCCAGAATAAATTAATTCGTGAACTTGTTTTATTGAATTCTTATATCATTGCCATCATCCTCATGTTTATATTTTTTGAAAGTCATCCGTGGCCTGTAGTGCATAGATGGACTTGGTATGATTATGTCAAGGGATTATTAAGTGTAATCATGACTGTAATGTTACAAATGATGTGATAAAAGTCCTCATTGGCCCGTAGTGCATTGATGGACATTTGTTGGCATGATCATGACCATTGATGAATACACAAATATCATTGGTCCTAGTGCATGGAATTTGTGGTCATGACCCTAATGAATATCCTTGGCCGTAGTGCAGGGATGATGTGAATTATTTATTTAGCTGAGTCCTAACGATAAAAGTGATGTAAAACCTTTTTAAATCATAAAAGATAGTAGACTTTATTCTCTACTTGACTCTTTTAATGGATTGTTTGTTCCGCTGCAGTTAAACTTGATGTCTATTGTATATTATCAGTTTAACATTGTTGAAGACTAATGATAATTTATTCTGCATTATCTTAGTTATAATATTTCTTACTGGGCTAGTTGAGCTCACCCTTTCTTTCACTGTTCTCTTCAAGAAATGAGAACGTAGCTGGGACGAGTCGGAGAACGGAGTGATGGTCCGGATGATAGTATTAGCTAGTAGTCCTCACTATTCTGTTAAATAGTATGACAATAAATGTAATGAGGACTTTTTCTGAGAGTGGATATTGTCTAAAAGACAATATTTATATTAAAACTCACAACATGTATTTTGTCGTATTATACACGACTGTTGTATAATTTAGTTGTATTTGAATTTTGTACCATGTATTTGGCGACTCAAGATGGGTGATGTATACCTATTTTGGGGGCGTCACATTAACAATAATAATAATCATGTTTTTAATAATAATAATTCAACTTTTATTATTATTATTTCGCATTATTAATATAGTTTATTATTATTATTATTATTATTATTATTATTATTATTATAGTTTATCATCATAATAGTTAATGTCAGCTTTTCCCTTTTCCAATGTCAGCTTTTCCTTTTCATTTCCTGAATTTTTACATGAAGGTAATATTATTAATTTTTAATATTATAATTAATATTATTAAATTCATTCTTCTTATTATAATAAATATAATAATATTATTATTAATTGTATATAATATTATTATTATAGTATATCATCATAATGGGGTTTTATGTAGCTTAGTAAAGCCGCTAGACAAGGTAGTGGTTTACCTTATTTTCATATAATAACATTATTATTATTATTATTATTAATAATAATCCAACTTTATGAATATTATTCTTATTATTTCGCATTATTAATATAGTTTATTATTATTATTTATTATTATTATTATTTCACATTATTAATATAGTTTATTATTATTATTATTATTATTATTATTATTATAATGGAATGGGGTATACTGTGTAGTAAAGCAGCTACACAAGGTAGCGGTTTACCTTGTTTTAATATAATATTAATTTAACAATAATATTATTAATACAATATTAACAATAATAATAATAATTCACAATAGTTAATGTAGTAGAGACCGCAGTCACAAGTCATAGCAGTCACCTCGAGAATGAGCATAGCTGTCACAAGTCATTTATACTGTCAATAGTCAGCAGTCAATTTTCATAGTTACATGTCAGACTTGGTTGTCAACAGGAATGTAAAATGGCAGTGACCCCTACATACGAAAATGTTTATCTCCTCTGGCTATTTAACTCCCTTTCTCCCTAACTCTTTTTCTCATATAGTTACTGCTTCCTTCAAATACCACCGGATTTACTTACTTTCACCTTCAACCAACTACTTACTACATTCTGCCAAACCTTTTGAAGCCATACATTCTGCCAAACCTGAGAAAATTATAACAATTTGTAGCGGCTGTTAATTTGTAAATTTATGTTATTTTATTATCGTCATTATTGTTTTTTTATTATTATATCAGTTATTATTATTTTTATTGTCATGTAATATTATTATATTATTATTATTTATGTAATATTATTAATTGTAATTATTATTTTCATTATTCTTGTTATTATTATTATGAGTTTTATTATTAATAATGGATTATGGTGTAATTTTAGGTCAGAGATGGACAGATGGAATTATGGACCAATTGACCAAAGTGTTCTCCATGATCAACAAAATCACGTCTCAGATGACGTATGTAATGGGGAAGAAAGGGGAAAATTATGCACGAGTCAATACACCGAACAAAAATACAATCAATGGAACTTGACAAAAGAACAAAAAATTCTTTTAGATAAAAGTGGGTTTGGAAATTTTCAATTTCGAGGGGTTATACCCCAAACCGACCTTAGTTTGATATCTGCTCTAGTGGAAAGATGGCGACCTGAGACCAATACATTTCATTTAAATGGTGGAGAAATAACAATAACGTTAGAGGATGTCCACTTTATTTTGGGGATGCCAGTGGTGGGTAAACCCTTAACTTTTCCCCTATTTGACACCCCTTGACTTATTTTATAGATTGTTTTGGAGATGAATTAGCTGCTGAATTTTTTAGCTCAAAAAAACGAAGTGCAATTTCATTAGTATGGTTGCACAACCATTTTAATAATTGTCCTGAGAAAGCAATTAGGTAAGCTAGAGATCACCCCTGTTCAACCGATACAGAGTAGGCGAAAATCATGCTTTTGGAAGCTGCAAGACATTGATGAAGAGAAAGTGATTAAAGAAAGGGGTAAGAGTTTGAGTCTTAGTCCTAAATCAAGAAAAGCCCTTTGTAAAACTCAAGGTCCAAGACAAGCTGCAACTACAGTTCTCCTTTATTCTGTAAATTACATGTTGGATTCAGATAAATTAGATTCCATTTTTTGAATGTTTTAATCATTTGATGAGCTTGGGTATTATGTTTTTGAAGTGAATTTGGATTCTGACTGCAATTTCAGTTTATGATAGACCTTTTCGTGGGTAGTTTTTGGTGTTTGATGAGCTGTGTTTTGGTTTTCTTTAATTTTGGATTCCTTTTTTTTATTGCAGTCACACATTACAATGAAATGGATTTTGGTTGGATCTTTTGTTTTTGCTGATATGTTAATTGTCCTTACGTGTTTCTACTTCATGGTGCGGAGAAGGACATTGTTGATAATTCTGGGGAGTGGCTTAGTTCTGTTTGTTCTTCTGATAATGATGATATTTTTGGAGATCGACAACTTGTTCCCCGAGTTGGAAATTCCAAAGCTAATGATGGAATATGACTGCTTGCTTATAAAGAAACTGACTGATATCAAGTTCAGGAGTGATTTTCCAAACTGTTGTATTGTGGGATTACCCATCCCAATAATGTGGGTTCATGGTGAAGGGGAAGCCATTAAAAAAGAATCTCTGGAATGTCATGGTAATCAAAACTCTGCAGTTAATGAACATGGGTCTGTAGAATCTGAAAGTAGTCAAGAGCCAAATCACTTCAAATGACAAAGATGTACAGTTTAGAACTGAACCTCTGGGAACTGAACTGGAGTATGCGGAAGAAATGTGACGAATGTTGTTAAAGCTTCAAGCTATGGTTAATAGTGATACAATGGATGCCAACTTCACTTTACGAGAGGAAAAGGAAACTAACTTGTGACTGTTCTTGGCCGGAGTTTGATTGTGTTTGTCCCTTAAAGATTTATTTATATAATTGTTTTTAGGATTTATTTATATAATTGTTTTTGGTCTCATTGCCGGATTTTATGGTGATGTTTGTGCCTGTTCTTTTTAATATCGTCCTGTTTACCATGGCGAGGGTAATTAAGTCTTTAGCCAAATAAAGTAACGGAGTTAAGACGGAAAATATTTTTTCACTTTAACTCAAAAAATCGGGAGTTTAAATGTAACTTTATTGACTACAGGTGATTAAGTGAAAAATCGCTTAAACCCCAGGTGGTCAGTCTGAACTTTACCCATATATATATATAGAAAAAGGAATAGAGACGATCCTTTAAATTGAAAAATTAATCGAGACAACTCTTAATTAATAAAGAGTTAAGTGGTGTTTGTTTGAGTCTTAAAAAGATTTTAATATGTGTGACTGATTCGGTCAGAGGCACAACTTATTTAGTAAAATTTTTATACCTCTTAATGATTCTTAATCGGTAATATTCAAAAATAAGGCTCTTAATAAGTGTGCCTCTAATTCGGTCAGAAGCACAACTTATTTGTTAAAAATTTTATACCTGTTAATGCCTCTTAATTATTAAAATTCAAAAATAATGCTGGACCATTCAAAACCATATCTGAATGAGTCTATATTTTTTTTAAACAAAAATAACCTTAACAATATTACAAAATCATTCTTTTATCCCCAATAAATTTATCCGTTTCCTTCGCTCCTCTCTCCTCTTCCCATACTCGAACCAAATACTCTCTCCCTCTGCATTTTCCCTGTCTGAAAGATGAGCTCGATATCGTGATACCCAAAATCAGGAACTTGGATTTTTTGGAGATGCGGAGGCCATTCTTTTAGTCATACCATCTGATCATCGTTCAGGATGGTGATCCCTCTAAGACCATTAGGGTTCCTAATGGTTTTGATTATGAGCTTTATAATCGTAATGATATTAATAAGATTTTGGGTTCTAGGGCTTCTTGCATTTCCTTCAAGGACTCTGCTTGTCGCTGCTTTGGTTACATTATCTCCAAGAAGTATATCTTTACTATTGATGACGATTGCTTTGTGAGTCCTCAATTACATTTCTATTTTTCTGTCGGTTGTTTTAGATCCTGATATAAATGGGTTTTCCTTGAATCTCATTTGCAAAATTTACAAACTTTTTTTTATTATAAATATTCCCTTGTATATCCTCAAATTTATTGATTGTTTAATTAGTAGCGATATCATGACAAAATCAAGATGGTAATCTTAGTACATTGGATAATTTATATTATCATGTTTTTTGGCAAAAAAAAAGAAAAAAATTGGCAAATGGAATTCTTTTTGTAAACAGGAGAATATTAAAGTTTAGATCTTGATGTTATCTGCTTCCTTGTTTTGAGAGTTTATGATGTGGGTAGGATGAATTGTTTGCTCAATAGGACGAGATAACATGTTTGACGATGAAGCTAAGCAAAATGAAGGGAACGAAGAACAAGGATAAGATTAACCGCAATGGGATGATCAAGGCATAAAATTTATGGTTAATCTATGTGAACAAATTGTAATTCAACTCTTAACAACTGTTTGAAGTTCATTGAATTTGTATGGTCAAATTATTATGCTCTGTTGATGTTTTCATTGTACATGATACATTTTGTTTCATTATATTGTGGTCAAAATATTATAAATATGTATTTAAAATAATATTCAAACCTTTCTGATTAACAAATAGGTTTTGCTTAAACTGTTTAGAGGGTTAAAATTGTAAAATACTGTTATTTAGATATTTTAGAAAAATTAATTATCACACATCATTTTTTCATTCAGACACAATTTTGGACAGATGCTATATATTATTTAGAGGTTTAAACTGTTCAGATCTTAACGCTCAATTTTATCAAACACTACCTTAATTAAGAGTTGGTCAATTGAAAAACTTAGGCGAGTTTGGAATTGAGACCATCATTCAATCTACAAAACCGTTGGTGTCTTCTCCTATTCTCCTCTTCCTCTTCAGTACCTTCTCTTTCCCCGCGGATTAGAAACCTAGATTCCCCACCCCTATTCCACTTCTATATATCTGTTGTAGGGCTGAGCAAGTAACCAAATTGGAACCGAAATCGCACTAAAAACCGCATGAGCCGCACCAATTAAAACATCACCAACGGTTTCGGCGTATGTGGCGGTTTAAGTGAGTTGAATAACCAAATTTACAGTTCTGGTTTGGTTACTAGCCAAAACCGCACGTATAAAACCGTAACCGCACCATGTGTGTATGTATAAATAATCTCTAGTAAATTCTAAAGTTACTTTTCACTTGAACACGCTCAGAGAAAACTCCAGTTTTGCATTGTCATTTTTTCACCAATTGAAAGAAGATGGTTAGAGGTTATAGAGTCAAAAATTAAGCATTTGAGTTTTGAAATTTCGAATTTGTTTGATGCGTTATTGGAGGGACTTATAGCTTAGGGGGCCAAATTCGTTGGTTCGAACACTTGATGCATCGGTTAATGTCTATGCTATAGTAGTAATAGTCTAATAGATTATTTTTCAAATTAGGTATAGTTAGGATTATATTCTATAAGTCCTCACTGCAATATATAAGATAGAATTCTATCTCCAGTATATATTTTTAATTTTTGAGAAAATAGATAAACCTTCTTGCTTGTTATCGAATATATGGTCTCCGTTGTTTTATATAGCGTGTGTTTTAGTTTTAAAGCATCATTTTTTTATTATAAACTAAAACTATTTTACGTATCTCACTGTTCTATGATTTGATGGTGAATTTGACATGTTTGGCAGAAGGAACTTTGGTTCTATGCTTGATATAATTCCTATTGCCGACTCTGTCACTAAGTTAATTGCTTGATGTGAGTTTTATGTTAAATTTTATTGAAGGCTTAGATCTTTTTGTTGATTCAATTGGTTTTGGAACCGAAATCGCACCGCACAGTTTAAAACCGCACCGCACCAATCATAAGCGATTTCGTGTGCGGTTTTGAATTTGTCAAACCGCACCTAAGCGGTTTCGAGTGTGGTTTGGACTTCAAACCGCACCAAACCCAAACCACACTCGAAACCGCACCATACTCACTCCTAATCTGTTGCCCTTCTCTCGCTCCTTTTAATTTCCCGCTCAAGCGATAAATCCCTCCCCTTCTCCTTATCTTAACCTACTTAACTACTATTTTGGCAACGATGTCGGGTGTCCGCTGAGTTCTGCGCCGAGAATTGGGGATTATTCGAATCGTATTTTCTCAGATGATGAGAGATCAGAGCAGGGAGGGGTGTCAATGGGATACATGAAACAATTACAGCAACAGACGCAGTCGGTGCCTTTGCAATTGCATTAGAAACCAACTGCTAGTGGTCTTGATTTGGCTTCCCTGATTCAGTGTCAAGGTACCCAAATTCATTTGATCACTTTCTGCTTTCTGCTATACGAACCTATGTAGATGTATACATATTTCAAATTCTATGTGGCATTATTTTAAACACTTAAAATGCATCAATTTCAGCCAAAGTAAGTAACAATTATTACTCCAAAAATTGATAAAATGCTTGCATCAAATTCAGGATAAGGAAACTATAATCCTCGACATAGTTGGTTAAGGATAGGGAAGTGTGAAATTGAGAACTAAATCTACAACACCTGTACAGAATGAAGTCCTAGGTCCGATCCTCACCATCCTTAAACTCCTTGAAATCAAGTATGTATATTTACTGCTACTTTCATGTATATGTATCCTAATTTAATTTCATAATTCTTTACATATTTACAAATTTCGATAGACAATCAATCATCCACTAAAGCTCCTCCTCACATCACACCTACCGACGTCTCGCCGTTAATCGAATTCATTCAACCATGTACCTATTCAAAACCTATTTATTTGCTTTTTTGCTAATTAGATTTTCAATGTCACTCCTCTCTCTCATCTTATTTATTCACTATTCATCCATATCTTCAATTGCTTCTTATTAATTGCAAAAATACTTACTAAATCGAAATACCAGAGATATAATCACAACTATAACTATTGGCAGGTTCATTTATTATTTTAGAAAATTTCATGCAGTAACTAAATTGCCCTTTGCTTTCCACATCCAAGTTAAAAGTTTGTGACACTCAGATTATATATTTTTCTACTTCAGTTCAGTTGTAGGTTTCTAAGGCAAAGAGTTGGCACTGGAGCTGGAGGTGTATAACTTATGAGCAAAATCTTTTGAAGGTTCTGAGTTTTTAATTTAAATAATATAGTATTAAATTAAGCATGTATATTTATATATATTGAATAGTTTTTGTTGAATTTTTTATAGATTTGATGAGAAGGTACTTTGTGAGCAGAACTACAGTGCCTATTGAATTTCACAATTTTTTTTGCAGCGGCACATATTCATTGTGGAGAATAGAGATGTCTAAGGATTTCAGTTTTGATTTAGCCAAGTACATACTTATGTGCTTTAATGTTGTTCATGTGAGATGATTTAATGACTTGAGGGACACGGGCATTGATGTTTATGTGAGATTGTTTAATGATTTGGAGTAGGAGTTTGATGATCCTTTGGAAGAAGATATATATATTTTTAATTTTTTATGGTTTAGAGACCAAATAAACAATAATTATGTATTTAGATTGATGGTGACAACATCGGAGACAGAGATGAGGGCAAAATCAGGAGGGGAGTTGGAATAGTTAGGGTGAAGAAAAATTGACAGACTGATTAAAAGGTGAAAGTAGAGTCATTGGAAAATATTTGAATTTTAAAATGCATAGGTAGTTGTTCAATGAGGAGATAATACATTTTTTTCCCTTAGTAGAGAGATTTTGGGAGTGAATGCAAAATGAAGAGAGAAAGAAATAAGATTTGATCACGAAGAAAATGCGGTGTGTTTATAAATTTATATATTGTGTATGTTATTATCTTATAGATATCATTCTCATCTCATCTCATCGCATGTTTAGCAAATTATTCAATTCATTATACAAACTAGCCCGTGTATTGCTCGAGTTATCAACTAGTATAATTAAAGATAGTATGATTGATATATTATTCATGAGAATTAATTATAATTATATTCATTGTATTTGGACATGTATTATTATTATTATTATTATGTAATTTGTATCTAAAAATTATAAGTTGATGACAAATTACCACGACAAATTACCCCGTAAGCTTTTTCCTTGCAAGTATGTCTTCAACTGTTCTTGACGGTGGATAATTCCAACGTAGAAAGAGAAATGAGAATACCGATGGTGTATAACCTAATTCTTGTCTCAAATTTTCCTGTGACTAATTATTGGAGTATTGCTTATGAACTGTTTCAGCTTCTAGTTAACCTAATTTTATCTCAGTAAGGTTGACAATGGTTCTATAATTAATTGGAAGCATCTCAATAAGGTTGACAATGTTGATGTTGGTATAGAATTAATAAGATATTTAAAATCACCATTCCAAAATTACTTGATGGTTTGGTTAACTCCAGTGAAGTCTCCCAGGGTTTTAGGGTGTCTGTCACATATTGGACATTATACAGTAATGTGTCTTTCCATGACTATGAATGCCGTTATCAATTTGGTAATGAATCTATAATGATGGTTTTCTCTTACTACATTTTTGTGGAGGCCCTTTAAATGCTTGCTCAACTTCTCTCACAATATACTATCAGCAAGGAGGGTATGATTACTGTAATGTAATATAAAATATTATTATTATTAATGAATGAATATTAATTCCAAAACACAGTTTAATATATATCATGAAGCAGGAAATTAGAAAAAACAAAGGAATTACTAAAAATTAGTCCTTAACTGGTTGGTTTCACTATAACACACATTAAGATTTGATGGGGTGACTAGATGTATATATATCTTCGAAGTTGTTAACTGTCTGTGTCAACCTTTGCTCTTTCTTTTGAAACCTCCAAGACCAAAATTTATGAACCAACAGAGTACTATGAACAATTTACATTTTTTTCTTTCTTTTCTTATAAGTTCAACTATATAATCCCAAAAAAAGATCTTCATGGTACATTTGATCCAAGAAAGCTCCTCACTGTCCTGTTAATTATATGTGAACTGAGAAGCATGTTTGACACTTTGACCAAAAGTAAAAGTCAATAGCATGAAATTCCTAACACTATTCTTGATTAGCACCCCACCGTGAGTTTTTTCTTCGACTTGCCATTAAATAGCTTTGTGGACACTGCAGAAAAGATTGAAAAGTTTTGTCCTATAGATATAAAAACTTGGAGATATTTGGGGAAGGAAGTTCCATCTCTTATGAGGTTCTGATTTACAGTAGATGGTTTGTGTTGGTGGGGAAGATATGCAGTGCTTGCTCCAATATCAGGTACCTATCTATCTATCAGGCTTTTCTTTCACGGATCCTTGTTTTGTATTTGGCTGCTTATATATTTCGTTATCCACTCGATCATATCTATCCTTGTAGGTGCATAGCAGGCCTCAAGTTTATCCACTCGTATTTATCCTGTAGCCTGTAGGTGTAAAATAAGACTCAAGTTCAGCATTTCAGACATAGTACAAGGATTTAAATTCGAGGCACACACCAACTCTTTCTTCTTCGTATTTGAAGTATTAACCATATTGATCCTTCCTATTCTCATTTAATGATAAGGAGGGCAACAGAGGAAATGGAGGACAGTAGAGATAATGGTCACATTCAGAAGGCTAGAAAACCCCAGACTTTCTCTTCAATGATTTAGCTACAATGCTTACCAGCACTGGTAATCATAATGCAGTGCCTAGTGTTTATGTTCCTTCCAAATCAGGCTTGTATTGTATTTTTTTTATCAGATTCATATATCGTTGTACCCTTTCAGTTGAGACCAGTTCCCAACTTATTCAAGAAGAGCTCTTCTAAGCGGACATGATAGTTGGACACGAGGGTCAAAATACAAATAAGTGAAGTTATAAAATGTTCATGTCCAGTTATCATGTCTTCATTCAAAGAAAGGCGATGAATAGAGTTCATTTTTCTCGATTTTCAATACATTGTTTTACAATATAACGCGTCTGGTAGAATGTGAAGTGGATTTACCACTTAACTGATTCAAACTGTTCAGGTGTACGTGTGTGTTTTTTTCTGAATACAAGAGAGAGCTGAAGTATCCATTTGTTAAAAACCGTGATCTGCAATTGTTTATATCTTTTGGTTATGGACTCTTGGAGAAGGTTCTCTAGGAAGCTCCACGTTCTTCCACTCATCATATCTAAGGCCGGCCGTGCTGTGATAGAGGTAGAGGTAGAGTGGAGAGAATTGGTGTATATATAAATATATGTTCGTTTATTTGGGAGGAATGGCAATAGATTGATCAGTTCAGTTATTGAGGGGGTGGCCATGGCAGCCATTATGTTGTGTTGGATTCGTGAAACAACAGCCATGTACTTGATGCCGTTGTGGGACTGGACTGGACTCTCTCTCTCTTAATCTTGTAAAACTTAATTGAGGGTAAGGAGGAGGACATGTATTTTATGCACATATGCTTCTTCCTTTCAAATTGTGGGGGCGTCCGGTACTCTTGTTGACCTGTACCGTCCGGTACTTTTGTTATTTTTTTTAACCACAATTATGAGAATAATAATAAAAAATAATAGAGCAAGTTTGAACAAAAAACTGTAAAAGAAAATATATTTTTTATTAAAAAAAGAGAAAGTATTAACAGCAGTTTACAGTATTTTTTAATAAAAAAATATATTTTTTTATAATTTTTTATTTAAACTTACTTTATTATTTTCATAATTATGGTTAAAAATAAAAAAAAAATAAAAAAAAATAACAAAGGTACCGGACGGTAGGGTTGCACAAATGGCCCGCAGCCTAAGGCCCGACTTGGATCTGGCCTAGGCCCGGTCTGGTCAAAGCCTGGAACGGTCTGGCCCGGCCTATAAGGCTACCAATAGACCAAGTATTTTTAGAACAAATCTGGCCTGACCTGGCCTTTTAAAAAGTCTGGTCCGGCCTGGCCTACAGCTTGATCCGGACCAAGGCCTGGCCCAAGGCTTGAACCGGCCCAAAGCCTGGTCTTATATATGGAAAAATTAGACTTAGACTGAAGTCTCTCTTCAGATGTTTTAAGTTGAGAGCCCATATTAGTGTGCAAATGATTTTGAAGGATGCATGTTATATTTATAATTTTAATAGCCTATGATACATTAGTGGTTAGGAGATGTTGGACTTAAACTAAGGTCCCGTATGATCAAGGCACCAACAGTGTGGTCTAAATAAAGTGAGCACCTCTTAATTACTCACAAGTGGTGATGTTGATTTCAGGGATGTCACATATGTTACTGTTAGTGGATCAATCATTGCTACAGCTGGGTATAGCTCTGATGCTGTTAATGTTGTTATATGGGATACACTAGTTCTTCCTACATCATCACGAGCTTCCATAATGTGCCATGAAGGTTCTTCTCTCAATAAAATTTTATGTTTCATTTGTTGAAATAAAAAGGCAGATAAGGAGCTATACATTTTTGAGAGATATTTTGAGAGCTATAGCAGTTGAGGTTTGAAGGCGAAAAAGGCAATCAAGATGGAGAAATAAAAAATTATTGAGGTAACATATTTGATATGAATGTAAATTATAGTATAATGCTACATCAAACTTTACACCATACACTTTAAAGTTTTGCATTGTTGGACTCATAACATTAATATACATTAGGCATGAATAACATGGAATTATATCTTGTAGGAGATTACAAAAAATAACTATATGAAACTAAACCCAAAACCAACAAAACTGCTACTCTCAACAAAACTGCTAGCTCAAGAGTCCCACATCGGCTAAAAATGTCTCTATTGTCCCAACTTTGTTCTATAAATTAAGGGGAGTTCAATACTTCAAAATATAATTGCATAGCAATCTAAAGTAAAGGTTTGAACGCCTGGGCTTGCCTGGACCTGGCCTGTGCCTGGGCCTGGCCTTGCCAACAGGCCTTGACATATCATGTTTTTTATTCTTTTGTCCGGCCTGGTTCGGCCTGTTACTATTTAAGGTTGGGCCTGGTCAATGGTCAAAGCCTGGAAGGCCTAGATCAGACCAGGCCAGGCTGCGGCGGGGGAGGGAGTGTTGAGGTGTAGTTAGTTAGTCTGGTGTGTCATTTCACATGGTTGAAGCCTTATACTACTACTAGTAATAAACTTGTACCATAAAAAACATACTAGCTACCTTAATTTCTCATTGTCGTGTCTTAACTTGCTCCTCATAATTGTATTGTATATGTACGTCTTCTCGTCTTAATTTCTTTGACCATTCCTCCATAAGCAAAGAGGACTAGAGGAGTATGTCTTCTCAAATTAATGCCCTTAACCATAATTACCATCGAGTCGGACTTATGCTACGTTTGGATCGATGGAATAGGAGGGAGAATGGAATGAATCATTCTATTGGAATGATAAAAATGTTGTTTGGTTTGTTTATTCCAACGGAATAATGTATTCCTCCTGGAATGATGGTTAACTTAAAATTTTAATTTTCATTCCTTGAGGGGTGGCCAGGAATAAATCATTCCATCCATTATTTTTAAGTAATTGACAAATATACCCCTAAAGATATAATATGGCTTTTTACATATTCATTCAATTCGATCGATTTGGAACGACGAGAGAGAAGGGGCCGAGATTTGATAATTTCTTCGGAATTTTCATATTTCTATTTTTTCGTAATTTACCCCACTTACCCCCACCCAGCCACTCCACTCCACCCCGCCCCTACCCCACCCCTACCTCACCTACCCCACCTACCCCACCTACCCCACCTACCCCACCTACCCCCACCTACCCCACCCCACCTACCTCCACTCCCACCCCTTACCCACCTACCCCACCCCACCCCACCTACCCCACCCCACCTACCCATCCACCCACCCCACGTACCCCACTCCACCCACCCCACGTACCCCACTCCACCCACCCCATCTACCCACTTACCCACCCACCCCACTTACCCACCCACCCCACCCACCCACCCACCCACCCACCCCACGCACTACTAACCTACCCCTACCCAGCCATCCCAACTCACTTACCCTACTTACCAACCCCCACCCAGCCACCCTAACCCACCTACCCACCCCAACCCACCCTACCCCTACTTACCCCACTCCCACACCCACCCCTACTCCTACCCCCACACAGCCATCTCAATCCACCTACCAACCTACCCCACCCCCTACAAACCTACCTTCACCCAGCCACCCCAACCCACCTACTCTACCTACCAACTCACTCCACCCCACCTACCCCCACCCTACCCACCCACCCCAACCCACTTACCCTACTTACCTACCCCACCCACCCCACCTACCCTACCTAACCCTACCCAACCCTACCCACACCTACCCCACATACCCCACCCCCACACACCCACCCCCACCTCTCCCCTCCCCTCCTCTTTATTTCTAAGAATGAAATATGTGTTAAATTTTTAATATAAATTGAATTTAAATTAAATTTGAACATTTGAGGGTATTTTGGTCACTTTCTAATTATTTATTTTATTCTTAGATGTATTCCTAACATCAACCAAACATGTACATGGAATATTAAAAAATCATTCCATTCCCTTTCTTATTCCATTCCCTCATCTATTCTATTCCCTACGCTATTTCATTCCTTCAATCCAAACGTAGCATTAGGAGACAGAGACAGTGACGGACAGACTTTATATATATATATATATATATATATATATTCTACTCCTCCACCTTGAAATTGAAATTGGATGGTTTTTAAAGACTAAATCATTTCCAACATGTATGTATGTATGTATGTATGTATGTATGTATGTAAGGTGCTATTTAATTTATATTACCCTTGACATTTTAAGGGAGGTTTGAGAATTTGACCCCTGTGCCTACCAAAACCTACCAGTCTCTCTTTTTTTCCCCACAAAAAACTACTAGTAAAATTGATTTGAATTTATTTAATGAAATAGTTAATATATATTGAAAATTATTAAAAATATGGTATTGAGTATAAATGATTATTTCAAAAATTAAAATAAAATATTCACTCGATGAATTAAATTTTAAAAACCTGCAATGAATTAATGATCAAATTCGAAAGTTTATTTTATTTTATTTAAAAAAATGGCACGGAGGGGGAAGCATCTTTTCACTTGTATGCACAATGATAAAACTTTCAACAATTGAAAAGAGGAGGATATAATACTACTAAATTACTAGAAAAAGTCTAGGGGGACCGTGGGTGGCAACGGGTCTAATTTTTTATTTTGTTTTATTTTTTTAAAATATTTTTTAAATAATTTATAAGATTTATTAAAATTAAAATTTTTATAAAAAAAATTTTTAAATGTCATTTAAATATATATAAAAAATATGACTGTACAGACGTACAGAATCACTCCACGTACGTACTCCATTTGGTAGCAGTAATAGTAATAGTATTATTATTTTGGTTGGTTTTGATGTGGAAACTGATGGATTTATGGGGTCGCGTGACAACAACGTACCATCCCATCATTAGCTCTGCTCTCACCACTCACCAGCCAAGCCAACCACCCTAACATACAGATACAGCAGTCAGGACGTACTCCAATCTCTCCAGACATTTAATTAATATAATTTTAAAATTAAGTACGTCAACCAATCAAATCTCAACTTATAACCTCTTCTGGCGCTCTAAACTAGTCTTGGGTATAGAATTAGAATTAGAATTAGAATTAGAATTAGAATTAATCTGAACCAATGGGTTCTGCTATCTTAGAGCAAATCCAATGGGGGTGCTATAATTGGTTCTATAGTCAAATTATAGCATCAAATGCCAAAAACTGAAATCCAACGCAGTTCTATAATTAGTTCTAAAATAGCAAAATGCTATACTTGGTTCTAAATATAGAACCAAGGATGACTATAGTCATAATTTGACATCTCAAATCCCAACTGAAATTAACAGAAAAGCAAGAATCGGACATACCTAAAACTGAACGGAAAGTGGTCGAAAAACATGGAACCCGCCGGAAAGTGGTCGGAAAACTTAGAACCTGCCGGAATTTGGGACCCTAGTAGCTAGCTTTGATCGATTGCATGGGCTGATGCCGATCTGAGATGATGCCGATCTGAGATGAGAGGTAGAGAGATAGAGATTGAGGAAGAAGCCGATCCCTTTCCCCTCACCAATCTGCCGTGACTAATGGGCTGAGGAAGAAGATGATGGACAGAGGTAGAGAGATAG
Organism: Panax japonicus; assembly: GCA_020205505.1. Classification (NCBI taxonomy): domain Eukaryota; kingdom Viridiplantae; phylum Streptophyta; class Magnoliopsida; order Apiales; family Araliaceae; genus Panax; species Panax japonicus. Next base: position 228,112 of record CM035093.1, on the reverse strand, counting down.
AGATTGAGAGAGATAGAGATCGGTTGATAGAGAACTACCGTGAACAATTTTTCCCTTTCACCAATTTTGTTTCCTTTTCCCCAAATTTTGAGAGAGATAGAGACGGTAGAGAAAGATAATGGGCCGGTCCCTTTTCCCCTTTCCCCAAATTTTTTTCCTTTCCCCTTTCCCCAACGGGTAGATTATGTGCAACGGTACCAAATTTTTTTCCTTTCTCCAACGGTTACATCAACGGACATATTTTGTGCAACGGCAACTTTGTGGATATTTTGTATAAATAATGGAATTGTGAACATATTCATCACTTCAAAATAAAAAAAAAAATAGTTTACAAATTATGGGAGATTCAAGCCGTACTGCACGGGGAAAATCATTCACCATAGAGCAGGATGAAACAATTTGTAATGCGTATTTGTGCATTACTCAAGACCCGATTATCGGTAACTCGCAGCCCCGTGGTCAATTCTGGATCCGGGTGCTACAAGAGTATTGCGAAAAAACAAATGACGATCAACGATCTGAAGCAAGTATCAAATCTCGTTGGCAAACAATCCAGAAGAATTGCAATAAATTCCGTGGGTGTTTAAGAAGTGTTCAAGCTCTAAATCAAAGTGGCATGACCCATCAAAATGAGGTAATAGATTTTTTTAGTAAACTTGTACAAATAATTTTTTTTACTTAATAGTAATATTTTCTTATCCAATATACAGTATGATATGGCAAAGCAAGCGTACTTTGAAGACACTGGAAAATATTTCAGTGGTATGGATGGTTGTTGGGCCATTTTAGAACATGCTATTAAGTGGCAGGATGTGAATCCTGGTGGGAGGAAAGCAAATACTCCTGCCATGGCCGCGAGCTCGTTCCCTTATTCCCCTGATGCATCTCAAATTCCAAGCACATATGAGTCTTTAGATGCGGAAACCACCCCTTCAAATGTCACTCCTTCAAGTGGAGGTAGTGACAGTGTGTCGTCGCCAAGGAAGAGGCCTGGTGGAAGAAAGCTAGCTAAGGAGAAGAGAGCAAAGAATAAGGAACTGGAAGTTGAGCATCAGAAACAGACTAACTTGTTGGAGAAACTCAACAAAACTGTACTTGATAACCAATCTAAAAGGATTGAACTTGAAGAAAGGAAAGTTGTATCTCTAGAAAGACAGACAGTATGTGAGGAAAGGGAGATGGCGAGGAAGGAGAAAGAGACGGCGAGAAAGGACAGAGAACAGGAGGAAAGGATAATGCAGATGGACTTGTCTCAGATGCAAGACCCGCAAATGAGGGCTTATTACGAGCATCGCAAAGCAGAAATCATGGCAAAATTCTCCAATTCAAGTTCCGCAACTTATTATACCGATCTACCCGAATATTGATCATTGTATTTTTCTTATAATGTACTAGAGATGTTTGAATCGAATGTTGAAATACAATGTACTAAATCTTATCTTTAATAGATTCATCACTTTAATAGATTCAAGGGTCTACATGCATTGGAACTAAAATTGCTTAACTAATTTCCGTCAATACGGGAAACTTACTACTATATTAAAAGTTCAACTGAAATGATCATGCTTCCTCTCCTCTACGGGCCCAGAGGTGTTCAATAAGATCATTGCGAAGTGCGTGATATGTCTCAGTCGATCGCAACTTCCTGTTACGAGCGAGGAACTCGGTGAATGTGGGTGTTCGCTCTCGTGAAACTTGAAGTGGCCTCTCATGAAGTAGTTCAGCAGCTTCAACATCATCTTCACCACGTTGGTACTCAATTATCATGTTATGCAAGATAACACAAGTTTTCATGATGTAATATAGATCTACCTGGTCCCAAAAACGGGCCGGACCTTTCACAATTGCAAAGCGTGCTTGTAGCACGCCAAATGCCCTTTCAACATCTTTACGATATCGCTCTTGCATCCTCGCAAAGTGAGCCTTCTTTCTATCACTGGGCTCTCTAATGGTTTGGACAATAGTCGCCCATTTTGGGTAGATACCATCAGCAAGGTAGTACCCCATGTCGTATTGTCGTCCATTGATGACAAATTGGGCAGGCGGGGCACGACCAGATCGAAGTTGATCAAAGAGAGGAGACTGATCAAGCACATTGATATCGTTAAATGAACCAGGCATCCCAAAGAAAGCATGCCAAATCCATAAATCATATGAGGCAACAGCTTCTAGTATGATGGTGGGCTTCTCAACGTGTCCGGTGTACATACCGTGGTAAGCAGTTGGACATTTATCCCATTGCCAGTGCATACAGTCCAAACTGCCTAGCATCCCAGGGAATCCACGATCCTCGGCCACATGTAGAAGCCTAGCAAGATCGGCTTCATTAGGAGTCCTCAGGTACTCTGGTGCAAAGATCTCCACAACTCCTCTACAGAATCTCATGAGTGATTCTATAGCAGTACTTTTTCCGATCTTGACATACTCATCGACGCTATCAGCTGGCATCCCGTATGCAAGCATTCTCAGTGCTGCGGTCATCTTTTGGATACCAGATAGACCAACAACACCAACAGCATCAGACTTTTGGACGAAATAATCGTCGATTTGCTGGAGATGAGTCAAGATCCTCTCAAACAAGGGTTTAGCCATTCGAAAACGTTGGCGAAAAATTCTTTCACCAAAGAGAGGATCTTCACAAAAGTAGTCCAAATGGATTCTTTCGTTGGCAGCAGTCCTATCACGGTGGATGACAGCTCGGCCACTGACAGAACCAACATAACCCCCTTGTTGGTTATTATGGCTTTGCGTTTGTTCATAGTGGTTCATCAGTAGCGTCTGCACCATTGCAACTTCATCTTCATCGGAGGAATCTCCGTCGAAATCTCCCCGCAATACCCTCTTGGTTAACTTGTTCATGATTTTAGTTTGGAAAGAAAAGTATATCAGGTAGATGAGAATGGGTGTGGTGGCTTATTGAGGTTGAATGTGTATTTATAGAAAAGTTGGATATAATGGTGGTTGAAGAAAGTTAGATGAGAAAGTTGGGTAGAATGGTGGTTGAGGAAAGTTAGATGAGAAAGTTAGATAATAAAAATTTATGGGTTGAATGGTGGTTGAAAATGGTGGAATGGGGGTGTTATAATTGTGGATTGAAAAATAACGTAGATAGTTGAATTGGAGTTGAAAAAGTAATTAACAGTGAGATGGAGGGAAAGTTAGTTAAATTTGAAACAATTTGGTGCTAAAATAGAACCAACCACTGGAGACTGAGTTCTATTTTAGCACCAAAAAGCACTTTTTGGTGCCAAAATATAGCAATGGCTATAGCCATTTTGACATTACCATTGGATTTGCTCTTAGTAGTAGTATTTAATAAGATCATAATAATACAGCTCCTCGCTTGCGTTCTCAATCGTCAATGTGCAGGTACAGATCGAAAAGGGTAAGCTAGAGCACGGACGGACGGACGGACGGACGGACGGAGTATCTTCAAATCAATGGCCACCAAAGTCTATATCGTGTGAGTAATCCTAATCACTTCTGTTGGGGCATGATATTTTAGGTATTGGGCCAAAGGGTTTGAGCCGAGTTACTTGGTTAATCTACCGGGTCATTTCAGTTGGGCTCGATCAGTTGGGTCCTCTTTGCTGGGTCGGATCAGTGGGCTAACTCAACAGATGTTTAAATATCTTCATCTTTGACTTGTGATGATGAGAAAGCATGATGATTGACTGCTATTACTGCCATGCATTAATGTGGATGGGATCAGATGACGGCTGGCGGTAGAAAACAGCGGTCAGAAGTAGTGGGTGAACTGTACACACCTGGCAGGAACCATCAGATCACGGGGGCTGTGTCAGAGGTAGTGGGTGGCACGAAAAATCGGGCAAAGAGAGTATAATCTATCAACTAAGTCTTCACAAGAAGGTAGGTTTTTTCATATATTCACACACACAACTAAAAATAATAATCTCTTTCAGGACACTAGATATTATCATTCTCATAACACTAGAATCTATTATCCTCTTGAGTTAACTTTGTGAACAGACATACTTACTCTCACGCCTGAGCTATCCCCCGGCGGTCCGGCCGTCAAGCTTGTGGTGTTTATCGTGTTTACTGTGCAGGATCAGGACGTCTTTCGTGATTGGGACGTGGAGAAAGATCCTGGCGTTAACATTGGCGCTAGAAGGAGGGTTGTGTTCTAGTGTTCTTGAAGTTTTCAATCACAAATTGTAGCTGCTCTACGTCGAAATCCATGGTGAAGAATAGTAGAACAATTACCTCTAAAGGATACCTGATGGCTATGACTTCGTCTACACAATGAGTATCTGTCAAGGATTGATTGGGTCCTTCAAAGAATGCTCATGCTGGTACTGCTTCCAAGCAGGTTTCTGAGGGTTCTCATTCGAGAGCCTAGGATGATGCTGGAAGAAGATTGATTTTTGCTGTCGAGAAGAAGACCTGACCATGGTCGAAAAAGGGTAGAAGGCATACTGCTTAGAATCCTATACCGAAATGGTCAGACTGACAGACTGATCAAGTTAGAAAGAAGTCTACATTTAAAGACATGTCTCGAGGTCCTCCTCGGGATCGAGGCAGACCCAACAGCCATCTTCCTGATTGATTGACCGAAGAAGGGTACTTCGCCCTATTGGTCTTCGGGATTATGGTCGTAGCAGAGTAGACGAAGACCCAACAACCATTTTCCTGATTGAGTGACCGAGAAGGGTATTCCGCCCTATTGGTCTTCGGGATTATGGTCGTATCAGAGTAGACGAAGAATCAACAGCCATTTTCCTGATTGATTGACCGAGAAGGGTATTCCGCCCTATTGGTCTTCGGGATTATGGTCGTAGCAGAGTAGACGAAGAACCAACAGCCATTTTCCTGATTGATTGACCGAGAAGGGTATTCCGCCCTATTGGTCTTCGGGATTATGGTCGTAGCAGAGTAGACGAAGACCCAACAGCCATCTTCCTGATTGATTGACCGAAGAAGGGTACTCCGCCCTATTGGTCTTCGGGATTATGGTCGTAGCAGAGTAGACGAAGACCCAACAGCCATCTTCCTGATTGAGTGACCGAGAAGGGTATTCTGCCCTATTGGTCTTCGGGATTATGGTCGTAGCAGAGTAGACGAAGAAACTGATCCAGGGAGCATGCACCTCAGAATACAAATAAGGCATTATGCCTTGAGTATCCTCACCACAGTGACAAAAAGTTTCACTGAAGTAGATCCAGAAATCACACTCCTGAGAGTCCATTAAGGGCGCACCGCTCTGTGGGCACTTGTATTCGGGGAAATCCATCTAAAGTTGCAGCTCCAGATAAGGAGTCCGACAAAGCCGTTGCAGTACTTCAGCAGAAGCAGAGCTCTTGGACATTGCATGCAGATGGATATTCTATTTCGGACATCAGTATAGCAGGCTATTAAGGATTCGATCACAATAATAATTCCACCGCCGATGCATTATCGAAGCTGGCCAATACAGATGTTCATAAATTTGACGACAGATGGCGTCATTTCTTCTGATCAGATGCTTGCAAAGAAGACCAAGTACAAGAGTGTCAATTTTGTTCTCACTGATGAGAATCTTTATCAAAGGACCTTTTTCGTCATCATTGCTTGAACATTTGGTTCCATCCGAAGCAAAGTGTGTTCTTCGGGAAATTCACAGAGATATTTGTGGCAATTATTTGACCCAAAGTTGTTGACTTATAAAGTACTTCGGCAGCGATATTCTTGAAAAAAATGGGGATTCAGCACAGAAAGACTCCGGGTATTCTACTTTGGACCCATCTCCCACTATTGAGGAATTTCGGGTGCCGTCCGAAGCTGCAAATGTTGTTCGGAGGGTTCATGTGGATATTTGTCAGCCAAATGGTTCGATCCCACATCAGCCATCAAAAGGCTATATTCGATTTTATCTCCTATACCTCTGGTTGTCTGGGGGGTAGTCGTACTGGGTCCATTGCCTAGGGATCAGGTTAACAGATGCCAGCTCATGGGATCGAAGTTTACAACATTCATGAGGGACTTCGGTAGCTCATCCATAGTCTGACAGGCACAGCAAGTGCCACCTCGGTGTTTGGAGGTTCGGGAGGACTCGCTGGCCATTTGATGGTAGCCTCTTCGGCAGGTGGTCCTTATGAGTTTGTCAGGCCCTTCGTGGTAGGCAAACGTCATCGGTGTTAGGAGGTTCGGGTGGACTAGCTGGCCATTCGATGGTAGCTTTATCGGCAGGTGGTCACTTTGGCATTGTCAGGCCCTTCGGGGTAGGCAATTATCGTCACTTTGGCATTGTCATGCCCTTCGGGGTAGGCAATTGTCGTCACTTTGGCATTGTCAGGCCCTTCGGGGTAGGTAATTGTCGTCACTTTGGCATTGTCAGGCCCTTCGGGGTAGGCAATTGTTGTCTCTTTGGCATTGTCAGGCCCTTCGGGGTAGGCAATGGTCGCCACTTAGACTTCGTCAAGCCCTTCGTGGTAGGCGAATGTCATCTTTTGGTTTTGATAGGAGGTTTGGGAGGACTCGCTGACCATTCGATGGTAGCCTCTTCGGCAGGTGTTCACTTTGACCTTGTCAGGCCCTTCGTGGTAGGCAAGTGTCATCCTTAAGACGTTGTCAGGCCCTGCGTGGTAGGCAATTGTCGACACTTAGACCTTGTCAGGCCCTTCGGGGTAGGCAAGCGTTGTCCTTCAGACCTTGTCAGGCCCTTCGTGGTAGACAACTGTCGTTCTTTAGACTTCGTCAGGCCCTCCGTGGTAGGCGAATGTCATCTTTTGATTTTGTTAGGCCTTTTGGGGTAAACAAATTCCCAATGAAGCATACCTGTCTCACACTTCGGTAACGATAAGTATGCATTACTTTATTTTTTTCAAGTGTTGAGTTCGGACTATATTATCATTGTTCTTAACTGTTATATAATTTGCTTAATCATTGACTAACGGTTTAAGATAAGAGGCACTTGCACAGTTTTCAAGTTGATTGATGATCCATTATTGACAAGAAATAATAAGGCATGATGTTGATATTTCATTAAATATTAACTGTTCACATAAGAATTAGAATTTTTACAGAAAGTTCTACAGCTAAGGATAAGGAGAGGTCATCTTCAGGCTTCTTCCTTGACATCGTCACCATCTGAAGAGTCTAAAAGATATGGATCTACCTTGGCCCGAGCCTTTTCTTGCCTTTACTTCAGCAGATTTCATCTACTACAGTGTTGCATCTGGTCGATCTTATCGCCCAGATCGGCGGATTTTCTATATGCTACTTGGATTTCTTATAAAGATCTTCGGTCAATGGAGGATTCGAATTCTTAAGGGCCCGAAGCTCTTTTGAGCTCTTCTTCGAGCTTTTGACGACGTGTCAGATGCTTTGATCATTTAGCCTGACAGATTGACATTTATATCAGTGACGACCCGATGAGTGACCTTAGTCGATTTTAGTTCTTCTTTGATCTTGTCGATATCCTTCCGAAGGCATTCATTGTTGAAGAGAGCAATATCAAGATTGATTCTTTCTTTCGCCAACACAGGCTTCCGGATGGCGTTATCCCTTTAGTCGGTATTCTCTTCGGCATTCTCTTCGGATTTTTTTTCGGACTTCTCTTTGATATTCACTTCGGCATCCTCTTCGGTATCCTTTTCGGTTTCTTTATATTTGGGACGGAGGCACCCGAAGATAATGTTTGCTTGCAAATGACCATTATTGGTCAATTAGTTCAAATTAATGGGCAGCGATGTCCATGATGGAACTATCTCCTTACGATGATCATCGGTACCACGGACGCACGCTATTACCGAACCGATATTTCATTCTATGGCTTGAGCTTCGGTAGTTAGAGGCGATTCAGTTGGTACTTCTGTAGAGGTCGGCGAAGATGAATCCTTTACGTTGCTATTTGATGTTCACCAGAGGGGCTTCGGTAAGCCGTATTTTGGGCCTTTATTGGTCTTATTATAATTCCTTTTGTCCTGAACCGATGCCATTTATACTCTTTCATTAAACATCTTGTTTAATAAAAAACTGGGGGGCAATGTTGGGGCATGATATTTTAGGTATTGGGCCAAAGGGTTTGAGCCGAGTTACTTGGTTAATCTACCGGGTCATTTCAGTTGGGCTCGATCAGTTGGGTCCTCTTTGTTGGGTCGGATCAGTGGGCTAACTCAACAGATGTTTAAATATCTCCATCTTTGACTTGTGATGATGAGAAAGCATGATGGTTGACTGCTATTACTGCCATGCATTAATGTGGATGGGATCAGATAACGGCTGGCGGTATAAAACAGAGGTCAGAAGTAGTGGGTGAACTGTACACACCTGGCAGGAACCATCAGATCACGGGGGCTGTGTCAGAGGTAGTGGGTGGCACGGAAAACCGGGCAAAGAGAGTATAATCTATCAACTAAGTCTTCACAAGAAGGTACGTTTTTTCATATATTCACACACAACTAAAAATAATAATCTCTCTCAGGACACTAGATATTATCATTCTCATAACACTAGAATCTATTATCCTCTTGAGTTAACTTTGTGAACAGACATACTTACTCTCACGCCTGAGCTATCCCCCGACGGTCGGGCCGTCAAGCTTGTGGTGTTTGTCGTGTTTACTGTGCAGGATCAAGACGTGTTTCGTAATTGGGACGTGGAGAAAGATCATGGCGTTAACACCATCGAAAGCAAGCAAGCAAGCAAGCAAAAATTATTTGAACAGCATGCAACACAGAACTGTTGACATTAGCTGGTGGCATATATTCAGAACATGAACGGGCCCGAAGAGAAAGCAGGCATGCTTGTCGGAATCAAATTTCGCCTGAAAAAAAGAGAACAAATCATTTACGCACATTTATAGGAAGAAACCGAAAGATTTTAACTAACAATTGCGTAATAAGAGACAATCGTCGGACCGGACTGTTCGCGACGGAGAAACTTTTCGCTTCAAAATTCTTTCGTATGCGGCGGAGGCCGCGGCAGCACGATTCTCTCTCTCCACGACTACCACGTCGTCTTCGGAAATCGCGTTGAGGGAGGGCCGCCACTCAGCGGCTGGCCCAGATCTCGTGGCGGCCGTCCTCCATCTTTTCCTGCTTGGAGTGGATGGTGGCAGAGCCTGGACGAGTGACGTCCTTTCCTCGACTGGCGCTAAAGATGACGTTTTGGAGATCGAACTACAGCAGGTGACGAATTCCAAAAGAAATTTCATTTTTTTGAACATGAATTTGTGAATTGAAAGAGAGACAGAGAGATGGAAGGAATCTACATTGATGAAGCGTTAATTAGAGTAGAGCCTCTCTCCTTTTCCCGGCCTCTCTTCTCTCTCTCCCGGATGGATTGGATTTTAATGGAGTAGTACACAACTGCTGGTTTTGGTTTTGGTTTTGGTTTGTGGCGGAGTTTTAGTTTAATCAATGAAAGCTTCTTGTCTTTATCAAATTACTCATTACTCTTCATCTGGTGGTCGTGTGGAGTGCCTTGCATGTCGGCGATTATAAAGGAAATCAGATTATCTACTCTGTTATGCACAAAAATATTTGAATTTGGATTCTAATAAATTAATTAGTATATATGGTTCTTTTTTTCTTTTTTGTTGTTGCTAAATATGGAGTAACTAAATTTGCAAACGTAATGATACAAATCAAATATTGGCCACTTGCCAGTCGAACTGAGGTCAAATCATCTTATAGCAAGCACTTGAACATTTATCACTCTATCCATTCTAAAATATTTTAGAGATATATTTTGATTTTTAAGAGTTAATTCATAAAATCTTAAAATTTAAAATTGATATAATTTTATTTAAATTTTGAAAATAACAAATATGATAATTAGTAATATTTCATAGTTAGTTTACTGTTAAGAAATAACCGAGAGGTCCAACCCACATTCCGTCAGTCCATGCTCAAAAATCGTTTGGCCTGATTTGTTTAGGAGTGATAATTCGGTTATAATTGCACAGAATAGACTATTCGGTTATAAACGAATATCGAATTATCCATAATTTTACTATCCGAAACACTAACCAAAATTTGGAACTAACCAAATTACCGAATTGTACATTCGGGTAATAACCGAACTTGAGAGAAGAAGCACGCCGAGAAGAAGCCAGCGGAGGAGAAGAAGCACGCCTAGAAAAAGCCAGCGGAGGAGAAGCCTAGAAGTATAGAAAAGAAAAGGAAGATGAGACGAGCTAGAGAGATTCAGAAGCAGTTATGTCGTGTAATAATTCGAGGATTTTTGACAAGGGTTTTCCGATTGGGTGGAGCGCGATGGTGAATCTGTGTGCAGTCAACAGATCCAACAATCCACAGATCCAAGCAATCCAAGCCGTCGCCGACGCCGACTCTCTCTCCAAAACTTTTTCCCGTCTCGTTAAATCCGACCTCCCACCGATCAGAATATTGGTACAAAACTTTATTGTATATTGACACATTGACAGTTTGATTTGTGGTTTAGAAGTGAATGGTACGATTGTAATTACCTGTGATGGGTCTGAATCAGGATTATGGGATGATGAAGAGGAGTGATTGGGGTCCCACTTGTGTGGTGGATGATTATGTGGTTAAGGTTTTGAGTAGTGGGTTGACGAGTTACTATGATATTCGTTTATTCGGGTATCTGAATAGCTTATTTTTTAAAATCATATCCGAAATTGAATACCGAAAAGTAAATTGGATATAACTAAAATTAGAAAAAAAATTGAAATAATCCGATTAAAAAAATCGGCTGTGTTTGGAGAGCATGTCCAATCTGAAAGGTCCCAGATAGCCTTTTTTCGAGAGATGTGAAAGTCAGGTGAGGAACGGTGTCTTCAAGACCTACCATGCCCATATCTAGGTACCTGATGGGACAATTCAAGATTAGTTTTATATATTTATGCTAATTAAGTACATTTTTAACTATTATGAAATAATTAGGTCAACTTCATGAATTGTTTTATTTGTAATTTTTAAGGTGATTTATGAATGAAATATATTATCTTAAAGTATCAAATGACTTTGCAAATAAATAGGCCTAGGACCACTATATAAAAAAGGTTATTTTTGACGGAATATTTCGTTGGAATTAAGCATAATTCGTCGAGATTATGTTAATTTCGACTGAATATTCAGTCGAAAATGTAGTCGAATATAAACACGTCGAAATTTAAGTTCGTCGATATTTCAGTCGGAGATATCTATCCTCGACCGAACTAACCTCGACGAAATATTTGGTCGAGACTAAGATATGTTCGACTGAATTCCATCCGTCGAGAATATTCGGTCGAGACTAAACATGCCACGTGGCATCCTTTAAAAATTTAGAAGGGGCATAATCTCGACAGAATTCCGTTGAGGATAATGTTATTCTGTTGATTTTATCCCTTTTTAAAAAAATATTTTTCCTGTTTTGACAATATCCAGGGTAATAATACCCATATATTTTGTACATGTAAACCTATTTTTTTCTCAACAGCACATAAATATTTTAAATTAACTTTGAAAGTAAAATTTAATGTTATGTTTTAAAATAGAGAAAGTATAAAATGACAAAGTAATTTTTAAGGAAATAAAATAGAAAGAATAAAACGCCAAAATTATGTGATTCAACCCTGTGATGAAATCTAGTCCAAGATACGTCTCATATTTCATAAAATGAGAAAGAATATTCAGTACATCTCATATTTCATCGTACAGTATATCACATTTTATATTCTCTTCATTTTATAAAAATAATTATTTAATTATTTTTTTAGTCAATTTATTATTTAAAATAAAATAAAATAAATTTGAAATACATAAATATTTTAAATTAACTTTGAAAGTAAAATTTAATGTTATGTTTTAAAATAACTTAACAAGAACAAAATCAATATACTTTGCTCTGGGTCGACAGCGAAGAACAAGATAACAAAGGGTCGACAACAAAAAAAAATGAGAAAAGAACTTTTCGATTTGGATTGAAATGTAATATAGGTTAAAAAATAATTAACTGGTTCAGAATTATATTTGTTTTAAAAAATATGGATCGAAACTTTAACCAATCTGAATAAATAAAAATAGTTAATCAACCCATTTAGTTCTTATTTGTGACGCCCCCAAAATAGGTTCATTCCATCCAACCCATTTTGAGTCGCCAAATACATGGTACAGAAACAACTACAACTTTTACAACCCATAAACTGTGAGTTTGAATACAAACATTGTCATCTAGACAATATACATACCCAACTATGTCCTCAATACAATTATTGATATACTATTTTACAAAAATGGTGAGGACTACTAAACAACTCTCTCAAGAACCATCAATTCATACCCCGACTCGTACCCGCTATATTCTCGTCTCCTGAGAAGAAAAATGGAACAAAAAGGAAAAGGGTGAGCTCAACTAGCTCAGTAAAGAATATTATGACTAAGATAATATACAACAAATTATCGTTAGTCTTCAACAGAGAAAAATCTAATAGAATACAATAGACAACAAGTTTTAAATCAATATTCGCATCGGAAAATATTAATTCATAGAAGAGTTACGTAGAGGATGAAATCTACTAATGTCTATGAATTTAACAGTCCATCAACAGTATTTTTATCCCAGTAACATCAATCAATGCACATCTTGAATCATATATTCATCCTTGCACTACAGGCCAATGATATTCATCTGTTGGTCATGTTCATCTAAACACCTGTTCATCTTTGCACTACGGGCCAAAGATATTCATCAGAAATCATTCATCTTTGCACTACAGGCCAAAGATATTCAATAATAACATCCTTTAAGACTGAAGATGATAAAAAATATTTTTAAAGAAGCGAATCCAATGAAACAAAATGACAAGGATTAAGGATTAAGAATTCGTACTTTGTTTTATCCATGTCTAAAAATACCTCAAAAATAATCATAGTGGTGTAAAATTCAAGAATGATCAAAATATGGATACAATCAAAGCTAGTATCCACAATAGATATTTTGGACGAAAAGAAAAAAATAATTTTTTCTGTGAATAGTGTCGTATTCGTGAATAGTGCCGTATACGTGAATAGTGCCGTATACGTGAATAGTAACTCCGACACAAAAAGTTTCAAATTTGATAAAAACGTTCACCAATATTTCGGCATAATGATATTGAAAAAAATAATATCATTTAAGAAGAAGATAACATCCCTTACCTCAAAATAGCCGTACTTCTGACTGAATTTCGGTATAGTGCTGACAGAAACTCGCACCGTATAGCAACACTCAAATTATACTCACAAGAATGCGCTCGATAATATAGAGAGAGAAAGAGAGAAAACTTTGTTTCTGGTGTGATTTTCAATTCTAACTTAACCCTCTATTTATAGAAAAATGTTAGAACGCCAAAGGAGACTAAATTAATATAATATTAATATTTACAAAACATTCAAGCCAACCACCAAGGAATCTGATTTTAGCCATCAAACACATGTTAAAGATGCCCACCAACCTTTGAAAAACGTTTTTGTTGAAAATAATAATTAAAACTTCCAAAAATCAATTATTTTGGAACTCCGGAACTTCAATAATTCACAATAAATAGCCCTTTTATTAGAAAATTTGAATCTCGCGACTTTTTATAGGAATTTCAATTCTCTACAACTTTACAGAAGAAAGTTTTTCCAAATTCCAAATAGAAATTGACCGAAATCCACAAACGAGCGATTTTACAGTCTATAATCAATTTTCGGTCAAGAATTGTGTCCACCGACACACAAAACATATGTTAAACATTTAATGCCACAAAAATACTCTTCCTCCTCAAATACTCATATATCCCACATTCATTGTAAAAATATCACCGTTAATATATTATTAAAATTGTAAGACCCCAAAATTTTTTTAAATAAAAAGGAATTTCCATTATTTATTATTTTGAATAGTAAGGGTTGATTTGATTAATGTGGTTAGTTATGGGTAAAATGCGCAAATATTTCGAATAAACAGGTGGTTATAAAATATTCATTATTGTCGGGGAATATTCGTTTGGTCGTGGAATATTCTTGCTGTCGGGGAATATTCGTACGACGGCGCAGTCTTTTGTGGGCCCCATAACGAAAAGCGATTGGATGAAGAAAACGACAAAAATAAGTTGTTTATAAATAACGGCGTAGTTGTTACAGTTAATACTGTTGGAATACTCGGTGGTTAAAACATAGTAATACGCGTTGTTGCACAGTAGCACACGGTATTGCACCAATTATTGATTCTTACGTAAGAAGGCACTACTCAATAATTGTTACAGTAATTACTGTTCAGTATTTTATGTTATTGATTCAATAATTGCTGCATTGATATTTATATTACTGTTGTTTCAATAAATTGTCATTACACAGTATTTTCCATTATCGAAGCAATAATTCATATTATCTGAATAATATTATTTGATAACATTATTGGCAATGTCTAGAAAGTTCTGTCTAAGGAGAGGTTTGGTCACCTAATTGCGCGCCAGTAAGGAGAAATTCTTATTGGAAAGCCCCCTCTTTCCTGGGAACGGCCTGGTTGCTAGTACTGTGATTCTGTAATATTATTTGTGAATAATTAAATTATTGATTTATATGATGAGGAAAATATTAATTTTATGTGGATATAGATGGAGAAAATTTTTAATGTGACAATTGTTGAAAATTAATATTTTATCTTTTTCGGATAAAATAATTCATTTAAATATATTATTTTAATAATATATTAACGGTGATATTTTTACGATGAAAGTGGGATATATGAGTATATGTGGAGGAGGAGTATTTTTGTTACCAAAAATATTTAAAACATGTTTTACATGTCGGTGGGCCCCATTTCTTGACTGAAATTTGATTATAGCCTGTAAAATCGCTCGTTTATGGATTTCGGTCAACTTCTGTTTAGAATTTGGAAAAACTTCCTTCTGCAAAGTTGTACAGAACTGAATTTCCTATAAAAACTCGCGAGATTCGAATTTTCTGACAAAAGCGCTATTTATTGTGAATTATTGAAGTTCCGAAGCTCCGAAATAATTGATTTTTGGAAGTTTTAATTGTTTTTAATAACAAAAACGTTTTTTTTGTTTTTGTCATTATTGTGGAGCAACAAAGATGGCTGAAATCAGTTCTTAAAAGGATGGCGTAGGAATATTTATATAATATATTATTATTATATTAAATTTTCTGCTTTGGTGTTCTAAGCAATTTCCTATAAATAGGTGCTTAGGTTAGAGTTGAAAATCACACCAGAAACTGAAGTTTTCTCTCTCTATATTATCGAGCGTATTCTTGTGAGTATTTTGAGTATACTTTGAGTATTGCTATACGGTGCAAGTTCAAGTCATAGCCTATATCCGGTGTTTTAACTAGAAGTGCTGTCTTTCGAGGTAAGGGATGTTATTTTCTTCTCAAATGATATTATTTCTTCAATATCATGATGTTGAAATGTTGGTTGGAAATTTTTATCAAATTTGGAACTTTTTCATGTCGGGGTTACTATTCACGAGTTACTATTTATGAGTTACTATTCACGAGTTACTATTCACGAGTACTATTCACGAAGCATGATGATATTTTTTGTGAAATTTCTATCTTTTGGTGTCAGAGTTACTATTCACGTATACGGCACTATTCACGTATACGGCACTATTCACGAATACGACACTATTCACCGAAAAATGAAATTTCTTCTTTTTGTCCAAAATATCTATTCTGGATACTAGCTTTGATTGGATCTATGTTTTGATCATTCTTGAATTTTACTTCAGTATGATTATTTATGAAGTATTTTTGAACTCAGATTGTTTAAAGTACGAATCCTTAATACTTGTTATTTTGTTTCACTGGATTCGTTTCCTTTAAAATATTTTTCATCATCCTCAGTCCTAAATGATGGTGTCACTGAATATCTTTGGCACGTAGTGCAAAGATGGTTGATTTTATTATGAATATTTTTGGCCCGTAGTGCAAAGATGTACAGGTGTTGAGATGAACATGAACAATTGATGAATATCTTTGGCCTGTAGTGCAAAGATGAACATGTGTTTAGATGAACATGACCGACTGATGAATATCTTTGGCCTGTAGTGCAAAGATGAATATTTGATTTGATTTGAGACATATATTGATTGATGTTACAGTGATAAAATATTGATGATGAACTTTTAAATTCATAGACGTTAGTAGATTTTATTCTCTACTTAACTCTTCTAATGAATTGTTGTTTCCGCTGCAGTTGTTGATCTAAAACTTGTTGTCTATTGTATTCTATCAGATTTTTCCCTGTTGAAGACTAAGGATAATTTGTTGTACATTATCTTAGTCATAATATTCTTTACTGGGCTAGTTGAGCTCACCCTTTTCCTTGTTGTTCCATTTTTCTTCTCAGGAGGCGAGAAAGTAGCGAGTACTAGTCGGGGTATGGAATGAAGGTTCTAGAGAGAGTTGTTTAGTAGTCCTCACCATTTTTTGTAAAATTATGTATCAATAATTATGATGGGGATTTATTTGCATGTGGATATTGTCTAGATGATAATGTTTGTATTCAAACTCACAGCTTATGGGTGGTAAAAGTTGTAGTTGTTTCTGTACCATGTGTATTTGGCGACTCAGAATGGGTTGGATGGAATGGACCTATTTTGGGGGTGTCACAGTTGGTATCAGAGCTTAGGGATATGATCTCTAGTGGAGATCGGGGAATAGAACTAGGAGGGGAGAGACGAGTAAATCCTTCGCTAGTGTGTCCTACCTAAGCTTATTTGTTGGTCGGTCATAATATAGGGGTATTATGTGATTTGTTAATTTGTTTAATTAACCCTTGTTTTATGACAGTATTTGAGAATGTCGACTGAGAATGTTAACAGTGGAGTAAATGAGACCGTAGAGACGCCTGTACTCACCAACGAGGAGAACGTGCAACAGGCTGGCAATGTTCCTCCTGTGAACAACGCCACTGAGCAGACGATAAACGACGGGATGTTTAGGAGCTTTTTGCAGTTCATGCAAAATTAGACGAGAGAGACTCGTGTTCAAAATACAGGAGAAAATGATAGCAATTCACGGGTGGTCACAGCCAAGCAGTTCAAAGAGTTGGGACCACCAGAATTTTTGGGAAAGCCGGATCCGATTAATGCGGAGACGTGGATCAAGCAAATTACCAAGATATTCGATGTCTTGGGATGCACGGAGGAACAGAAGGTTCCATTCGCCACCTTTATGTTCCGTGGCGAGGCAGACTACTGGTGGGAGTCTGTGAAGCGTACACATCCAGCCGCACTCAGCATGTCATGGGAGACGTTTCAGAAACTTTTCAACGAAAAATACTTTCCTGAAAGTATTCGCCATATGAAGGAAGTGGAGTTTATTAGACTAGAGCAGAATAACATGACGGTGTCCCAGTACGAGGCGAAGTTCGCGGAGTTATCCAGGTTTGCATCTCATTTGGTGGAGAATGAGGAACGTATGACGCGGATGTTTCTGAGAGGTTTGAAACCCGGCATACGTCAGTATCTCATTTCTCATAAATTTTCTATCTATTCAGATGTTGTCAACAGAGCTCAGTTGTTAGAGTGAGATAACGAGTATGTTCAACCGAGGGACCATAACCAGGATCATACCGAAGATAGCAGTCATCAGAATAACGATAACCAGCGGAGAAAGAAGAATATGGACAAAGGCGGTAACCACTTTGGTGGTAATCGTGGCCATGAAAATAGAAAAAGCGAGTCGGGAGGAGATTTTAAAAAGAGGAGATTTAACAACGACCATGTGAAGACGACAGTGCCAGCAGCAACTGGTTCCAAGGGAGGAGAAAGACCACCGGTCGTATGTTACAAATGCGGGAAAGAGGGACATATCAGCCCAAACTGCCCACAACAGTTCAAGGTATGCTATAATTGTGGAAAGGAAGGACATATCGCTCGAGAGTGTACGGTAGCGAAACCCAGTCCAGCGGGAATGGTGACTCAAAAGGATGTACCAGAAAAGTCAAAGTCAACGGTTTCTGGAAGAGCGTTTGTCGTGACCGGTCAAAATGCGAGGAACCCGAACGAAGTTAGCACGGGTTAGTTAATTATAATTCTTGCGAAGTTTATACCTTACTAGATACCGGTTCTACCCATTCTTTTATCTCTCTTGCTTGCGCTCAACGTTTGAACTTGACTACGGAGAAATTAGACTTTGACCTATTTATGGAGACTCCGTTAGGAGAAACTTTCATTACATCCGTTGTTTAGAAATCTTGCTTGATTCAAATTGGCACTATCACATTACCTGTTAACCTTATTTCTATAGAGATATTTGCTTTTGATGTGATTTTAAGGTTAACTACTCATCATGCCAAAATTGATTGCTTTTGTAAGGTTGTTAGTTTTCATATTCTTAAGCAACCTGATATTCGAACTCAAGCAATCAAACCATTGAAGTCAAACATTTTTATATCAAGCCATGAAGTCATTCGTTTATTGAAAAATGGATGTCATATTTTCTTAGCCCATGTCATGGACTTGAACAAAAGTACATCAGATTTGAATGATATTTCTGTTGTTAGTAAATTTCCTGATGTATTTTCTGAAGAATTTATTGGCCTACTTCCAGAGCGTGATATTGAATTTTGTATCGACTTTAAATCCGGTACAAAACCCATTTCTAATATCTCATATCGAATGGCTCCTATTGAACTTCAGGAGTTAAAAATTCAACTTTAGAATTTGGTACCTGAGCCTTTATCTGGTGACTTCCTTTGTGGAATACACAGAAGCCAGACTTTCCGTAGGGGATGCCATATTCGTACGGTAGTAAACTGATAGGTGTTATTGTGACGTGCTATCCAAGATTGGGATATGAGTCACAGTTGAGAGCAACCTAAGTCGGTAATCGGAATACGTAGCTTTCTAGGCTTAGTTGATTATTATCGGAAATTTATTGAAGGATATTTTCGAATCGCTATTCCATTAACGCAGCTGACTCGTAGAGATACAAATTTCGAATGGAGCAAGGAATGTGGGAAGAGCTTCAAAGAACTCAAGAGGAGACTCATTTCAGCACATGTTCTGACCATGTCGTCTTAGAAAAGCGAACGTGGTAGCTGACGTGTTGAGTAGAAGATCGTATACGAGTATGAGTACGATATTGTCAAAGACTCATTTCGTATAATTTATAAATAATAGATATGGAGATGAAAACTCTAGGTATCCACGTGATGATATACGAGTATAATCGACTTTAATCGATAAAGTTAAAGTTGTTCAAGCTACACACTGGAGCTGATGAATTTGAAGAAAGAGATGCAAGAAGTTGTTATTTCAAAAGCGAGAATTGGCGATGTGAGCAAAGCTCAAACCTTCGATTTATTAGTCCATTTGAAATCCTCGATCGAATAGGAACTGTGGCCTATAGACTCGTTTTATCGCCAAGTATGTCGCGTGTTTATAACGTTTTTTTCACGTATCGATGTTACGTAAATATGTGGACGACCCGAACCACATTATTGAGTTAGTACCAGACGAAATAGCCGAAGACTTAACGTACGAGGAGGTACCTGTCAAGATCTTGGATAGGAAAGAACATGTCCTATGTACCGAGGTTATACCACAAATTAAAGTTTTGTGGAGAAACAATGCTATTGAGGAAATGACATTGTAGTTGGAAGCGGAAATGAAAGCGAGGTATCTTTACCTTTTCGAAACACCAGGTACGTCAATTTCGAGGACGAAATTTCATAAGGAGGGGAGGTTGTAAGACCCCAAAATTTTTTTAAATAAAAAGGAATTTCCATTATTTATTATTTTGAATAGTAAGGGTTGATTTGATTAATGTGGTTAGTTATGGGTAAAATGCGCAAATATTTCGAATAAACAGGTGGTTATAAAATATTCATTATTGTCGGGGAATATTCGTTTGGTCGTGGAATATTCTTGCTGTCGGGGAATATTCGTACGACGGCGCAGTCTTTTGTGGGCCCCATAACGAAAAGCGATTGGATGAAGAAAACGACAAAAATAAGTTGTTTATAAATAACGGCGTAGTTGTTACCGTTAATACTGTTGGAATACTCGGTGGTTAAAACATAGTAATACGCGTTGTTGCACAGTAGCACACGGTATTGCACCAATTATTGATTCTTACGTAAGAAGGCACTACTCAATAATTGTTACAGTAATTACTGTTCAGTATTTTATGTTATTGATTCAATAATTGCTGCATTGATATTTATATTACTGTTGTTTCAATAAATTGTCATTACACAGTATTTTCCATTATCGAAGCAATAATTCATATTATCTGAATAATATTATTTGATAACATTATTGGCAATGTCTAGAAAGTTCTGTCTAAGGAGAGGTTTGGTCACCTAATTGCGCGCCAGTAAGGAGAAATTCTTATTGGAAAGCCCCCTCTTTCCTGGGAACGGCCTGGTTGCTAGTACTGTGATTCTGTAATATTATTTGTGAATAATTAAATTATTGATTTATATGATGAGGAAAATATTAATTTTATGTGGATATAGATGGAGAAAATTTTTAATGTGACAATTGTTGAAAATTAATATTTTATCTTTTTCGGATAAAATAATTCATTTAAATATATTATTTTAATAATATATTAACGGTGATATTTTTACGATGAAAGTGGGATATATGAGTATATGTGGAGGAGGAGTATTTTTGCTACCAAAAATATTTAAAACATGTTTTACATGTCGGTGGGCCCCATTTCTTGACTGAAATTTGATTATAGCCTGTAAAATCGCTCGTTTATGGATTTCGGTCAACTTCTGTTTAGAATTTGGAAAAACTTCCTTCTGCAAAGTTGTACAGAACTGAATTTCCTATAAAAACTCGCGAGATTCGAATTTTCTGACAAAAGCGCTATTTATTGTGAATTATTGAAGTTCCGAAGCTCCGAAATAATTGATTTTTGGAAGTTTTAATTGTTTTTAATAACAAAAACGTTTTTTTTTTGTTTTTGTCATTATTGTGGAGCAACAAAGATGGCTGAAATCAGTTCTTAAAAGGATGGCGTAGGAATATTTATATAATATATTATTATTATATTAAATTTTCTGCTTTGGTGTTCTAAGCAATTTCCTATAAATAGGTGCTTAGGTTAGAGTTGAAAATCACACCAGAAACTGAAGTTTTCTCTCTCTATATTATCGAGCGTATTCTTGTGAGTATTTTGAGTATACTTTGAGTATTGCTATACGGTGCAAGTTCAAGTCATAGCCTATATCCGGTGTTTTAACTAGAAGTGCTGTCTTTCGAGGTAAGGGATGTTATTTTCTTCTCAAATGATATTATTTCTTCAATATCATGATGTTGAAATGTTGGTTGGAAATTTTTATCAAATTTGGAACTTTTTCATGTCGGGGTTACTATTCACGAGTTACTATTTATGAGTTACTATTCACGAGTTACTATTCACGAGTACTATTCACGAAGCATGATGATATTTTTTGTGAAATTTCTATCTTTTGGTGTCAGAGTTACTATTCACGTATACGGCACTATTCACGTATACGGCACTATTCACGAATACGACACTATTCACCGAAAAATGAAATTTCTTCTTTTTGTCCAAAATATCTATTCTGGATACTAGCTTTGATTGGATCTATGTTTTGATCATTCTTGAATTTTACTTCAGTATGATTATTTATGAAGTATTTTTGAACTCAGATTGTTTAAAGTACGAATCCTTAATACTTGTTATTTTGTTTCACTGGATTCGTTTCCTTTAAAATATTTTTCATCATCCTCAGTCCTAAATGATGGCGTCACTGAATATCTTTGGCACGTAGTGCAAAGATGGTTGATTTTATTATGAATATCTTTGGCCCGTAGTGCAAAGATGTACAGGTGTTGAGATGAACATGAACAATTGATGAATATCTTTGGCCTGTAGTGCAAAGATGAACATGTGTTTAGATGAACATGACCGACTGATGAATATCTTTGGCCTGTAGTGCAAAGATGAATATTTGATTTGATTTGAGACATATATTGATTGATGTTACAGGGATAAAATATTGATGATGAACTTTTAAATTCATAGACGTTAGTAGATTTTATTCTCTACTTAACTCTTCTAATGAATTGTTGTTTCCAATGCAGTTGTTGATCTAAAACTTGTTGTCTATTGTATTCTATCAGATTTTTCCCTGTTGAAGACTAAGGATAATTTGTTGTACATTATCTTAGTCATAATATTCTTTACTGGGCTAGTTGAGCTCACCCTTTTCCTTGTTGTTCCATTTTTCTTCTCAGGAGGCGAGAAAGTAGCGAGTACTAGTCGGGGTATGGAATGAAGGTTCTAGAGAGAGTTGTTTAGTAGTCCTCACCATTTTTTGTAAAATTATGTATCAATAATTATGATGGGGATTTATTTGCATGTGGATATTGTCTAGATAATAATGTTTGTATTCAAACTCACAGCTTATGGGTGGTAAAAGTTGTAGTTGTTTCTGTACCATGTGTATTTGGCGACTCAGAATGGGTTGGATGGAATGGACCTATTTTGGAGGTGTCACAAAAATAATATATTTAAATGAATTATTTTATCAGAAAAAGATAAAATATTAATTTTCAACAATTGTCACATTAAAAATTTTCTCCATCTATATCCACATAAAATAAATATTTTCTTTATCATAATAATCAATAATTAATTATTAAAAATAATATTACAGAATCACAGTACTGACAACCAGGCCGTTTTCAGGATAGAGGGGGCTTTCCAATAAGGATTTTTCCTTACTGGCGCGCAATTAGATGACCAAACCTCTCATTGACAGAACTTTCTAGACATTGTCAATAATGTTATCTGATAATATTATTCAAATAATATGAATTATTGATCTGATAATAAAAAATACTGTGCAATGACAATTATTGAAACAATAACAATATAAATATCAACGCAGCAATTATTGAATCAATAAAGTAATGAACAGTAACTCCTGTAGCAATTATTGAGTAGTGCCTTCTTACGTAAGGATCAATAATTCAAAATACTATGCAATACCGTGTGCCACTGTGCAACAACGCGTATTACTGTATTTTAACCACCGGGTATTCCAACAGTGTAAACGGTAACAACTACGCCGTTATTTTTAAACAATTTATATTTGTCATTTTCTTCCTCCAATCGCTTTCCGTTATGGGGCCCACACATGGCTGCGCCGTCGTACGAATATTCCCCGACAGTACGAATATTCTACGACCAAACGAATATTCCCCGACAACAATGAATATTTTATAACCACTTGCTTATTTTGAAATATTTGCGTATTTTACCCATAACTATCCACATTAATCAAATCAACCCTTACTATTCAAAATAATAATTAAAAGAAATTAAATTTTATTTATTAATTATTTGGGGTCTTACATCATTAATATAATTTGACCTAATAGTTAATTAATTATATTGTCAAACCTACTGTTTAAGGGTATTTTTATATACCCCACTATACTATAAAGCAGAAGTACAAGGGTAAAGGTGTCAAGTCGAACTGTTTAGATTCAGTCATCAGGCACTCCATCTCACAAACGGGGATAAGAGTCAACCGTTAGTTACTCTTTGATCGGACGGCTACGAATATCTATCCGCGTCCTCCTACCCGATTGGTTTAAGTTTTAGTCCCGAGCCATTATATATAGGTATACACTCACCAACAAATCTCTACGTAATACCACTCCTTTAGAGCATCTCCAGCAGATGGACTATCTGCTGGACTATATTTAGTCCATCTGACATCAGCAAATGTCCTTTAGTCTTCACTCCTTCCAGCAGATGGACTATCCTGTGGACTATCCCGTGGACTATAATATAAAATGATTAAAATAATCAATTAATTCAAAAAAACTTCAACGGACATAATCCAACGACCATATTCTAACGGTCATATTTCAACGGCCATATTATAACGGCTATATTTTAATAAACAAATAGCATCTATAAATATAAGTCATATCTAGTCTCTCATATTCACTCGTCTTAATTTCATTCTTCCAGACAAATAAGTTATTTTAAATATGTCTCGTCAATTCGAATTAGCTATGTTGCACGTGGATGAAGAAGAAGATGAAGAAGCATATGGACAATTATTAGGCATGGCGGCTATTGAAGAAGAACAAAATGTCAATAGGCATACATCACGTCATCGTGGTTCTGTGCAAGGTCGTATTACCATTGATCGTGGTAGACATGAAGGTCATAATCGACTTTTTCGTGATTATTTTGCAGAACATCCTACATACCCCCCGTATCTATTTCGGAGAAGGTTTAGAATGCGGCGCCCGCTTTTCCTCCGAATTCAAAGAGCAGTTGAAGCGTATGATTCATACTTCGTCCAAAAAATGAATGCTGCAGGACATCTCGGTTTATCTTCTCTACAAAAGATAACTGCCTCAATGCGGATGCTTGCTTATGGTGTTTCAGCGGATTCCGTTGATGATTATGTGCGAATCGGTGAAAGCACGGCTATATTGAGTCTTAAAAGGTTTGTAAAAGCAGTCATTTCAATTTTTGGTGATGAATATCTGAGATCACCCAATAGTAATGACATCGTAAGATTGCTATCAAAAGCTGAAGAGCGTGGTTTTCCTGGGATGTTGGGGAGCATCGACTGTATGCATTGGAAATGGAAGAATTGTCCGGTTGCGTGGCATGGTATGTATTCTGGACATGTGAATGAGCCAACAATTATTTTAGAAGCGGTGGCTTCATACGATCTTTGGATATGGCATGCATTTTTTGGATTACCAGGCTCTCATAATGATATTAACGTTTTGGAGAGATCATCTATCTTCTCCGCTCTTACTGAAGGTCGTGCTCCACCATGTTCTCTTGTCTCTTTTGTTGGTTCAATTTCATCTGATGCTCGAACTTCTCAAACCTCAACTCCATAGGTGTACTAGTATCACCAATTCCTTTGCCCTTTTTAAATAATGCTTTCGAAGCCTTTCTTCCCATTGGCCTCTCTAATCTTGCAGAGATTGTATCTTCAATACCATCGTCTTCACCCAAACTGACTTCTTCTGCGGTTGATGGAGAAGATGCTGTTGGACTTGATTTTCTATTACTTTTCTGTTTTTTTCCACTATTATCTGTTCTCCATTTCGGTGCATCCTTTAATATTCTCCAACAATGCATAAATCCAAATGGTTGATTTTGCATACTTTTGAACATCTCTAATGCTTGACATATCTATCGAAAAATTATTTAGAAAGTATTAAATATAAAATATAAGAATAAAACTTAATGAAATTTTACATGAAAAAATTGAAATACCTTATCTTGTTCGCCTACACCGCTTTGTTGCATTCTTTCAATTGAAGCATAATATCCACAAAATTTGTTCACCGCGAGCTGAATTGTTGACCAACGTTTCGCCAAAGCAGTAGAATTGCGTTCAGACTCAAAATTTTTGTATTCGTGAAAGTATTCGTGAACTCTTTCCCAATATCTTCCATGTTTCTGATCGTTTCCTTGAATTGGATCCATACTTACATTAAGCCATCCGGAAACAAGAAGAGCATCTTCTTCAATTGTGTAATTTCCCTTTCGCCCTGTTCTTTTATTGGACTCATTTTCGGGAGTCTGAATTGGTACATCAGTTTGAATTGAAAATTCATCCAACAAATTTGGATCATCAAGTGAGAAACCTTCAGATAATAATGAAGAATAATACATCGGGGGATCATGATTTTCCATCTAAAAAATAAATTAAAGAGATATTATCAATAAAAAACAAAAATCAAATATAATAAAAATACAAACTATTATTAATAAAATACTTACAATTGTTAAATATTGGAGTAATTGATTGGAAGATATAAAATAAATTGAATTATCATACATATTTATAGATTTTCAATTAAGTTCTCAATTTCTATCCGTTTGTACTCTTATTTTACCGTTCTGAATTTTTTTTTCTATCCGTTGGATTGTACTTTATTACCGTTGATCTCTTCTTCACCACTTTCAGCGCTTCATCTTCAACAGATTTCTTCATCTCACTTCATCTCCTTCTTCTTCTTCCACAGATTTCTTCAACAGAGTTTCTCTTTTTTTTTTCTTCAATTTCTTCAACAGAGAGTTTCCCATAAAATAATCAATTAAATTATAGTCTGGCTCTTGTTCGTTCGCAGATTTGGTCGTTTGGAGAGGCCGGAAAAGTTGATCGACTAAATATAGTCCATCTGCTGGAGCGATTTTGGCGTCCTAGACTAAATATAGTCTACGAATTTGGAGACTCCGACCTCCTGGAGTTGCTCTTAGGGCATATTCATTCTCTCTCTCTCTTCGTCCACCTAATATTAATATTAATAATATATATAATGGCGGGACGAGGCAAAACTCTAGGATCTGGAGCAGCGAAGAAGGCTATATCTCGCAGCAGCAAGGCCGGTCTTCAGTTTCCCGTTGGTCGTATTGCTCGTTTTCTCAAAGCCGGAAAGTACGCCGAACGTGTCGGTGCCGGAGCTCCCGTCTACCTTGCCGCTGTCCTCGAATACCTCGCCGCGGAGGTATGACCAATTCTCTCTTACCATCTTTGGTCAATTTTGATTGACAACCTAAATCCCCAAATCTTAGGGTTTCGTAAATGACTGTTTGTTTGCTGTCTGTCTGTCTGAATAATAAAAGGTGCTTGAATTGGCTGGAAATGCCGCAAGGGATAACAAAAAGACTCGAATTGTTCCTCGTCACATTCAACTGGCAGTGAGAAACGATGAAGAGCTGAGCAAGCTTCTTGGTGATGTTACGATTGCCAACGGAGGTGTGATGCCCAATATTCACAACCTTCTGCTCCCAAAGAAGGCCGGCGGGTCATCCAAGCTATCTGCTGATGAAGATTAAGATGCGAATTCTATTGTTTCTTAACTATAATTAGTGTCTTTTTTTGTGGTGTTTAATCTACTGAATTAGGGTTGTTAGGTTAGTTATACATCTGTTTGGTGGATAGTTGTTCTAGATGTAGGGGAACTAGTTTCTAGTTAGGTTTTTTGTTTAGTGATATGTGAATAGCAATCGATCATCTGCATTCCTCACATTAAATGAAAATTTACGTCCGTCCATTGAATGAATTTGATGTTATTGTTTTCATTGTTTGGATGTTTCTGATTTGGCCTTGATTGCACAAGATATGTGGATTGTCAGGTCAGTCTTGGATACTTGCTATTGTCGGGTAAGTCTTGGATACTTGCTGTACATTCAGTTATTTTGGTAATTCAATTACTCTACATATTTGGGTTAAGGATAATTAATGAGGTATTTTGGCCTTATAAATTTAGGCTTCAGTTTACACAATTTCTTCACTAGGTAATGTAGTGCAGATTTGATTGCGATGGTAGCTTCTTTTTGACTAACGAATCATGTTGGATTGTATTATGGTGTTGATTATTATTCCTTGTAGAGGATGTCTGAATTCAAAATATTGTCCAAAGATTACGGTTCTGTAACTTTTCGTTTCGAGGCATATCTCGGTGGACTAAATAGCATATACATAAATGATGCTAATTATTTGTCATATTTTTGCTAATTATTTTTTTAGCATAATTGTTCCTCAATGATGCATTAGTTGTGCAAAAGTGTTCTTTTTCTATTTTTGATCAATTTCTGTTGGTCAAACAAGTTATTTTCCGTTAGTCAAATATTTCTTTTGGTCAAATGTTCCCCAAACTTATCATTTTTATTTCACTTGATCTAATTAATTAAATTATGAACTTGTGCAATAAATAACATAAATATTAAAAAATAACAAATATTCATTTTATCAAAAGCATTCATACACTTCTTGCTAATGAAATTTCTAAAATGTTAAAATTTTCGTAATATACATTCAAGCACAAGTTTTTCTAATTTAAAAGTAAATTTTAATGCCCATAAAAAGTGTAAAAATTAACACATAAAAATTTATATTTTCTTAAATATTAAAATTTACATAAAACAAACTTAGAAAATACTTGTTACAGAACGAATCTTATAATTAATATAAAAAGTATTAAAAATTATGTTAGTTATGTTTAATCAAAAAAAAATTTGTTTCATAAGATTTTAAAATTGAAGGAGATTTCAAAAAAATGTGTTTTAGAATTTTGCTACCTTGTTATTTGCTGACAATTATTTTAGTGTAAAATATATGATTATGCGGTTAATTTTCTCAACATCTGTTTATGTTGGCCCTTATTAGGGGATTAAAACATCATTGGATATTTGGGGACCTATTTTAGAGTCGGTTGACTTTTGTAATCCATAGTCTAGCATTTTGTTCTTATTGAATCTGTATGAAAAGCTTTAATTTCTATTGGAGCATGCACAGAGTTTGATTACATAATTACATCCAATACATGTATGCCCACAATAAATAAAATTCACCTATCAGGTGAGGAATGTCGCTGTTTTTTCATTACAGTTCTAGGCGCTATTAAGATCAAATCCTAATTAATCAAAAATTGAAGGATATTTTAATTTATAATAAAGTTGTGCGTAAGATTCGTTTCGTAACTATTTTTTTTTAAAATTTGTTTTAGTAAATTTTAATATTTAGAAAAAAAATGTAATTTTTTTGTGTTAATTTACACTTTTTATGGGTATTAAAATTTTATTTTTACATTAAAAAATTTTATGTTTGAATGTATATTACGAAAAATTTAATATTTGAGAAATTTAATTAGCGAAAATTGTAAGAATTTATTTTCTTGATAAAATAAATATTTGTTATTTTTTGAGACTTATGTTATTTATTGCACAAGTTCATAATTTAATTAATTAGATCAAGTTGAATGAAAATGATAAAAGTTTGGGGAAACATTTGACTAACGGAAAATATTTTGTTTGACTAACGAAAATTGATCAAAAATAGGAAAGGAACACTTTTGCACAACTAATATATCATTGAAGAACATTTGTGCTAAAAAATATATTTAAGGAACAGTTTAGCAAAAATATGATAAATAGGGGAGTCAGATATACTATTTAGTCCATATCGGTGGTGTTGCTATTTGCACACCCAATATGTTAAAAGAAACTATTATTCTTAATAGACATAAAATTCATTTCTATTTATCCATTTTGCCTTAACTTTGTTATTATACTATATAAGATAGGAAGTATATATGCTTAAGTTGGCCAAAAACTTAATTTTTAACAATATGTTGAATTGAACTACTTTTGAAGTTTTACTTGAGAGCATTCTTTTTCATTTGAGATATTTATAATATAATTATTAAAATTTTGAATTAAAAATTAGAACACACAAAACAATAGATAAATATAAACATATTTAAAAGGGTAAACCTTCTTGTTTGTAGTAAATCCGATGAGCTGATAAATTATGTATTTAACATTTTTTGTTACCCAAATAGACTGGTCGCAATTTAACCTCAGTAATTGAAATACTAATAGTTAGGGGGTGTTTATTTAGATCTGAATGGAGTTGAATCTGAATGGGTCAGTGCGTTTGTAAGTCAATTTTTTTTAGCTGAATGACTGAATGAGCAGCTGAATGAAGTAAAAAAATATATAAAATTTAAAAAACTAAAAAAAATAGTAACTATTATATTAAGTAATATTAAATAAATTTACAACAATTTTGAATTTTTTCATTGGGGTAAAATAATAAAGTATTGTCATTCAGATGTTTCAGACATGTCAATTATTAAACAACTTTTTTCATTCAGATTCAAATTCAACTCATTCAAATTCAGATTCAGCTCATTCAAATTCAAGTTCATTCAGTTTTTATCAAACACTTCTTTAGTTGGATGACTAGATGGAGTAATCATTAATAGTCTTTTGGATAACCGAGCCATAATTTGGAATGCTTGCCTTTTCATATTATGATAATTCAATCCTAAACACCCATTAACTAGCATTCACCATATAAAGATTTTAGGTTGTATTGGCTTCAGAACTCAGTGGACAGCAAGCACCTTAGCACTTGGAGCATATTTATATTTAGAAGTGATAGCTGAGTGCATGGTTCCGGTGGGTGAGAACAGAAGAAAAAAAGAAAAAAAAGTAGTAATGTTTTTGTGTTCATCTGGAAAAGGTGGTTTAATTTCACATACCAAGACAACACACCAGTCTTCATTGAAACAAAGAAAAATCAGGTATGACGAGACACTAGTTGAACAACATGTGTCAAATTTTAAGACCGAATTGAATTAATTCTATTCAAATAAAACCTTAAATCGTTGATACATGGATTCATCTTAGTCCACCATCAACTCACCCAAAAAATCATAACTGAATGTACTATTATTAATAATTTAGGTCATATTTGTTTACAAAGATTATAATTCCGAGATTATAATCCATGAGATTATAATCTATGATATTATAATCCCAAGACTATTAATCTTATGATTAAATAGTTGTAGTCACATGTTTATTTTTTACTAGATTATTCATGAGATAACTTAAAATAATCTCATGTTATGTTTATTTTTTTAAGATTAATTAAATGATTGGATTAAAAAAATATAGTTTGAACTATTATACTCTTACCAATAATAACATATTTTAAACTATAATTTAAATTTTTTTATACATTACTTGATTTGGATCGTTCTTATACACAAGGATCAGATTTCAGGATCTGGATCCTCTATGAGGATTTCTCTGTAAGGATCTTATGAGGATTTTGTTATGGGGTTGACAACACATTAAAAAAGAGATCCAATAGCTCACATCTCTTTTTTTGTCTCTGTATCAAAAAGACGTCATTTTGATAGAATTTTTTTTACAAGTTGAAAGAAAATTGGAAACCACCAAATGCGGTTTACTTTTACTAAACAAACGAAGTAAAGTAAAAAGAGTACATTTAAAATAGTATTTGAGTTGTGATGGTGATTGTCTCCGTTGAGCAGTGAATTAAGAGAGGTAAAATAAAACGATTATTAATAATAAAAAAAGATAAAAAGGAATATGTAAATAATAATAATTGATAGGTCTAGAATATTTTCTTGGTTATCCAGACGACTCAATGGTTAGAGTAAATAATAATAATATTTTTAATGGTGAGAGTAAACTCTTTTTATGGAACAGATAAATACAAATAATAATAATAATAATAATAAATAATAATATAAATAAACAAACAAAAGAATAATAAACAAAAAATAACTAAAGCCACATTGAAAACATTAACGATAATTATATCGGATATATTTATTCATTTTTTGAGTCAAGTTTGTAGTTATCCTAATATTAATAGCAAGCTAAGTTATTAAATATGAAAAAAAATCATATACAGAATAATCAAGAAATTTAAAATAATTATATGTAAAAATAAACTGCATTTGGTGGTTTGTAAAAAAAATTTCTATCAAAACGACATCGTTTTGATACACAGACAAAAAAAAGAGTTGTTAGTCATTGATCTCCTTTTTAATGTGTTGTCAACCTCACAGTAAAACCCTCACAACATCCTCACAGAAAAATTCTATAATCCGGGTCCCAAATTTCAATATGGATTTGTATTTTAATTGGAGTCCCTCTCCCTCCCCGTCTCTTTTAGTATAATCTATGGCGACGGTCAACCGTTACTATAGTCCAAAAAAATTGTTTTCATAAATAATTGTATAATATATTTTTTCATATATATATATATACACACTGCCATCAAACATCAATATTTGAAACATCACATCATACTAATATTTGATTCTACCAATTTTATTACCAGCTTTTATTTCACAATTTTATCTATACAAATTTTATGTACATTCAGATATCTAAAAAAAATCCCAAGAATGAATTACAAATTTTATGTTAACAGCCCACAAGCGGATTACAAATTTTATGTATATTGAGACTGATAAACGGATAAAACAGGAAATTATGATTATTTAAATAAAATGTTGGTAACAATTTTTAATCCCAAAATAAAGATTATAATACCATGTAAAACAAATAACACAATTAAAATTAATAGTCCTATCTCAAGTGTAATACTTACAAACAAACATAATCTTAATTTACCGACAAATTTTTCCCATACCTTTCTGATGTTCATCGAAACTGGGGTGTTAAACTAGTTCTCTCCCATTCTAATAACTGCAACTGTAAAGAAAGAAAGAATAGAATGTTAATTGCACCTTTTCTTTTATGGATTTTGATCAATTTGGGGATTAATTTAGATCCATTAATTGATTGAATTTATATAAAATTAAAAGTGCATTTGATAGTCATTACAAGGAGATTAAAAGAGAGTAATATATAATTCAAGTATGAATTATATACTATGTTTTAATTGTATCCAAAGTGGAGTACATGAAAAGGTTCATTGTTGTTTAAGAAAACTATTTTCATTAAGTCCCACATTGAGTAGGAATAAAACTATTTAATACTTTATAAGTATATGTGGAATAGTTTAATTCACTATTGGTACTAAAGAAAGGCTTGAAGTTGGTCACAATGACGTGGTGCAAAGCACCGCCCGTGCGGGTTCATTGACTAATTAACTTCATTAATTAACTTCATTAATGATTAAACAGTTTTTTATTTAATCATTATGGGATGCAAAATTGATATGTGATTAATATATCATTTATATTGCATAACTCACATTTCAGTTATAATCTTCATCTTCTTTCTTCTATAATTTTTACACAGTAGCATATATTGAGGTTCATGGTGAGTTGCTATCACTAAGAACAAAAATAGGTTGTGACATTAATCCTGGAGTATTGAGGTTCATGGTGAGTTGCTATCACTAAGAACAAAAATAGGTTGTGACATTAATCCTGGAGGTATATTGCTAGTAGCCTTTAACAAACTTTAGTGGTAAGGGGCAATAAACACCTTAAGAACAGGGACTACCCGTGTCAATCTTTGGTCCTATTTTTCTGTATTCGTTATACTTTCTTAACAATAGAAATCCACACTCCACAATACAGTACTGAACCTCTTTAGCATTTTCTGCTTCTTGGCTTCCACCAAAAAATCTGTAGCCTGTCTTGAGGATGAACACATGCCAACACAAAGAAGCTACTTTCCAATTTCAATGATTAATAAATCACTTAATAATTCGCATACAATACATAAGTTTCAATTTGGGAAAAAATATTCGGTAGATAAAACAAAAGAATTTCACATACTAGGCTAATGTTTACGAACTATCTTCACCTGAACTAGAACTATCCATCCGCCTGTCTTTAATAGCTGGAAAAAGCCGCTGCCGAGGATCAGGAGATGGTGCCTGGCGGGGTTCTGATGAAGGTGTAGCTGTCGACTCTTCTTTCCTTGGTGTCTTATTTGTCTTCTTCTGGGCATCCTTTACCTCTTTGCACGACTTACTTAAAATTATCAGGAAGTCCCGAACAATGACAAACAATCGCAAGCCCTCATCCTTTCCTGCGTTCCCATGGAAGTAATCGGCTGTACTTTTCACCAGAGCCATTATTCTCTTCTCTTCCTCAACCAACCACATCACATCAACCTCAGCATTCTGCACAAAACTCTTAAGAACTTGGTGAAAACTATTCTCTTCATCAATATTCTTCATATCTGAGTTTAGAAAATCTTTGGCTTTAACGAGTCCATGACCAAGCTTGGCAACTGTCCCTGTTAAACTATCGGCATCCAAGCCTGCAGCTTTCTTAACGTTCTCAAGCTCATCTCCCAAGCCTGAGACCACCTGAAGGCCAAGACCACGATAGTGATCTTCAATGTCATGGGAAGAACCCCCAAGATCATCAGATTTGATGCTGTGCATGCTCCGGCTTTCTCTAGCTGCACGGGCAGCTCGTACCCCTTCTGAGCGAATTATCTCCTGAACAACGAAGTGCAGAAGTGTAGTTTTCCCATCAACTCCCTTAACATCTGATAATTTCAAAAGTGTGTCAAGTTTGAATGCTTGTGCACCGCCTCGGAATGTTCCATCGTTCATGCGATTGCCAGTTTTCAGAACAGCTTCCAAGAGCTTCAAAAACAACCGGCTTTTTTTGAGTTCTAAGCAAGCAGCCTGCAGAGGCAAACGGAGATGCCAAAAAAACTATATATTATTATGTGTATCCAAATAAACAAACCTAAAAATACAGGCATGAGAATGCCACATGCAGAACTAGATAACTAAGCAACAGGCTAGGCAGTGTGATACAGTACATTGTACAGATTATCAACCCATTTTTGTTGATGAATCTGACATTAATATGCAAGTAGAAAAAAGGAAATAAGCTCCTTCCTCTTTTTGAGTTTCAAGTTATACTCATCCTCCTTTTTCCTTAAAATGATAGCCTGACAGGTTTTACTTAAAACATTAATTTTTTATTCTCGGACATTCACTTGCCTCCTTCACTTGCCTGTGGAACATCCTGACAGTATATGGTGAGCTCAACATACAACAGGTCTAAAATGGAATTTTGATTAGATAGGACAGGCTGAATAATGTGGTTGATGATTTTTTTTAAGAAAATAGGGTAGTGATATATACACACCCTAAATTTTTTCATTTTTTTTGAAGCCTCACTTTTGGAGGAGTACAATATAATTCATAATCAAATAAATCATCACTATTACAATATCAAGAACCAATCGAAGAGGAAGAAAGAAACTAACAAACCAAACAAATCTTACATAAAGGATGAAACATGTAGAAATAAACTCATTTAAGTGAGAATCGAGCATGAGAACTAAAAGTTACAGTACCTCAATCTTAACTATTAGACTAAGACCTCATCGGATAAGCATACCCTAAATTAATTGTTGCACACACTTATTATATCAAAAGAGACTATTACTCATAATTACTGAGAAACCAATTAACATATTTATCACTTGTTTATTTAATTGATTTTTTTTAAAAAAAGTATACAGTATCTAAAAGTTTATTGAGAAAATATTTTTTTCTTTGAATTTTTTTTAATTTATTTCAAGTCAAAATAAAATCTTTTGAATTAGATGGATCGATAAATTAATGGTTGGTACTTACTTTTATAAAATAGCAAGCTAAAAGTAATATATCATGTCTTAAGAACAAGAAGTTTTACCCCTATAAATCTTTCTTTTCTCTAATATTTTATGTGTTCTAATCTTTAATTCAAAATTTTAATAAATTATATTATTAAATATCTCAAATAAAAATGAATGTTATTAAGTAAAACTATATAAAGATAACACTTTAATAAAGTAGTTCAATCCAATATATGGTTGAAAATTAAGTTTTGGCTAATTACTAAGTGTATACACCTATCTTATAAATATATATGATGTATAATAAAATTAAGGAAAAATGAATAAATAGTAAATGGTTAATCGGTTTTATGCATATTTTGGATAATATAACCTCTTTAACATATTTGGGTGTGCAACTATCACTATAGGGTGTACATATACCAACACCCAAAAAATATATAAAAAAAAGGTAGCCAAACAAAGGAGAAGAAAATGGTGACATATTATAGGCAAATTCCTTTTAAGTATTGCAGTTTTAAGGCCATCACTAAGCGTAATCCCACTTACACAGTATGCAGGGAAGTTTAGACTAGATACAGATCTAACACTTGGCAAAATTGCAGATAATGGCTCCTCACAGACTTGAGCCCACATTCTCACACTTGCACTTCATAGCTTCCAAAAAATGAAATTTTAAATTTCCCACGTGAAAACCTCCAACATCAGTTTTATAATTTATAGTATGTGTGAGGGAAAGAGCCATACATAATTAGTGAGAAACTAAGTCAAGCAACTGATGCAATTCAAAGATCTAATGTTACCTCTAAGGTAACGAAGGATTCTTTAATAATTGATGCCTCCTCTTGTAGAGTGCACATGAAGAGCAATGATTCTAGCCTCTTAAATGCAAATGGTATGTCGACCAAGACTTTCAGAAACCGCTCTGCAGTTCCAAGTCGAGTAAGTTCACCACTATAAAGCCGTAGCTTCAGTTCTTCTTCTGCTGTTGGTGCCATCTTTAATAATGTTTCTAAGAGTTCTGAGGGAAGCTCATTTCCTGATACAACTAAAGATAGATTACTTCGTTGCTTTTGATGAAATAAAATCTGCATCCGAGATAAAAGCTTGATTCTTGAAATTTAAAAGCAGAACATAAAAATTGATATAAAAGGAAGAAGAAAGAGATTAATGAATAAAAATTAGTGTCAACTCCATTCACTTTGAACATAAACTAACAAATTAAAGTAATAGTCACAAGTATATTGTGTATTTGTTAGTGGGTTTTACACCTATGAACTTACCAACAAACAAAAGAAAGATTTTTAATGCTACTGTTTCAAGAAATCTCTTTGAGAGCCTCAAAGCATATTTTTTTTGGAGGGGGGGGGGGGGGGGGGTAAGTAAGAGCCTTATGCGTAATATACCATTAAGTACGTCTTTTGTTTCCAGTGAAAGCTAACAAATATCCTAACATCGGGGGGTAAGTAAGAGCCTTATGCGTAATATACCATTAAGTACGTCTTTTGTTTCCAGTGAAAGATAACAAATATCCTAACATCTTCCTTCTCTTCTTCTTTGAAACATACGTGGTATATGTTTGCTTTCCTTGTACAATAACAAACCTAAAATGTTTTTTAAACTCTTTAAATCAAACTAGATTCCGATTCTACCTAGTGTGAGGCAAAAGAAGTAATTTCAGATTTGACAAAGAACCAGGACCTTTTATTAATGTATTTAAATTGATTATCAACCAAAGGGGAGAAAAAGGGCAAACAAAGAAATCACCTTCTTGAAGTGCATCACAAAC
Organism: Panax japonicus; assembly: GCA_020205505.1. NCBI lineage: Eukaryota > Viridiplantae > Streptophyta > Magnoliopsida > Apiales > Araliaceae > Panax > Panax japonicus. Next base: position 191,485 of record CM035093.1, on the reverse strand, counting down.
TTCCTCCGTTGTCACATTCAGTGCCTTCAAAAGAATTGATAAATTCTGTGACTTCTTTGGATCAATAATTTGAATATACTGGGTAGAGGGATCTTGAGATGGAGAATCTTTTTTGGTTTCCTTTTTGTTTTTACCAGCAGGGGCTCCAAAGAGAGACTCTATCATCTCTTCATCAAATCTGTTCATAAAATATTTAGTCTTTTTGGCAATGTAATATATTAATATTCAAGTTCACAGCGAAACTAACCAACAAATGATTTTTGGGCTTAAAAGGACACTTACTGAAATGACCCTGATTTAATTTGATGCCAAACCATTGAATGATCAGGGTTCGCTAGAACCTTATCCCAGAAGAATGGCTTTAGCTTAGCTTTAGGAGCATCAGCTTCAGCCCCTTCAGCAGAAGCAGGAGCAGAAGTTGACGGATGATTTGGTCCATGAGGTGAAGGGCGAGGAGGTTTCAAACCGATGGTGGGTGGCCGAGGTGGAGGTATACCACTACCTGGAGGTGGTGGAGGGCGAGGACGGGTCTTGATGGCAGAAGGTATAGGTGGTGGAGGTGGTCCTGGATGGGGGGGATGTGGTCTGCCAGAAGAAGGATTCAGCGAGGGCAGCAACACGGGAGGAGGTGGAGGAGCTCCATTGCCAGGAAGTGGAGGAGGAGCTCCCTTGATAGGAGGAGGAAGTTCAGAGGGCTCAGCACTTCCTGAGGGAAGCTTAAGAGGAGGCTGTTCTTCAGTTACCAACTTTCCAGGAGGGGGCTTTAGTGAAGAAGGTGGTTTCTGAGCAGATTCGTCATCTGTGTTTATGGCAACACCAGTAACAATTCCCAGTCGAGTCCCAACTTTGGAAGTACTGAGAACACCTGATTCGGTATAGTGGTTTGAGTTGGTATGGAATGATTGATTACTGGGCCTCCCTATGTTTATAGAATTTCCTGAAGCAAAAGACTTCTCAAAGGAATCTGTAAGATCAAAAGTTGACCGAACATCAGAACTGCAAATTTTAATTGAAGATATAGACAACAAGATGACAGTGGATTTTGCACGTACCTACAGTATAATTGCTCAAGCTTATGTGGAGAAGAGGCCTCTCGTCATTTTGTCCAGCTCCAGGCCGAGTCACACAAACCTTATAATAGCATAAAAAGAGCAGTGCAACAACAAAAAATGTCACCGATGCAGTTACAGCAACAGCAACAACAACTGTTTTCCGGTTCTTATTTTGCTTATTTGACTGCTCATTTGAAGAAAAAATTGGACTTGATTCACCAGCTGCAGGTTGTGGACTTGAATCATTTAAATCTGTAGGGAAAAAATGATCCAATGGAGGACCTGCAGGGCGCTGAGAATAATCAACTTTAGAACTTGATGGTGACGGACTGAATGTAGGTGATGCAACAGCAAGGGATGGTGCTGGTGCAGAGTCCTGAACTAATTCTCGTCGTCTACGAGCATTGGACCTGGAAAACAAGGGATCTACATACTTCGAGTACCATTTCATGGAGCTATTCTCTTCTCCATATTCTAAGAACATGAGATTCATCTTCCCCAAACAATCCAGAAGAGTTTGCTTAGCCTGAGGCTCCAGGACTCTGAATGCTTTCTGTATGTTCGATTTTTCTGACAACCTTTTCTTTAAAATGATTTCATTCCTGTGTCTGAATTCTTGCTTTCTGAAATATAATGCATTACCTTCAATAGTTTCCTTTGCATTAATCAAATCCAGCCTACAATTGGTCCATAATAGCTCAGCCTGCTTTCAGATAATTTCATCAAACTTTAATATTTTATGCTTAATGCAGCAAATACAATATAGAATACATGGGTGATATGCAACTTAGTAATACATAATGCTCTAAGCAAGTAAGCAAATTATATAGTGATAATAGAAATGGTCAGATTAGGTACTACAACCCTCGCAACTTGCAAGCCTATATAAAAGTTTGTAAGTCTGCACATATACATATTCTTCGTAGAGTATTAGCTCAGGTCTTTGAAGACACATGAGAGTTCCATTTGGCAAATTGTTGGCAAAACAATTTGAAAAAACACATTATGTAGTGTTGCCTAATCCAAAAGTTAATTACGCCATGAAATTCAGATTCAGATAAAAAGATGAAGATGATATCCTTTTAGCCGTCAGCGAAGGGACACAGCTAGCGGTGATCCTCTTGTTCTTAAAGACTGGTAGCCCGATGCTAAAATTGAATATGTAGTTCTTAGAAATGAAAGAGATAATCCAGAAAGATGATACAGAGAGAAATATAAGTGGGAAAGATGTTCCAGAGAGAGAGGAGGAATATGACCTTTTGAACGTGGCTCCTAAATATTCACTTCCATTTGGATATGGGGTATAATTCTTTTCGTTAATAAAGCACCCTCATGGACCAATTGTCAATGAGGAAATCAAACAAACAATTATACATAATTAGTTATTACCCTCATTTAGAAGGCCATTACCAAACATAAAAATAACAAATAATACCATAATTAGCGAACCAATACTACTCATAGGTACTGCTGATACCCCTTGCTCAATCTAACCAAACTAGCTCCTAATGTACTAAAATTTTGAACATCGTTCATGACACTCCATTGAAACTGTCTTGAGTATACTATTATAAGGCTCTTGTATGACAAAAGGTCACTAAGCTTCTTATGCATGCGTAGGTAAAAGTAACATACACAAAAGTATATCCATTCCTACATATTGATCTATTTTCTTCCATTCAACAGATCAGAATTTTTTGACAAATTATAAACTTCACGTCCTATCAAATACAAATTCTAGCACCTAATGCTGGCAGTGATATACTACTCCTCAACTTGACCACTTCAATATTGTGATTCTTCTAGCATTGGAAAGCTAAAGCATACAAGAGAACTTCATCTTGTCAAGAATAAAGAGCATAGTAGGAGGGGATCATAAAAGTCAAATCCAATATGGGGAAAAAATGAAGAAGTGTGATTACTCTAGTCGCTTTTTCTGTGAAAAACATGCCCACTCACCCGTCAAACTATTAATTTCTTAGGAAACTAAGCAGTAGTATTCACAATAAAACTGGGGATTCTGTTTAAATTAATTATGAAAGAAATGTAAATGTCTGTATAACAGGTTGCTATGAAGTAAATATGATCTAGGTACAACTTATAGCTGCACTAATTACTGCAGTTTCTTAGCCAACTAGTAAGAACAATGGAAAGTACTTATTCAATCATAATCAAGTCTGTAGACCATCACCCAGAAGGGAGGGTCCCAATTGGGTGTGAAAAAATTCCTTAGAGAGTTGTCTCACGCCCCTAGGTATTCTTTCACCACTGTAGAACTCAACAGTTACACCTACTTGTTCAACACTAACTCGACTGGCAACTCAAATAGAAGTGATGTTTAAAAAAATAAGTAATAAATTTCTCTTCTTATATGCAAGCATTATTCAAACAAATACATATACCCAAAAATAATAAAGTGAAAAGAGCTGCATATATAAAAAAAATTATGCTAAAATTTTAAGTAACAGAGAGCTACCGTGTCCTCATTTATCTCCCCAGAACGGATTAGATTGTGGATTGAAAGTTCCTGGGCACTCTTCTTGCATCCTAAATCTGCCGATGCCAGGGCAAAAGGCAGAAGAATAGACACAAAGAAAAATACTACTTCTCTGACACACATGTGTTCTTGAATCAGCATTCCAAATGCATACTATGCTCATGTCATGAAAACATAAACACGCCAAACATGAAATCCAGAACCCAGATCACTTGTATTTCTCAATTCTTTAACGGTGAACACTGAAAAGCATTAATTGTAATACCCAATAAAATAATAATAGAATATTTAAGTGAGCTTTAAAATATTTAATTGGGCTTTCCTTGTGTTTGGGTCAAATTCTATATATTTAATTTATTTGGGCCATAATAAGCTATATTACATTAATTGGGTCAGATTTATAATTGTGTAATTTTAAATCCTAATCAAATTAGAAGTATTAATATTAAATAATAAAACCTAGTTATATTTCCCTACGTACGAGGAGTTGTGAGAATAGAACGGAAGAAAAGGAGGAGGCGCAAGAGGGAGCGAGAGAACGTGACTGTGATTGCAAAAGGGTTTGAGAGCAAAAATCTTAGAATTTTATTCATCATATTCTTCTTCTCAAAGGTAATTGTTGGACTATTTTGAATACAAAATAATTATTTTGCTATTGTAATTAGAATTTATTTTCTCGTTGTGCTTGCAATCTATTTTAAAATTTTATTATGCCGTTTAATTAGTTGAATTTATTAATGAAATTTTGATTTATAATTGGGATAAAATATATACGATTTGCGTTTATATATATAATCGTATAATCTGCTGCTAAATTCGTTAATTTATTTATATATATATACATATGTTAACCTGCTTCTGCTGCTTTATTTCATTTGCAAGCCTCTTTCATTCTATATATATATATACCTCCTGTAGAAGTTCGAATTATTTATTCTCTATATATATATATACCTCCTGCAGCAGTTCGAATTATTATATATATATATATATATATATATATATATATATATATAACATCCTGCAGTTGATTAATTCAAATATATATATATATATATAAGATACCGAAATTTAAAATGGGTTAGTAATAATAATATTATAATATTATTATTATAATTAAAATATATCTTTTGAGTATAAATTGAATATAGTGTATTAAAATTATTGAATTTATGAAAATATAATTTGTATGAGTTCATAATTTAATTATATGTATTATATTTTATTTTGATAATTAGATCAGATTGAGGGAGTTTAGCGGGTCATAGTTGGATTCGACGAATTATTTTGGTACTATATTAAGGTACGGATTCCGTACTTTTTCAGCGATATTCCTTTAAGTTTAATTCGTTCGTTTCGTACTCGTTTAGAAATTTGGTATTGCCTCTTGGGATTATTCCTTCTTGTCAAAATTATTGAGATTGTTTCGTTTTGGCGTTGATATTCGAATTCGTATTTGTACTCTTTGAACTAGTTAATCGTGTCAATATATTTTGGAGACTTTATTCGTTTGTACCATTGTTCGTATATTTTCGTTCACACTCGGAGTTGTTTTGATCATTGATATCTTGTACTAATTGGGTATGTTTGTATTTGATAATTCGATTTCATTTGAATATGGTCATGTAAGCCTTGTGATTTGAACCCCTTTTGGCTTACATTTTGTAGTTTGATCCTTAGGGTATACTTGAGCTAACCACCTGTGGGGGTACCACAGGCATGTCCTCTTGACACAAGGGCATGACACCTTCCGTGGCGGTGTGATTAGTCCACGGCGTATCCTTTTGTATGCTCTGGGTATGAGCTTTGGCCATTTGATATATTTGTTCAGGATACGTATGGGTCGACCCAGTATTTGATTTGATTCGATTTGTTTGGCGGATTAGTGACGTATGTGTCGTGCGTACTATCCGATTTGATTTGTATACATCATGGTACCGATGTATTTTGTTAGCCTTGGCTATTTGTATTTGAGCTCAGTATGAAATTGTTACCTTACAACCATTTGATTCAGCCTTATTTGTTTGGGATTCTTTTGGCTATAATTATTCGATTGACAGTGTTAGTCATTTGTAAATGGACTCTCAAATTTTGATCTATTCGTAATTCGTTTGTAAATCACATATGTTTATTCGTTCAATTCTTTTAGATTCATTATTTATTGTGATATATTTATTCATCTTCATATCCGTACTGGGCAATTGGCTCACGCTGTGTTCTTTTTCCGGCAGGTAATCAGGGGTGATCAGGATTTGTGGGATGAGAGCTACCTTCGATCCAAATGAGTAGATTAGCTTTTGAGATTATTATTAGACTTGGCTTTCCTAAGATTTTGTAACTGGATGTTTTGGGAACTATTTTGATATTTATTTATTCTTAGTAGAGACTATGTAAATGTGGAGCTCATTCTATTTAAATTGGAGTATGTGACATTTGGTATTAAATTTTATTGGAGATATTTTGAGGTTTATTAGAGATTTGTATTTATTATGTTTATGCGTGACATCCCTTTTTCCTTTTGGGGAAAGGGGGTGTTACAGAGTTGGTATCAGAGCTTAGGTTATGATCTTGTAGATTGCCTTTTAGGTTTGACCTGTGAGTTATGGGTAGACCACTGGGTAGTTATAAGATTTATATTGCGTTTGATTTTCATTCTGCATAAATTTGGCCTTGATTATTTGTTTTGATCTGTTTGTTCTCGTCTGTTTGATTTTGTATCGTAAATGGCTCGTAAATCTTCGAGAATTGCTGGGAGGCAGGCCGGTAATAACGGTAGGACGGGTCAGAGGCAGCCCCAAGTTGAGGTTGTTAATCAGGGTGGAAACAATGGGAACCAGGGTAATGTAACAATAACTCCGGCTATGGTTGCAGCAATGGTGAATGAGGCAGTTACGCAGGCCGTGGCCCAAGCTATGCAAGGTATTCCGCAGATGCAAGGAAATCATAATGCAAATGGCATGGGGGATGATGCAGAGATACCACAACATGAGCAGAATGTTCCTCTCGAGGATCAAGTGGGTCAGCCAGTGCAGCCGTTATATGTGTTATTGGAGAGGTTCATTAAGCAGAAGCCCAACTCTTTTCGTTTTGCTCCAACTCCAATTGATGCGGAGAACTGGATCGCCCACTTGGAGAAGATTTTTGATGTTATTGGGTGTTCAGAAAATCAGAAGGTGAGGTTAGCAGTTTATAAGCTAGAGGATGATGCTCAGCGATGGTGGAAATCGCTGAAGGCTACACAGGGAGATGGATTTATGGATGGACTCATATGGAGCGATTTTTGTGACCTTTTCTATCAGCAGTATTTCCCAAATGCTGATAGGGATGCATATATCAGGGAATTTGTGTCCATTCGACAGAAGGATGATGAGACTATTAATGATTTCATAGCGAGGTTTACGAGATTGGCTGGTTTTGCGGGTTCGATAGCTGGGACAGCTGCACATCAGGCAGAAAAGTTTAAATGGGCTTTGAAATACGAGTATAGGAGATCGATCATCCACACCATATTTACAGATGTATCACAGGTGGCCAATGCAGCTAAGAGTGTGGAGATGGAGCACAAGGACTTTCGAGCTTCAAGATCAGATGGGAGTCGAAAGAGAGATAGAGATGATCAGCAAGGGCAAGGGACGGGACAGTTTAGCAGGAATCAGAATAGAAGGCAAAATAATTGGAATGAGTCTCCATCGGGTCAGCGATTTAATCCAAGAAGGGATTTTGCTTACCCAATGCAGCAGGGTGGTCATGGAGGTCAGCAGCAGGGTCAATGGCAAGCTAGAGGGCAGTATCAAAATAGGGGATTTCAACAGAATAGGAGCTTCCAGCAAAATCAGAATCAGGGTCAGCATCGCCAACAGGGTCAAATTCAGGGGCGGTATCCAGGACCGGCAGGTGGGGGCAATCCAAACCTTTTGCCACTTCCACCTATTCCATGTGCTACTTGTGGTGGATATCATGCTGGTAGGGCGTGCTATAGAAATACAGGGGCTTGTTTCTTATGTGGACAGATGGGACATAGAGCAAGGGATTGCGCAGTTCAGCGTGGTAATGGGGGAGGCGGTAATGCTGGTAATGGCGGTCAGCGCAACACCGGTGGGAGAGTATTTGCATTGACAGCTAATCAGGCGGCCCAAGCACCAGGTACTATTTCAGGCATCCTTCTTGTAGGAAATCGTGAGGCATCAGTTTTGTTTGACACTGGATCTACACACTCTATTGTCGCACTTTCATTTGTTCGTCATCTTGGGTTGTCTTCTCATATGTTAGATCCTCATTTGTCTATTGCTACCCCGATGGGGAATTCTGTGATTATTTCTGAGTACTTTCGTGAGTGTCCTTTGAAGTTAGGGAGGAGAGTGTACACAGCTAACTTACTTCCGATGGTGATGTATGATTTTGATATTATTTTGGGTATGGATTGGCTGAGTAAGCATCGAGCCACTATTGATTGTCAGGCGAGAAAAGTTATTTTTGGACCCTTAGATAATCCAGAATTCGAGTTTCAGTGTTCAAAGCCGAATGGTGTTGTAAAGTTGATCTCAGCTTTGAAGGCGAGAAAAATGATTGCTAAGGGGCGTGATTGTTATTTGGCTTATGTGAAGGATACCTCGGGGGATGAGCCCCAACTTGATGACTATCCAGTTGTACGAGAATTTCCTGAGGTATTTCCTAAGGATCTGCCAGGATTGCCACCGCCAAGGGAAGTTGAGTTTACTATTGAGCTCATTCCTGGAGCGGAACCTATCTCTAAGGCACCCTATAGGATGGCTCCATTAGAGTTACAGGAGTTGAAGGAACAATTACAGGAGTTGTTAGATCGTGGATTCATTAGACCGAGTGTATCGCCATGGGGTGCTCCAGTATTGTTTGTGAAGAAGAAGGACGGATCTATGAGATTATGTATAGATTATAGGGAGCTTAATCGGATCACTATCAGGAATAGATATCCATTGCCACGGATAGATGACCTTTTTGATCAGCTCCAAGGGGCAAAGTTCTTTTCAAAGATAGATTTGAGGTCGGGGTACCATCAGTTGAGGGTAAGGGAAGAGGACATTCCAAAAACAGCTTTTCGTACTCGGTATGGGCACTATGAGTTTTTGGTGATGTCATTTGGGTTAACTAATGCTCCGGCAGTGTTTATGGGGATGATGAATCGGGTTTTTAGTGAGTATTTGGACCAATTTGTCATTGTCTTCATTGATGACATTTTGGTGTATTCCAAGTCTAAGGAGGAGCATGAAGAGCATCTTCGTACTGTTTTGGGGGTTCTGCAAAAGAATAAGTTGTATGCTAAGTTCTCCAAATGCGAGTTTTGGTTAGAACAGATAGCATTTTTGGGACATGTCGTGTCTGCTGAAGGTATTAAGGTAGATCCTGCGAAGGTTGAGGCTATCACTAATTGGCCAAGACCTACCACAGTAACTGAAGTAAGGAGTTTCTTGGGTTTGGCAGGGTACTACAGGCGATTTGTGGAGGGTTTCTCTTTGTTAGCTTTGCCATTAACTCAATTGATGAAGAAAGGCATAAAGTTCGTGTGGAATGAGGAACGTGAGAAAAGTTTTGAGGAGCTTAAGAAAAGGCTTGTGTCGGCTCCAGTGCTTACATTACCGTCGGGGATAGGAGGCTATCAAATTTATAGTGATGCTTCCAAGAAAGGATTAGGGTGCGTTTTGATGCAACTGAAAGTAATATGCACACAAGCCAATCATGTTTGATGATAAAGCATATACTTTGTAAACAATCTTATTCATTTATTAATAAAAAGTATTAATTTATTAAAGGCTTTTAAATTATCTACATGATGCTGTTTTATAATATGTGATAAATCCATAGTTTTAAGCAATGCTTTTAGAATAATGATGATGATCATTCTAATGAGATCTAAATTCTTAGAAAGCTTAAAACTAAAATAGTTCCCAATCGTTGGATTACTAAATTGGGGATTAGTGAATCCGGATAGATTGGTACATACGTTGCTTGCTCATTGGATGAGGATGATTGATCTCATGATCGTTTGTGTGGAGACACTAAAGCAAGTATGTAGGTGCTTATTAGAGAATAAGTTCACTGAACGTGACTCGCTAAGGAATACCTAATGGAGTTTTACTTGCATGTCAATAGGAATTCCAGTAGTGATAGTAGTACAAGTGATCCTTGGACTTGAGATCATCATAGTATCTTGTGTATGATGAGTTATACTTTGACTTATTCCTTAAGACCCTTAGGGTATATCAAAGGGTATGCTTGGGTATAATAAGTTGTACATGGAGATAATGTATGATCAATAAAGAATCTACCACTTCTAGTAAAAGAAGAGAAATGTCCTATGTGATTCGATAAATGACAACTCAGTAGTCCTTGGCCAAGGCAGAATGAAATTAGAAAGGAGTTTCTAATTTGCATTATTTGGAGTTGTGCATTTAAGAGTCGAAATACATATAATTAAATAAAATAAGACTTGACAGTAATTCCATGTCTTATATTTAATTGGGACATTGTATGGTGGAAGGATTGAATTGTACGGTAACTATTTACTCAAAGGTTCTTTTATGATTAATGTTGAAATCTATATTATCTGGAAAGTCGTTGATCGCTAGGGAGGCTTATCCCTATTGTAGAATAAATATTATTTATTTAAATAAATTATTAGTTTAATTTATTTATTTAAATAAGATTAGAATTGTTCTAATTGATTTATTCACAACCGGTTTAATATGGAGAACCTAAAGGGTCACACCATAAAAGGAAGAATAATTATTTAAGAAGTTAATGGCATAATCGTAATAATAAGTTAAGTATATTTAATTTAATCTATGGTGATGGAATAAATTAAATAGCTTAATATTTATTATTTAATATTTTGGAAATATTAAATATAAATTAATAAGAGGAGTCTTATTATTATTATTACTATTATTATTGTTTAATTCCTAAAGGAGTTTGGGAATTAATTAATATAAGTACTCTCATTTATTCCTAATAGGATTAGGAGGGAAAATTAGTTAAAAGAGTTTAATTAATTATCCCTAATAAGATTAGGGAGCCCATTTAATTAAAAGAGTTTAATTAAATAAATAATACCTTATTTTTAATAGGGTTACTTGATATCTTTATAAGAGGAGTCTTATATCAGATATCAAAGATACGTTATTCCAATTGTTGGAGAGTACGCTCCTTTTCTATGAAAGATAGAAAAATTAGGGTTTTGCCAAATACCCATCTTCTTGAATTCTTCTTCTTCCTTGGTGGATCACCTCTAGAGGCCAAACACTTGGGTGGCTAACGTTGATCAAAGGAAGGAACCCAACCCGGTGGATTCAAGTTGAACGCGAAAAGGATTGGAGGTGAACTTGTACCTGAGGAAGCTCGATCTTCAAGGGTATGGTTCTTATTCTTTCTTTTTCATTTAATTAATAATTGTGCATAAAGGGTGATCCGGGTTTATGGTTTGTAAAATTTTAAAAACTCTGATTTTACACGCTTCCGCATATTTTGTGCAATTTGATTGCTTCATGAATATTACAAACCTAACAGTGGCATCAGAGCCAAACCTTTATGCAAATTATTAATTGTTCAAAATTTGATATGTATATTGATATGTGTTTAGAACAATTTAATTGGGTATAATTTTATTATATAAAATTTATTAAATTAAAAAAAAACGGTAATCCCGAACTGTTTTTTTTTTTTAATTTCGCTGAGTGCGATTTTTTTTTGGGAGATCATGATTCGCTAATCTGTTGGCGGCTTGGCAGGATGATTTATTCCGTGAGCCACCTTATTCTTCTAAAGTGATTTTGCCAATTCTCAGCACGGAAATCAATAACAGGATTCACATGATTAGATTTTTTTTTAATCATATTAATTCACGTGCATCATATGAATTTTTCCTACAGGATTCAAGTTGCCAAAAATCATGATTATATATATATATAACGGTATATATATAATATTTTTATTATTTTATTATTAAAATAAAAGTTTATTTTAATCTTAAAATAAAAGGTTTATTTTAATTTTAAAATAAAAAGATTTATTTTAATTTTAAAATTAGAATTTCATGCTAACTAATTAGAGTTGGAATTGGATTCCATGATAACTAATTGGAGTTGAAATTGGATTGCCTAATTTCCTTAAATAAAGGAGTTTATTTAGATATGAAATAAGATTTCATATTATTCAAAATAAAGCAGTTTATTTGTGAATAGGAAAGAGAATCCTAGTTTCCATAAATAAAGGAGTTTATTTAGATTTTAGATATGGAATAAGATTTCATATTATTCAAAATAAAGGAGTTTATTTTTGAATAGGAAAGAAAATCCGTGTTTCCCTAAAATAAAAGAGTTTATTTAAGATATGAAATAAGATTTCATATTACCCAAAATAAAAAAGTTTATTTTGACATGGAATTGGATTCCATAATTAATTAAAATAAAGGAGTTTATTTTGATTAATAATTTTGATTAAAATAAAATAGTTTATTTTATTCAAAATTGGATAAATTAAAATAAAATAGTTTTATTTTGATTTAAATTTAGATTAAAATAAAGGAGTTTATTTTGATTCAAAAATAGATTTTATACTAACTAAATTTGCCCATTAAATGATATCAATATATATATTAAATGTTTATTATTCATGAGATGAATGTTATTTATTGATGCATATGGTGATGTGTATGATAATAAATGGGATTGATTATGGACTATTGACCAATGCGATTGGATTTTATTTTAGTTGGATGCATGAATGTATGGGTTTTATTAAATGGGGTCTGCGTACCTCGTCTACTCTAATTTTTCTTAATGTAAATTCTATCTCCCTCCTATGTACTTCCCCTTGACTGCTGATCAAGGTTTCTATTTATATTTTAAATAGTTTTGTAATAGGAATAGTTAGAATTAATTTTGAAGAATTGGAGATCAAGGAACAAGGAGCGCTTGAAGACCCGTTTGTAATGGAGCCCGAGTTTAAATGTAATAGTTATATTTAAATATTAATTCTTGCACCTCTAGGGTTTGACCTTTTGGTTCACTTGGTGGCTCTAGTGAACCAAACTAGAATAAAAGTCCATAATCAATCCAGATAGAATATAGTATTCTATATGTGCATGCTTATAATATATATATTATATATAATGCAAACATGCTTCGCATGTTCATTAATATGACGCGTATTTTATATATATATATGTGCATGCACGCTAAACAAGATGAGACAAATTAATAACAAACCCCTCAAATTTTTATATTAAGTTGTAACGTTCAAGGATATTTGGAATATCGAACGTCGCCTTCTAGCATGATAGAAACAATAGAGTATTGAATATTTAATATGAGTTTGTTGTGCACACACAAGGCGAGTATTAAATATTTAAGATGTTGTTTTTATTACATATGATGTTTATAAGGAATTGAACATTACTGCTTTGTTGTGCACACACAAGGGCTGTAGTTTTCTCTTCACTTATATGGAAATGCTAGGTCTGACTTAACTTAAATCATTTTAGTTCGGATGTGCACACACTTGACCATTACGATTTAAGAGGCAAAATACAAGGAGTTACATAGTTGATGTAATTGACAAGAGTTGTCTACCTATTTATTTATATATAGTTTGTTGTGCACACACAAGGCTATATACATTTGAAATGGGATCCTTATTCTCACTAGCATATCTTTAATTGGATTTTGCCGAACTATATAAGTGAGGGTAATATAGTTTGAAGAAAATAGTGGGAGATACCAATTTAAAACAAGACCTAATTTATTTTGGTAATTAATAAAAGAATGTATGCTAAAATGTTGTTAATCACAAATTCATTTATAGAATTTTACAATGTCTAAAATTACTATCACTGCATAGCATATTAGATGCTAAATTAATCGGACCGAATTAAACGGATTGGTTAAGGTAATTGAGAATAGTTCTCACGGCTGAAAAGCTATCTTATGTCCTTAATACGCCTATCCTTGCAATGGTTGCAGATAATGCCTCTGAGGAAGATATTGCTACTTTTAGAAAGTGGCTAGATGATGCATAGTTGGCTCAATGCATCATGCTCGCATCCATGAGTAACGAGCTTCAGCGTCAGCATGAAACTATGAATGCTCCTATTATATTCCTGCACATTAAGTAGTTGATGGTGAGGAAAGTAGGACTGATAGATATCAGATATCTAAGGAGCTCTTCCGATCTAGAATGACCGATGACACTACGGTACAGATAAAAGTCCTTAACATAATCAATTTGATTGATCAATTAGGACAACGGGTTTTGTCATGGATGGAGAGTTGAGCCAAGATTTGATCTTGCACTCACTTCCGGACTCCTTTCACAATTGTTGTGAATTTTTCATATGAACGAGCTAGATATCAGTCTCGCTGATTTGCTTAACATGTTGAAAAATGTTGAGAGTCACTTTCCAACCAAGAAAGACCATGTCTTACTGGTAGGGCCAAAGGATCTTCTGAAAAGAAGAACGATTCTAAGAAGGTAAATAGAAAGGGCAAAAACAAAGGATAATAAGAACAAAATTGATACGGATAGCAAAAGAGTTTGCTTCCACTGCAATAAGCCTGGACACTAGAAAGAAACTGCGAGAAGCATCTTGCAAAGGCTAACCAAAGAAACTTAGTGAAGTTTCGGTTACAAATACAAATTTGTTCATAATTTGAAATAAATTTTTCTTTAAGTCAAGGTTCTACTTGGGTATTGGATACCGACTTTGGTTATCATAAATATAGATTTATGAAGGGACCAAGTAGAAGTAGAAAGCTAAACAAATATAAGTAAACCTATGTGTGGAAAATGAAGCAAAGGTTGCTGCATTAGCCATAGGAACTTATAGTTTAGCAATGCCTACGGGCAAGTCTATTAAGTCAATAAGTTGTTATTGTATTCCAGTTCTCGTTGGAAACATTATTTCTATTTTATTGCTGGACAATGAAATCTTTGGTATTATAATTAGGAACAATTGTTGTTCTATTTATAATAATAATGTTTTGTATAGAACTGAAATATTACTTAATGGATTTTGTATACTTGACTTACGTGAAAAATATATTTTTCAAATTGAACAAACTAGTATAAGAAAAGGAGATGATCATTCAAAGAGTTGAATGTATGTATTTTTTGAAATACAAGTGTGAATTATTTGAAAGGTTCAAAGAATTTAGAAATGAAACAAATTGACAAAGTATTAAGATTCTTTGATTAGATCAAGGAATAAATACTTGTGCAATAAGTTTCAAGATCATCTCAAATGGTTTTCTCATAATGGACACATCCTGATACGCAATAATTGATTATGTATCTGAATGGAAAAATCGTACCTTGTTGGACATGGTGCGGTCCATAATGATTTTATCGACATTCCAGTATCCTTCTAGGATCATGTCCTAAAATGGCTGCATATCTACGAAAAAGGTAACCTCAAAATCCGGCCCCAAGACTCCATAAAAGTTATGGACAGGGAGGATTCATAATCTTAAGTATGTTAAGATAAGGGGTTGTCCAACTTATGTGAAACGGTTTCAAAGGATAAGCTTGGGACAAAATTTGACAAGTACAGATTTGTGGGACATCCTAAAGTAAGTTTAGGGCATATGTTCTATAATCCTACTTAGCAAAAGGTGTTTGTTGCAAAACATGCTGCTTTCTAAGATAAAGGTGTTTATCATTGAAAGGGCTAGTGGGAGGATAATAGATCTTGAAAAGTTCAAAAACCACAAAACAATACAAGTCAAATAAGAGGAACCTATAGATAGACCTATTATACCACAACCGAATTGTAAATCTGGAATAGTACCGAAGATACCTAGGAGGTATGGATTCATCATGGATGATGATGATGAGGTACGTATCATAGAAGATGATGATCCAGTTACATACGATGAGGTAAAAGTTGTAGACACTCAGAGAAATGGATTGAAGCAATCTTCTCAAAAATGGAACATTCATTTTGATATGATAATCAAAAGAGTTTGATTTTATCAAAAACAAGAATGAACCTAGTGTGTACAAAAGGGTCAGTGGGAGCGTCGTGAAATTTCTAGTATTATATGTTGATATACTACGGATGAGGAATAACATACCAATGCTACAATCAGTAAAGATAAAGTTGTCTAAACATTCCTCCATGAATGATTTGGGAAGAGTATCTTAATTGGGGATGCAAATCTATATAGATAGATTTAAAAAGATGCTCGGCTTAACCCAAGGAACGTATATTCATTTGATGCTAAAGTCGTTTAGCATGGCAAACTCCATGGGATATATCATGTTGATGAGCCCTGGAGTGTATCTCTCTTAATAGTCTCCATAGACTCCAAAAAGAGAGATCGCATGAGTAACTATCATGTATGCAATGAAATATACGAGACCTGATATTGATCAGTCATATTCTGGAGAAGTTCACTGTGAGTCAGTGAAAAACATCTTAAAGTTCTTAACCAGCACTAAGGATGTGATCATACATGGTGGGTCTGAATTAAAACTAGAGGGCTTAACAGACTCAAGTTTTTCAGACAGACCAAGACGACAGAAAATCCACTTTAAGGTAAAGGGTTACCTTGAACGGTGGTGCAGTGAATTGGAAAGGTTCCAAACAACAAAGAGTTGTTGGTTTAGTGATAAGGACAAAGTATATTGCTATAAATGAAGCTACAAGTTGATTGTTTGGATGAAAAGTTCATTACAGAACCAGGAATAGTTCCTAAGTCTCATCTTAGATCCAAACATGTGTTGTGGCACTTTCATTTGATTATAGGAATCATTGAAAGATGGGAAATCACTATAGAGATAGTGTACTCTCAAGAAAAACATTACATATCCATTAACTAAAGCTTATCCAACAGCAGGATAATCGTCACTTAGAGAAGAAGAGTATGAGATACCATGACGATTGGCTTTAGTGCAAGTGGGAGATTGAAAGTAATATGCACACAAGCCAATCATGTTTGATGATAAAGCATATACTTTGTAAACAATCTTATTCATTTATTAATAAAAAGTATTAATTTATTAAAGGCTTTTAAATTATCTACATGATGCTGTTTTATAATATGTGATAAATCCATAGTTTTAAGCAATGCTTTTAGAATAATGATGATGATCATTCTAATGAGATCTAAATTCTTAGAAAGCTTAAAACTAAAATAGTTCCCAATCGTTGGATTACTAAATTGGGGATTAGTGAATCCGGATAGATTGGTACATACGTTGCTTGCTCATTGGATGAGGATGATTGATCTCATGATCGTTTGTGTGGAGACACTAAAGCAAGTATGTAGGTGCTTATTAGAGAATAAGTTCACTGAACGTGACTCGCTAAGGAATACCTAATGGAGTTTTACTTGCATGTCAATAGGAATTCCAGTAGTGATAGTAGTACAAGTGATCCTTGGACTTGAGATCATCATAGTATCTTGTGTATGATGAGTTATACTTTGACTTATTCCTTAAGACCCTTAGGGTATATCAAAGGGTATGCTTGGGTATAATAAGTTGTACATGGAGATAATGTATGATCAATAAAGAATCTACCACTTCTAGTAAAAGAAGAGAAATGTCCTATGTGATTCGATAAATGACAACTCAGTAGTCCTTGGCCAAGGCAGAATGAAATTAGAAAGGAGTTTCTAATTTGCATTATTTGGAGTTGTGCATTTAAGAGTCGAAATACATATAATTAAATAAAATAAGACTTGACAGTAATTCCATGTCTTATATTTAATTGGGACATTGTATGGTGGAAGGATTGAATTGTACGGTAACTATTTACTCAAAGGTTCTTTTATGATTAATGTTGAAATCTATATTATCTGGAAAGTCGTTGATCGCTAGGGAGGCTTATCCCTATTGTAGAATAAATATTATTTATTTAAATAAATTATTAGTTTAATTTATTTATTTAAATAAGATTAGAATTGTTCTAATTGATTTATTCACAACCGGTTTAATATGGAGAACCTAAAGGGTCACACCATAAAAGGAAGAATAATTATTTAAGAAGTTAATGGCATAATCGTAATAATAAGTTAAGTATATTTAATTTAATCTATGGTGATGGAATAAATTAAATAGCTTAATATTTATTATTTAATATTTTGGAAATATTAAATATAAATTAATAAGAGGAGTCTTATTATTATTATTACTATTATTATTGTTTAATTCCTAAAGGAGTTTGGGAATTAATTAATATAAGTACTCTCATTTATTCCTAATAGGATTAGGAGGGAAAATTAGTTAAAAGAGTTTAATTAATTATCCCTAATAAGATTAGGGAGCCCATTTAATTAAAAGAGTTTAATTAAATAAATAATACCTTATTTTTAATAGGGTTACTTGATATCTTTATAAGAGGAGTCTTATATCAGATATCAAAGATACGTTATTCCAATTGTTGGAGAGTACGCTCCTTTTCTATGAAAGATAGAAAAATTAGGGTTTTGCCAAATACCCATCTTCTTGAATTCTTCTTCTTCCTTGGTGGATCACCTCTAGAGGCCAAACACTTGGGTGGCTAACGTTGATCAAAGGAAGGAACCCAACCCGGTGGATTCAAGTTGAACGCGAAAAGGATTGGAGGTGAACTTGTACCTGAGGAAGCTCGATCTTCAAGGGTATGGTTCTTATTCTTTCTTTTTCATTTAATTAATAATTGTGCATAAAGGGTGATCCGGGTTTATGGTTTGTAAAATTTTAAAAACTCTGATTTTACACGCTTCCGCATATTTTGTGCAATTTGATTGCTTCATGAATATTACAAACCTAACAGCAACATGGTAAGGTAATTGCTTATGCTTCTAGACAACTTAAACCTTATGAGGTGAATTACCCTACCCACGACTTGGAGTTAGCAGCAGTTATTTTTGCCCTAAAGATTTGGAGGCACTATTTATATGGAGAGACTTGTGACATTTTCACCGACCACAAGAGCCTTAAATATATTTTTACTCAGAAGGAGCTTAACATGAGACAGAGGCGTTGGTTAGAGCTTCTTAAGGATTATGATGCTAGGATTCAGTATCACCCCGGTAAGGCTAACGTGGTTGCAGATGCTCTTAGCCGGAAGAGTTCAGGGAGTGTAGCTGCCTTGGTTACACAACCTCAACTTATCTCGGATATGGAGCGTGTGGGTTTGGAGCTTTATGCTAGAGGTTCTGATGGGTTGGTAGCAGGTATGAGGGTGGAACCTTCTCTTATTTTGCGTATCAAAGAAGCCCAAAAAGAGGATGGTGAGTTGTGGGCTGTAGCGCAGAATATGGATGAGGGTAGGCAGCCAGAATTTCGCATTGATGAGCAAGGTGTGATATGGTTTGGTAAACGGTTATGTGTTCCAATGGATCCAATGATTCGTGAGGCAGTGTTGACAGAAGCTCATAGTTCGCCATTTTCTATTCATCCGGGTTCTACAAAGATGTATAAGGATTTGAAGGAGAATTTCTGGTGGAGTGGAATGAAAAGGGATGTATCTGAATTTGTGAGTAAATGTCTTACTTGTCAGCAAGTGAAAATAGAGCATCAGCGGCCTGGTGGTTTGTTGCAACAGTTAGAGATTCCTGTGTGGAAATGGGATGACATTTCGATGGATTTTGTGACTGGGTTGCCGAGGACCCTTAAAAAGAATGATACTATTTGGGTGGTAGTGGATCGTTTGACTAAATCGGCTCATTTTCTGTCTATTCGTGAAGATTTTTCGGTAAATAAGTTAGCAGATATTTTTCAACGTGAGATTGTTAGGCTTCATGGGACTCCAGTTTCTATTGTTTCGGATCGGGATCCGCGGTTTACTTCTCGATTTTGGAAAGGGTTTCAACGAGCTTGGGGAACACGACTCAACTATAGTACAGCTTTTCACCCGCAGACAGATGGACAATCAGAGAGAAATATTCAGACATTAGAAGACATGTTGCGATCTTGTGCTTTAGAGTGGACAGGAAACTGGGATGATTATTTGAGTTTGGTGGAGTTCGCATATAATAACAGTTGGCAAGCTAGTATTGGTATGGCACCTTTTGAAGCTTTATATGGTAAGAAGTGTCGAGCTCCGACTTGTTGGGATGAGGTTGGTGAAAGGATAATAGAAGGACCCGATTTGATTAGGATTACTACGGAGAAGGTAGCAGTGGCTAAAGAAAAATTGAAAGAAGCTAGATCGCGGCAGAAGAGTTATGCTGATATTCATAGGAGGGCTCTTGCATTCACGACTGGTGAACACGTGTTTTTGAAAGTTTCTCCATGGAAAGGTGTTCGAAGGTTTGGTTTGAAAGGGAAGCTTAGTCCGCGTTTCATTGGCCCTTTTGAAGTCCTTGAGAGAGTTGGAGAAGTGGCATATCGGGTGGCTTTGCCTCCACAATTATCTCATGTGCATAATATCTTTCATGTTTCGGTGTTAAGGAAATATAATTATCATCCGCTTCACGTTGTGCACTACCCGTTACATAAGATTCAAGAAGATCTTACTTGTGAGGAAGAAGCTGAGGCGATTCTAGATCGTCAAGAACGGATTATGAGGAGGAAGACAATTCCTTTTGTTAAAGTCTTGTGGAAAAACCATTCGGAGCGGGAAGCTACTTGGGAGATAGAGGAGTCTATTCGGGCGGAATATCCACATCTTTTTGAAAATTAGGTACGTTCTGTTCTTTTGATTCCGGGGACGGAATCTTTTTTTTAGGGGAATGTGATGTAATACCCAATAAAATAATAATAGAATATTTAAGTGAGCTTTAAAATATTTAATTGGGCTTTCCTTGTGTTTGGGTCAAATTCTATATATTTAATTTATTTGGGCCATAATAAGCTATATTACATTAATTGGGTCAGATTTATAATTGTGTAATTTTAAATCCTAATCAAATTAGAAGTATTAATATTAAATAATAAAACCTAGTTATATTTCCCTACGTACGAGGAGTTGTGAGAATAGAACGGAAGAAAAGGAGGAGGCGCAAGAGGGAGCGAGAGAACGTGACTGTGATTGCAAAAGGGTTTGAGAGCAAAAATCTTAGAATTTTATTCATCATATTCTTCTTCTCAAAGGTAATTGTTGGACTATTTTGAATACAAAATAATTATTTTGCTATTGTAATTAGAATTTATTTTCTCGTTGTGCTTGCAATCTATTTTAAAATTTTATTATGCCGTTTAATTAGTTGAATTTATTAATGAAATTTTGATTTATAATTGGGATAAAATATATACGATTTGCGTTTATATATATAATCGTATAATCTGCTGCTAAATTCGTTAATTTATTTATATATATATACATATGTTAACCTGCTTCTGCTGCTTTATTTCATTTGCAAGCCTCTTTCATTCTATATATATATATACCTCCTGTAGAAGTTCGAATTATTTATTCTCTATATATATATATACCTCCTGCAGCAGTTCGAATTATTATATATATATATATATATATATATATATATAACATCCTGCAGTTGATTAATTCAAATATATATATATATATATAAGATACCGAAATTTAAAATGGGTTAGTAATAATAATATTATAATATTATTATTATAATTAAAATATATCTTTTGAGTATAAATTGAATATAGTGTATTAAAATTATTGAATTTATGAAAATATAATTTGTATGAGTTCATAATTTAATTATATGTATTATATTTTATTTTGATAATTAGATCAGATTGAGGGAGTTTAGCGGGTCATAGTTGGATTCGACGAATTATTTTGGTACTATATTAAGGTACGGATTCCGTACTTTTTCAGCGATATTCCTTTAAGTTTAATTCGTTCGTTTCGTACTCGTTTAGAAATTTGGTATTGCCTCTTGGGATTATTCCTTCTTGTCAAAATTATTGAGATTGTTTCGTTTTGGCGTTGATATTCGAATTCGTATTTGTACTCTTTGAACTAGTTAATCGTGTCAATATATTTTGGAGACTTTATTCGTTTGTACCATTGTTCGTATATTTTCGTTCACACTCGGAGTTGTTTTGATCATTGATATCTTGTACTAATTGGGTATGTTTGTATTTGATAATTCGATTTCATTTGAATATGGTCATGTAAGCCTTGTGATTTGAACCCCTTTTGGCTTACATTTTGTAGTTTGATCCTTAGGGTATACTTGAGCTAACCACCTGTGGGGGTACCACAGGCATGT
The DNA here is from genome assembly GCA_020205505.1 of Panax japonicus. Taxonomy (NCBI): domain Eukaryota; kingdom Viridiplantae; phylum Streptophyta; class Magnoliopsida; order Apiales; family Araliaceae; genus Panax; species Panax japonicus. Next base: position 169,781 of record CM035093.1, on the reverse strand, counting down.
CCTCTTGACACAAGGGCATGACACCTTCCGTGGCGGTGTGATTAGTCCACGGCGTATCCTTTTGTATGCTCTGGGTATGAGCTTTGGCCATTTGATATATTTGTTCAGGATACGTATGGGTCGACCCAGTATTTGATTTGATTCGATTTGTTTGGCGGATTAGTGACGTATGTGTCGTGCGTACTATCCGATTTGATTTGTATACATCATGGTACCGATGTATTTTGTTAGCCTTGGCTATTTGTATTTGAGCTCAGTATGAAATTGTTACCTTACAACCATTTGATTCAGCCTTATTTGTTTGGGATTCTTTTGGCTATAATTATTCGATTGACAGTGTTAGTCATTTGTAAATGGACTCTCAAATTTTGATCTATTCGTAATTCGTTTGTAAATCACATATGTTTATTCGTTCAATTCTTTTAGATTCATTATTTATTGTGATATATTTATTCATCTTCATATCCGTACTGGGCAATTGGCTCACGCTGTGTTCTTTTTCCGGCAGGTAATCAGGGGTGATCAGGATTTGTGGGATGAGAGCTACCTTCGATCCAAATGAGTAGATTAGCTTTTGAGATTATTATTAGACTTGGCTTTCCTAAGATTTTGTAACTGGATGTTTTGGGAACTATTTTGATATTTATTTATTCTTAGTAGAGACTATGTAAATGTGGAGCTCATTCTATTTAAATTGGAGTATGTGACATTTGGTATTAAATTTTATTGGAGATATTTTGAGGTTTATTAGAGATTTGTATTTATTATGTTTATGCGTGACATCCCTTTTTCCTTTTGGGGAAAGGGGGTGTTACATTAATAGTACTCCTCACTCTGAGTAAAAGATCAATATTTCCAGCTTTTATCCCCAACCCAATTTCAAATATTCTGAAAAAGAAACCTCCAAAAGTTCCAATCACACACTACAATCGATATTACATCTGACCCGAAATCAAAATATCATGCAAAAACTCAAACCCTGGTATCAATCCAGTCCATCAACCAAAGACGAAACGCCAATATATCGAATCAAACGCACATCCAATAATTAGAACAATTCTACCCAAAAAAATAAATAAATAAAAATTAAAAACAGCCACCCAATGGTCAGATAGGAAGAGTTCCAACGAACAGAATCATTCAAATGAAAACCCTTTTCCCCAAGAAACAATTCAAAATATCTCACTCAAATTGAAGGATTGTCAAAGTAAAATCCTTCAGTTGGGTCTTTGTATTACGTACGGTGACCAGAAAATTTATATCAAAGAAAAGTGAAAGAAGTTGTATGAATTGAAAAGGGATGTCGTATGAAAGCTGCCAAAGAAAAAATGAAGTAGTCCTCTCCCATGATTATTACAGCATTTGTTTTTAGAGTTTCTGCTCATTCGATTTATTTAAATTATTAATAGTAAAGGAAAATATATGACTGCCGTTCGTCTGTCCGGAGACTTGTAGGAGAGCAGGAGCAGCCTCGGGTTTTAGAACTAAAACTTGACTACTCAACGCGTTAGCCTGCCTACCTCCATGCCGCCCATGGACCATGGGGGTCAATTCAAGTTTATTTAATTTTATTTATAAAACATAAAAATTCTTCAAACGTGGCTGCCTAAAACACTAGGTGAAGCCTTTTTTTCTTTTATTTTCTTTTTTCTATGAGTTTATAAATTATTAAAATAACATATATTATTTCAATACGCATATTTCCCTTTTTACACTCTCATTCGTTAATTTCTAGTTTATATAAAATTAGTACTTGTTATGATAATACAAAAAGATAAAATGTCAAGTTATTGATGTGATATAATAATAATGTAAAAATAGAGGTACACAGTTGTGTAAATTTTAAAGTGATCGTAAAGTGAATTTACTCTACTATCGTAGAGTAATCAATCCATAATCGCAGAGTAGTCACTCTGCTATCGTCAAGCGTATGGTGAATTCTCAAATCGTGGAGTGACTATTCTACGATAGTATAGTAAATTTACTCTACTATCGTAGACTGTGTAACTTTAAAATTTATACATTTATGCACTTCCATATTCCTCTAATAATAAAATTATTGTGATAAATTTGAGAAAATTATTTCATTTATATTATTATCACTTGAATTTTTTTTGGGTTAAAAAATAACTATAAGAAATAAGATTTTTTTTATAAAGTTTAGAGAGTACGACACTATGTCATATTTGTTTAGCTAATTTGTATCATAGTTGAACGCATGAATTTGTAAGGGTAAGGTAGGGTAGGGTAGGGTTGGGTTGGGTTGGGTTGCTACTTGCTATTACCCCCAAAACGTAAAAGTTGTAATCCCCCCACCCCTGATTCTTTGAGTATTTTTAGTTTGTTTATAAAACTAATATTTTATTAGTGTAAACAATTAAGTTCCTCTTAATATTGATATTTTAAAAGTCATTTTAGAACATTTTTAAATTTTAAACTTGATATTATCAATATGCGTTTTTTAAATTATAAAATAATAAATTTTATAATTATTAATATTTTTAAATAATTTATAATATTCTCCATTTTACTGCCCAAAATTTAATGTATTTGTATCAATTTTACGTTTAAAAATATTTAAATTAATTTTTAAATAATTAATAATGATCTTATATTATATTTTATAATGAAAGGAGTACAGAAAGAAAAATGAAAAATGAACTAAAAGTCCAAAACTGGTTATTCTACTCGAAATGAGAGTTCTGGACTTTTAGTTCATTTTTTATTTTTCGAGTATAATCACCAGTAATCAATGGAGAATCGAGAAAAGAAGAATGAGAGAAGAAGAAGGACAGAAGAAGAGAACTCTAATTTTCAAACAGAATAAAAATGAAACCCTACTGTTTAACGAAGTGTAACATTTTTCGAGTACAATCATAGTTTGTAACTTTTTTCACTTCGGATACCAAATTGTAAGTCGTGTCCCTAATGTTTAACGGAATGTAATATTTTTTGAGTATAATCACCAGTTTGTAATTTTTTTCACTTTGGGTACCAAATTATAAGTCGTATCGCAGTACAGGTACCAAAAGTTGATTTATCCTTACAGAAAGTGCTGATGAAGTCTGATTTAACACCACGGGCCAAATAAGCTAAATAAAATAGAAAAGTCCTACCAACCAATGTCATAACCCACAAACATAAAGCAAATAACAAAGAGGAGACAAGCCAGGTAAAAAAGTATGGCCCACTCTTAATGGACCAGAATCTAGGGCCTGGCCTGCTACCAAACCAAAGTCTGCCAACACTCTAGACTAGGGGTGACCATGGTGCGGTTAGGTGCGTTTTTAAGTCTAAACCGCACCTGAAACCGCTCAGGTGCGGTTTGAAAAATTTAATACCATACCCGAAATCGCTTGTGATTAGTGCGGTGCGGTTTTAAAGTGTGCGGTGCGGTTTTAATTGGTGTAGTTTCGGTTCCAAAACCAATTGAAACAAAAAAAAAGTCTAAGCCTTCAATAAAATTTAATATAAAACTTACATTGAGCAATTAATTTAGTGACAGAGTCGGCAATGGGAATTATATCAAGCATGCTTTAAAACTAAAACATACGCTATATAAAACAACGGAGACCATATATTCGATAACAAGCAAGAATGTTTATCTAGTTCCCCAAAAACTAAAAGTATATACTGGAGATAGAATGAAATTCTATCTCATATATTGCAGGGAGGACTTATAGAATTTAATCCTAACTATACCTAATTTGAAAAATAATCTATTAGACTATTACTATTATAGCATTGACATTAACCAATGTATCAAGTGCTCGACCCCCTCAACTATAAGCCCCTCCAATAACGTATCAAACAAATTCGAATTTCCAAAACCCAATAGCTTAATTTTTGACTCTATAACCTCTAACATCTTCTTTCAATTGGTAAAAAAAAATGACAATGCAAGATTGGAGTTTTCTCTGAGCGTGTTCAAGTGAAAAATAACTTTAGAATTTACTAGAGATAATACATACATACACACACACATGGTGCGATTTCGGTTTTATGTGTGCGGTTTTGGCTAGTAACCAAACCGAAACTGTAAATTTGGTTATTCAATCCACCTAAAACTACCACATACGCCGGAACCGTTGGTGCGATTTTAATTGGTGCGGTTCGTGCTGGTTTTTGGTGCGGTTTTGGTTCCAATTTGGTTACTTGCTCAGCCTTACTCTAGACCTAATAAAAAGAAAAAGAAAAAACATCTATTCACTCAATACAAACAACATCTATAATAACAAATGCATCAATATTCGGCACGTGTGCATATTTCATATTTCAACATGTGCTCCTTCCACGTTAAATATTAAAAAAGTATATGAAAATAGTGTTATCATATGATAAAATTCTAGTTATCTTATGGAATATATTAAGCACATTGTAAAAGACCAAAAATATAAGGTATAAATATATTTTATTACCTTAAATTATTACTATTTTTTAATTTCGATGATTTACATTTTAATTTTGCCAATTAAATAAGTAAACTATTATTTTTTTTCATTTTTGTCCAAATTCACTTGACACGTCTAACTGATGAATATTTAAAAAAAATTATTTTCACCATTTTATTAACTTAGACTGTTTAGTCAAGGATAAATTTAGCATACCATTGTTTATTTTACATTAAAGTAAAACAAAATATCTATTTGACATTTCTTAGGCAATCGATTCGACCTATCAACTACTTGGCAAAAATTCCCAAACTTCGATCAATAAAACCCTAGGTCTCAGAAAATCAAAATTTTTCAACGATAACAACGAAGAATTTTTTTTCCGTTATGTGTTGAATCCGTGTTGGTATTGTGCATTTGTTATCAGTTTCAAAGTTTTCACGAAGTAAGTGTCTCAACCACACATCTATGTTTATGGTTTGAATATGTGTGATGTTTATGTGTTTGATGGATATTTAAATGTGTAGTATGTTTGTCTTGTTGAGAAAATTTAGCTTCACAACTGTAAAGTATTATTCCCCCACAGTTTCCCATAACTTTCTCCAAACTCATGTGAGGTCCCCATTTGTTTACTTTCTATATGGTACTTGTCAAATATTTTTTTTGATATATATTCACTTCAATGTGGAAATGGATGTCATTACTTTAAGATTTCATTATGGTGGTAAACTAATAAATAATGGTGATATCGTTGATTATGTTGGAGGCACTGTTAGTGAATTTCTTAAATATAATCCAGATTATATATAACTGGGCTTGGGATTATTGATTACGTTTCAAAAATGCTCGGAAGCAAGAATGTGAAGAATTTATATTTTCTTATCCTTGGACTAAGTTTAGGAGAAGAGCTTAGGGTAATAGGGTATGATAAATGAGGTATTGAACTGTGTGAGTATGCTAAGAGGAACTATGTTGTTGATATCTACTCAGACCATGATCAAATAGTAAATATTGATGAGAATACAAATGATGAAAGTTAAGGATTTGTTGAAATTTTAATAAATATTAACATTAAAGGAAATTCAAATAATGAGGGAGCAAAATAACTTGAGGTTGATGTGCGACATACTGATGATGAGGAAGATACATAGCATGAAACAAGAGAAAGAGATACATACTTTGATTCTGATAATAATTGTGACTGGTTAGTTGAGAGTCATAAAGAGTTAGTTGCTGCTAGGGAAAATGTGAGAACAACAAAAGAGAGAAAAAAGTAAGAATTGGAGAATAAGAAGATGAAGACATAGAAGATATGACAGTAGAAGGGGGCATATATGATACAAATGAGGAAAGAGGCAATAGAGATGGTGGGAATGGAGTAGTTAATGAAGGTGGGTATGGAGCAATGGATGAAGGTGGGCAAAGAGCACCAACTGAAGCTTGGTAGGAAATTAACTTGGATTCTGATGAGCTACACACACTTGAAACAAGAGAGAATGAATATGATGAGAACAAATATAAGAAAAAGAAAATTTCTTGAGTTTAATCCAAATATTGACATTAAAAATGTTACATTTTCTATTGGAATGAAATTTGCTAACCACACAATGTTTATTTTCCAAAAAAAATGCAAGGGATAAGGTACAAGTCAAGAATGCACAGGGTTGTCCTTGGATTTTATAGGCAAGTATGTTGAAACATGAGAACACTTTTACTGTTAAAAAGTATAATAATGCTCACAAATGTAAAAATAAACAAAAAAATAGACAAGTGAATGCAAGGTTTTTGGCCAACCACTATTATGATAAAATAAAAACATGTCCATTTTGGAAACTCTCAGAATTTCAGTGGGATGTAAAGAAGTATTTAAAAGTTAGAGTGTCACCGAGTCAGTGCTACAAAGCCAGAGAAATTGCACTTAAGCGTGCTTATGCAACAACTGATGATATATATGGAATGTTATGAGACTATGAGAAGTAATTGAACATGGATGACAAAGGTTCAACATTTGAAATTAAATTGGATAAACAGTCATCAGAGAAACAAGAGATGTTAGGAATAAGCATGTGAATGATATTTCTATTTATATATGATTTGATTATGATATATATATGAATTAATATGCAAGTATGCTTGTATTAAGAAAAGCTGTAAAGTCCTTTGATAAATAATAAAAACATATGCACAAGGACTTAGAATGAATTGATCAAATATGTTAGGTTGATCCTACATAAGTAAAAAAGCTTTGTAAAGTCCTTAAAAAGAAATGATGAACAAGGACTATAAATATAGAAAGATCAAGCATGTTATGTTGATCTTATAATGTAATAGATAAGCTTGTCTGATCATCGAGCACTGCACCTAGAAATCGTAGTCTGCCAGGAGAGTCAAAAAAAACTCGAGAGCTATCAAGGCAGAATCGTAGTCTACAAGATAGTAGATCTCAGAGTTCGTAGATTGCCAGGAGAGACGAGAAAGGATTGTAGTGTGTTGAGGAGAACTTCCTCGGAGCCGTAGTCTGCTAAGGAAGTCATGTTCAGAATCGTAGAGACAGCCTGCCTACGAGCCCACCGAGCATCTGTCAAAGCTAAGTCAAGAATTGTAGAATACACTCAGAGTCGTAGAGTCTACTGATTATATCAGAGGTAGAGATCATATTCGAACAAGATCAGATAAAGACAACAAGCACAACGACAGAAATAATATAGTGTCAAGATCTGATCTCAGAGTCGTAGTGCTACACAGCCGAAGCTGAATCGTAGAGTATAGAACTGAGACTTCAACAGATGTGTTCACAACGCTAAGGCAGAATTATAGAGCAAATACGATTCTCAACAAATGAGCACTCCCAGAATATCCAAAGGAATGAAGCCTCTGGTTGATACTGCAAAGATACATCCCACCTGAAGGAAACTAGAGAGCACTCAACGAATGTCATGTAAGCTAACAGAAGATCTAAGCATCAACCCAATTAGCATCCAGATTGAGTTGTGAAGCCATTCGAGATGAAGTCTTTCACAAGATGATCATAAGAAGACTTCAGTAGCTGACTAAGAAAAGTCAGCAGGTGCAGTAGTTGTCAAGTGGTAAGATGACAACGATCTTGGAAGTAACCAGGATCGTAGTGTTTGCCAAACAAAGAAAGAACTGATGGATTGTACACAGAGATACTGGTCAGATTCTGAAAAACAAGACTAAAGTGACTAAGCATTGGATCAGTACATTGACGATAAGTAAACGAGAGATCACAAGGAGAAAGCGAGTTGGACACACCACAAATAAGAAATGTCTTGTTGTTTAGAAGGGACAAAAATAAAGAGTCAAGCCGTCAGTATCTGAGAGCATTCGAGGCAAACAGAAGTGTTGAGGCACTGCACGAGAGAAGGAAGAGGTGCTCCACATTGAAGAGCTAATGAACACTCTTCAATTATCGTAGTGTTAACTCTACACGTCAATAAGCAACTATCAACTAAACACTACGATCATGTTCAAGAAGATGTGCATCAGAATCGTAGAGTTCGAAAAAATGAGGATTGAAGCATTGGCAACGATTCAACCTGAAGATTAATATTCGAACAAAGCTTATTGAGAGCATCGATGCAGAAGGACAACCTCTGATCGAGAAATCAGAAGGAGGTAATAAAGTCGACTACCTGCCCAAGATATAAAAGTAACATCTCTGATGGGGTAGGTGAAACAGTAGACTGCAGTGTCAGAAATTTATGTCATGTCACATCTGCAGTCTACACCAAATAACTCGAGATCTGCGAGGCAATTCAAAAAGCTTTTAACGAATACTTTCCAACGGAAAGATTGGGAAGCAGTATAAATCAACAAAGCTTCAAAGATCAAGGGTTGCTGATATTTGCCAAGTTGCAGAATAGTTGAGTTGTTGGAATGTTAGTGTTGCCTCTACGAGTTCCACCAGAGATTAAGAGAACAAGTCTTAGTGACAGTGAGACTACATAGGTGGAAGTGAAATAGCTTTGAAGAAGGACTTAAACAGATCAAAGCTTCACTCAACAAAGATGAGAATGCCACTAAAGATGACATCTAAGCGTAGTGCCGAGCAGGCCAAGGAGATAACATTCAGGAAAATGGCAGAGTACAAAGAAGATCAAGAGAGCCACTCTACAGATCACCATGAACCAAAATCTGAAAAAGAACAGATGCAGAATCATGTCTGCAAAACATTCAAGAAGGGTTCAAGGATTGTTAAGTGCCTGACTAAGTCTAACAAAAGCTCCGAGACTTAGAAAATCCAGATGGTGATGGTGCACAACTGATATCAGATGAAGATGAGCAGAAAATAGTGAAGATTAGCTGCACCAGAAAAGATGTGGTCCAGACTCGAAGCAGAATACAAAGAGGACTACACCAAACTGCTAAGTAAAACAGATTGTCAAGCTTAATGTCATCTTAGTAGCTCAGCACCAACATCACCAATAACAACAACAAACAACAACAACAAGAAGCCAAGGCCTGAGGGGTCCTTGTTCAGAAAGACTAAACGAAGTTCCAAACCTGATGGGCTTGAAGAGTTCCTAGGGAACTAGAGGAGTTCCAAGGCTGCTGGCTTTGAAGAGTTCTTAGTGAACCGAAGTTCTAAGGCTGCTGGCCTTGAAGGAATCTTAGTGATTCAGGGTGCTGCCCTTCCTTAGTAGAAATCCTGCTAGTTGAAAGCAGAAGAGTGTATTAGGAGCTTGAGTCTCTAAACCACTTAAAATCCCTTGTGTCATTTACTTTATGTTATTTACATTATGTACCTAACTGCTATAACTGCAATGTATGTATTAACTGCTTACAACTTAACTAACTCTAAGAACAATGCATATATGATTATGAATATATCAATGAATGAGATCTTTTACTTATTCCGTCGTGCTTGAAAAGATTCTTATGTTTGTTATATGCTAATTAATTAGCAATAAAAAATAAAAAGGAAAAGTATTTGAAAATTAAAAAGGATCTATTCAACCCCCATTCTAGATCTATTGTGTGCCTCTGGGAACTAATAATTGGTATCAGAGCAGGTTCGCATGCTATATTCAAAAGCTAATCGCTTTGAGTCTGATCCTAGGCACAAACATTATTCTAAACTTGGTTTAGTAGTAATTCACTTATTATATGCAGATGAGCTCACACGTTGAAAATATTGTGTACATATAAATGTGTATATAGCCCTGAAGCTGCTTAGATTGGTCCATGTTCTTGATTGCCATATCAACAAGACCAATCCTTGTCTGCAGTCAATCTTGTAATCTAAAGACTAGGAGAAAAAGCTCAAGAGTCAAACATCCACCAGCCAGAAAGATGAAAAGGCCATACATGTTAAGAAATGCTTATTCAGAGAAGAAAGAGGAACTTCTCAAACAAGTGTCTGGCCAACCAGCAGCTGGATTTAAACCTAGTGAACTCAAGGATGTTAAAGAACTAAAGATGCTAAGATTCTCTTAGCTTGCATCTTCAAGACCACGCCTGATTGATTGGAGGTCAACTGGAGCAACTAGCTGTTAGGAGCAAATGACAAACCATGCACATCAATGCCTAAACTTAGTATATCTAAGATAAATGACTGTTAAGAAACTTACAGTAAAAAGGTACGGTTCCTCACTAATATAAATATATACATCATGATTGCACCCCTTTATGAACTATAATAGTATTCTTTCAAGGAATCGTAATCTACATAAAAAGGTGAAAAGATAAAGTACACTGAGGGTGGAAACTCAAATGCCTATAAACTTTCTCTCCATCCAAGCTTTAGGTAGAAGATGACATCTTGAAAGAAATCTGAAATGGGTCAAAAGAGCATCACATGTTAAATTAATGTGAAGTAATCTTTGCTGATGGGTTAGTATGTATGTACAACCTATGGTCTAAGTGTTTAATAACACACAGAGTATGATCAGTCCTACAAGAGAATCTTGAAGATTCATTGAAACTGATCACCTCCATAAATCAACCAGATACTAATAAATTGTAGAGTTGATTCTCACTCTATGAACATTTAAACCCTGTGAACATAACCTAGCAAATGATGAAACCATCAAAGAAAAAGAGTATTTTATTAAAATAACAAATCTCACACACTCACTATCATGCATCTCAAAATATATTATCTAAATTAGTTACATGCATAAATATGACTGGTGGTAATCAATATGATGATTATCCAAATATATGAGGAACGGTGGTTTAGAAATCTAAACTAGCAGGACCCATTTAAGCATGGGTACCAAAAATAGAAATTTACAACCTGCAGGTACTTGGTCTATCTAGCCACACTAAGGAATGCTGAAGCAGAAGACTTCAGTCAAGAAAATTCAACCAGCAGAAGGCGCAAGACTATTCAGAAATGATTCTGATAAAAATCCTATATGTCAAACCCTGTCCTTGAAGACCTGATGAGCTGATCTAAATAAACTCACATGGCTGCTGATCTTTATATGAGAGCAGGCCATTCAACCAGAGATGAAAAAGGTCTCAGATGCTCAATCATGTAAAACATGTCATAAAAGAAGGAAATATGCAGGGATGCTTTCTAATGCACATGAAGAAAAGGAAATCACACCTCACTGAGAAGATAAATTAAACATGGGGAAGCAGTGATCTGTTAAGAAACAACAATACTTAGATATACCATGAAGCAATATACTAAGCTACAGAGTCCCAAAACTTTGTGGCTGATGAACCAAATGAAGATCCATAGTTAGTAGGAACATCTCAAAACGTACTTTTAATAATCTTTCATCCACCCAACTCAAAATCGTGGAGAGCCTACGATCAAACACTTGATCTTAGTGTAAGAGCAGGAGGACACCACGATTACAAAAAATGCAACTGTCTAAATTTGGCAAATCACTTCCAAAGTATTTCATCTGGATAGTGCCTCAAGGACAAACCTGACCCTTAGCTCACTTTAAGAGGTTGGCCCTTCTTGAGATACCTTAACCCATAAGGATTGCTTAGTCAAGTTCTTCTCAAGGACCAAGACAGTCAACGATCATAGAGTAAAAGTAGAAGCAAACTCAACGATCGTGGAACAACCTCAACGATCGTAGAAGCTGACTCGACAATCACAGTCTTACAAGAGGATACTCTAGCTCATGAGGAGCTTGGAAGAATGGGACAATTGCTCAACCATTCAGATTATGAGGAGATAAATTTGAATGCTGGTTGGAAAGATGTCCTGTTGAAGAAAAGTGCCCAAGGCTTCATGAAGTACATCAGTGGTTGAGTCATGCAGTTTCAAAATGAGGAGTAATGTCAAAACCATCCACTACAACATCTTTCAAAAGATGATCGTTGAGTCAACAAAGGAAAACATAGAGGCCACAACTACCTTACCATGCTACTCTATGAACCAAAAAGGTCAACGGTAAATCCACGTCAGTAATGCTTATTCTCTTAAAAGGAATATAAAACCTAAAAGGTTATGGGGAGTTACAACTCATTACTGGACATCGTGCAACCAATGGTTGGTTGACACATAACTGCTTATGTAGAGTCAGAGGGAACTGCCATAAAGACAAATTCAAAATCTGCAAATAGTTATCAAAAACTATCGAAACTCTCTCCTTCCCATTTTCAAACCCTAGAATCCTCTTCGAAGCCAAAATCAATTAAAAATCCAGAGACCAAATCACAATCAACTATTTCTCATAAATCTTTCTGAATCAAATTTCCATATCCCTCGAACCATTCAAATGGAAGATTGACGAGTAATCACTGGCATTCAGCTCGGAACCAAGTCGTTTGAAAAATCTAAAAAGAAGTTCAGAGACATTCTTGAACTTGTGAAGAAAGCTGGATTCTCAGAATGTCTTAAGGCAAGCACTCGAGTATATACTGAACTGGTTAAGTAATTCTACTCAAATGCTTCCATAAATGTCGGAACCCTTTCAACCAAAGTTAAAGATCAGTCTCTAAAGCTGAAATCATCCGATATCAATCTATGCTTAGGTTTTCCTAACCTAGGACTGAAAAACTTGATGAGATCGACACCGAGAAAGCAAAGGAGATTATGGGGTACCAAAGAAACACTAGTTTGAAGGACATGAAGAAGAAGGAGTTACCTGAGGAATTCGAGTTCCTTGCTGAGATATTGGGAAAATTTATCCTATGCAAGGATACTACACATGACACTGTGCTTGATCAACAGTTGAAGATTATGTCTACAATAGTTCTGAAGAAGCAAATCAACTTTGGAGCTATTTTGTTCGATCAGATCTCCAAATGGGTAGAAAAGGCTGAGATAAAGAAGTCTACAGATAGACCCCTAACTAAGGTCTTTTATGGAAGACTGCTGAGTATTGTGATGAAGAAGAAGCTGGGAGGAAAAATCAAGGATGATGAAAGAGAGCCTTTAAATGTTCATAAAGTGATGTCTCCACAACTGTTCGTAAAATGGAAGAAGAACCCAAAGGAAAACAAGAGGCTAACAACAACTGGGGGCAGCAGAAAGAACTCTGCTAAGAAAAAAAGGCAAAAGAGGTGGAAAGTCCTGAATCTGGTGACTCTGTACCAGCAACAACCACATCAGCTAGGAAGAAATCCAAAGGTGTGAGGAAAACTGAGGCCCTACCAAGAAGTCTCTCCACCAAAGATAAGGATGAAGATAAAAAGATCTCAACTGCAGAAACCACAAAGAGAAGAAGCAATAGACTGCTTCAAGGGCCATCAAGAAAGAAAGCTAAGGTGGTAAATAAGCCAAACCCAATTTCCTAAGAAAGTACATCTGATGAAGAAGAGGACGTAGAGTCTGAAGAAGAGAAGGGAACTAATGGTCTCAAGACTGAGTCCTCAAAGAACAAATCCAGCGATGAAGGTGGAGCTGGATTCATGAAAGAAAATGTAAACCCTGCTGATGAAAAAGAATATACAAGACCTATGGCTAACTCTCAAAGTATTCACTCTGATGATGAAGAAAAGCTACTAGATGACCCAACTGTATCTCCAAATGCAAATGCTCCAAGAAGCCCAGATGATGGGTCAAATGATGTTGATTTAGAAGAAGAAGGACCTGCCCCTGCCAATACTGAACGTTAAGGAAGTTTTTCTGATGATTCAAAGGCCTCAGAGTCTGAAGAGAAAGTAGAGTCTAACTCTCCTATAGCTGAACCTCCAAGGAGAAGAAAGAGCTACAGACTACATGCTAAATTTGCCCCCAAAAAGAAAAGTGATCACTCTACTGCAGTCATTGATGTAAGTGATGATAAATCTGAATTCAATGAAGACGATGCTGAAGATGATACTATTAATAAAAATCAGCAAGAATGATTCACTGATGAATCAGAGAAAGGAAGTCAACATGATTCCAGTTTAAAAGGTTAAGAAATGGGAAAAGATTCTGGTTCTACAATTCAGGAATCAGAAGAACCAGCTGACTATCATGTTCTCTCTCCAGCTAGAATTAACAGAAGAATAGTAGTGGAAGTTTTTGATGAACCACCAGCTGAACCAACAACAAGATGGATAAGTCATAGAAATGAAAAAATTCTATTTGTAAGAATGATTGCAGATGAAGTGCTTCACAATTGGAAAAATATGGAGTTAGATTGCATAATAATACTGTATAACTCTGAAGATCTTTTGATGAGATGGTTCTTCCCGTGGATGCCATGGTTAAAGGCACATACTGATAAAGATGAGATCTACTCTTAGTTTCCAAATCTGGAGCTGGTGTCATAAAACTTCCCAAGGGTAAAGAAGTTTGCAATCATGATGATCAAAGACCAGCCCCACTACAAAGTCTATCGACATGCTGACAATCATTATATTCTTTATGATCATAGAGTGGACTCTAATAGAAAAAGTAATATAGCCAAGGAGCTGATCGTAGAGTCTGTTCACTCTACCACTGATGGTTTTTAAATCCATCTGCCCAATCAAAACTATCTGACATTCCTTCATCCTCCTATGACGATTGGTATTCAACGATTTTTTAGATTCTCAATACTTTCGAAAATCTATCCAAGGATTAAAATCCTAGAGTCTAATCTGGTGTTCAACAAGAGGTTGCCCAACCATATTACCAAATTCTTATGGAGTAAGAACTATTGAAGAATTCTGATGAGCTGATCAAGAAGATATCTCAAATCACTGAAGAGTCAAAGAGGTTGACAACAATAGAAGATAACTCAGTTTATGACAGCCTACAAGCCACCATGGCTGATGTATCTCTCAAAATGAAAGAGAGAGATCACGTTTATCTAAAAGACATAAATGATTAGAAGGTAGAAGCTCTACGAGCACAGAAGGCCAATGAAGAGAAACTCCAAGTCCTTCCTGACAAGTTTGACAACCTGAATCAGTCTTTCTCCGTGCTATTTGAGCTGAGCCAATAAGAACTCAAGATTGAAGTTGGTAATTCTTCCTACCTGATGGAGCAACTTATGTCCAACATGGAGCAGCTCTCCCAAGTCATTAATGACAAAAAGGGGGAGAAAAGAGGCATAGAAAGAGGTAGAGTAAGAGGCAATTAAGAAAGGGCAAGGAGAGCAGAAGGAAAAAAAAGAAGAAGACAACACAAGAAATAGCTGAGTCATCATCTAAGAGGGAGCCAAAAGATGATGAGGCTGAGGGGGAGCCAGAAGAAGAAGAAGAGGAGCATACATCTACAGAGGAGCAAACAAAAGAAATGAATTCAACATCCCAGGATGAGCAGGTACAAGAAGATCAAACAGATGAATAACTGATCAACAGACATCCTGGAAGCATATTGTTGATCGATTTCGCAATCAATGAATACGTGCAAGTATACACGGTCAACAAGTAATAAAGTGAAAGTAGAGTATCGTTCTCACGAAAAATTATTTAATAAAAATCACCAAGTACTAACTCTTAACCAAATCAATTTTAATTAAATAATTGCAAAGTGTGATTTTTCTAATTAATAAAACTAAATTAATCAATTAAAACTAGGTTAATTTATAAATGAATTAAAATAAATAAAGGCTAAGACTCCAATATCCCCAATTATGAACTATAAACTAATTATCCAATTATCCTAATTATTATGTCTACTGAATTGTTAACAGGAATTCTCAAATGCCAAAAACCCTTTCTCGAGTGATCAATTGCCTTCTATTTAACCTAGATTAATTTTGCTATATCTCTATGCAAATTAATTGAATTAAACTCGTTACAATCCCAATTCCTTATTTGTTACATACGGCAAATAGATATTCTCATTCTATTCACAAACCTAATTATTCACTGTGTAAATAACTAAGTCACATGTCACCATGCCCAGTTCTAACCTTAGAATTCCTTTCTCAATTCCTTCTAGAGTAACACGGTAATTACTGATCAGATAATTAATTAATAAGCTCAAAGCAAGATGAACAATTCATTTCAATATAAATAATTAGAATATAATGAATAACTAATTCATAGCCATAAAAGTTCAATTAAAATCTTAATGAAAGAGTTAGTTCATAATTAATGAATTAAAATCAAGAATCCACAATTGAATAGACATTAAAAGTTAAAAGTATGATGAGAAGAGAGAATAGAATCTGTTGTCAGCAAATTTGATGCTCCCCTCTTGCTCCTGCTTTGAATCTTCAATGGTCTCCAAGTTACTTCAATCTCCAAAACTAATAAGAACTAGGGTTATGTTTTAATCTAAAGGAGTGTTTAATCTAGTCTAATCTATGTAATCTCCCTTTATTTTATGCCTTACATCATGTATTTATAGGTTACAAGTCCAATTTTTAGTTTTGTAACAAACCCAATCCAATTTGGAGTAAAAAAGGTGTCAAAATTCGCCCAAAACGCGTCCAGGCCGCACAAAGACTCTTCCCAGTGCCCCATCACTGTTCACGATGCTGAGAATCTGCCTTATAGCGCCCCGGCACTGCAAATAGGCTTAAAATTAGCGCCCGACGCTGTTACAAGTTCTGACATTTTCTGCTCCAACGTTCTTTAGGAAAATGGTCATAACTTCTTCTTCCGAACTCAGATTTTGATGATTCAAGATGTTCCGGAAAGAGGAGAAGTAGATCTACAACTTTCATTCTTTGAGGTTTTTGAAATAATGTCCGAAGATATAGTCAAATTGGCTCTGAAGTGACTGCTGTGTAAATGGCAAGCCAAAAACGCGAGTCTAGCCACCCCAAACGTCGATCCAAGTAACTTTTGTCCCAATTCCTACAAAATAATATAAAACATGCATGAATAGACAAAAACACATAAAAACATCCTAAAAGACTTGAGAACAACAATAAATTAAATCCGAATGTATCCAATTCATGTGTATAAAACTCACTCATCAAATACCCCCAAACTTAAACCTTTGTTTGTCCTCAAGCAAAAACACAAAAATGTTATGCAATGCAATGTAATGAAACTAATCTATATGCCTACGACTCCAACAGTAATGACAGAAACAAGTCTATTCAACTGCCCTTAGAGAAATCAAGTAAACATGATAATACATCATATTAAAACAAATTAGTAATTTCTCAATCAATCATCAAATCTTAGATTGTTATCACTGATATAGTGCGTGTGTGATCCACAACAATGTTAACTGATATAAAATCAAATTTAACACATAATAGATCTCTTTAAAGGCATCATACAATGAAAACTCACAAAATTCACGAACAAGCTAGATCCAACTAAAGTCAAACATCTACCAAGTTTAAGAGTTCAATCCAGGATACTTATGCTTTAATTTTCATTAGGGGGGCTTTTTGCTCTTTTCTCGTTTTATTGTTTTTTTTACTTTTTTTAAATCATGACTGTGCAATGTCTCATTCCATTAGGCTAACAGTGTCACCCGTTAGCGATCTTTCGACCAACGACTCCCAGACCATATAAGACCTTAGGGCGCTAGGTTTTAAGATACCCCTTCGGGCGTACTTACTCAAGTAACAAAGGCCCCGAAACAAAACTAGCCACGGTAAAAAAAATTTCTTTTTCTTTTTTTTTTCTTTTTTTAGCGAAGTTTATATATCCCAAATTTTCGCCCCAAACTTAATTTTTTATCAAAATTTAGCCATCTTCGCCTATTCATGTCTTTCATTTCTTCACACGAGTATTATCCTTAAGAAATCTATTTTGCATCAATTTAAACTTAATCAGTCAACATAGCTGTTATTAACGTGCTAACCTTAATTATACCAGTTTCAAACAGGAAAAGATTCAATTCATAACAAGAAATCACATCAAAGCCTGAATATTCAATACTATACTTATCTACTTAACTCTAGTCTCATCATTATCCAAAATAGACTTTTACTATCTAACAGTTGGAATCATGCAAATATAAACTAACCACAACAAACATAGTAAACTAACTACTATTTTTGCGATTTTTTTAATTTTTTTTAAATAAACTGAATGCAAAAACTAAATATAAATAACCCGAAAACATAACGAACTACAATGTAAATAACTAACTATATGCAATACGACACTAAAATATCCCCAAACTTAAACTAGACATTGTCCTCAATGACTGAAATAGAAAAAATTAAAGTAGAGGACTTCCTTAAAAATATAGCAATCTTCCTCCTTGCCCGCTAAGTTTGGAGAATAGACTAAGTACATGGAACAAATTGGGCACCACACTTGAATTTGACTTGAATAACCTGTAAAACCATGATAGAAGCAATTTTATTAAATCCTAAATAAATGTAAATTCAAAACTACTAATATAAAACTTAATAAAAACTAAAAATAAAAATTAAACTTGGGTTGCCTCCCAATAAGCGCTTGTTATATAGTCTCAGCCTGATTTTGTCTGGTCAATGCTATCCAATTCCTCTTCGAAAGTTGAGGAACCCTCTATCCATCGAAAATAATATAGTTTTTGGTAGGTTCCTATTTACGATAGCCATTTTATTAAAGTCACCTAACATGCTTTCTTTAGATAAGATCACATTCAAGAACGTCCAACATCTAGGTATTTTTTCCATTGTGTCTGCGAATAGATTCTGGCATTGAGGCTTGTCAGACACAACAATATCTTCTTCTATCTTCTCCAACTCATTGAACCATGGCTTCGAAGTTGTACTCGCTTTTACGTCACAAGGAGTATTGCCGACGACATGACTACCTAGCGGAAAAGGTTTTATAAATCTAACCGAACTCTTGAACTATGGAGGAGAAGGCACTTGAGGCATAAATAACATTGGCTCATCATCATTGGTTCTCACAATTAGTTCTTCACCGACCTTGTTGTCATTATCCCCATTTGTCTCCTCTTTTTCATCTCGTGGCTTATCCAGTTGTAGATTTGGCTCGGGCTCACCATCGGGCTCATTATCAGTCTCGTTATCCATGTCATAGAGCCAAGTGTTTTGAGGACGATTGTTCAACGCATGTGCTATCTGCCCCAATTGATTTTCCAGATTCTTTATTGACTCACCTTGGCTTTGTATATTCAGCTCTATTTGATTAAATCTTATTTCTTGTTCCTCGTACTCTTTTTCAAAAGCTGTAATAAATTTTTCCAAGGCTTCCTCCCAATTTGAATGTTCTTCCTGTTGTAGTAGAGGTGGACACGAAAAAATCTGGTGGGTATGTTGGACTTGGAGCATAAAATTGATCTTGATTGTTACTCCATGAAAAATTCGAGTGATACCCCCAATTCTGATGAAAGTTGTTGGGATAGACATAACTGTTGGGACAATCGCCCCTATACTGTACCGGCTCGAAACTGATGGCGCATTGATGACTCATATGATTTCCAGCACAATAATCACAAGTAACCGCCACACTTTGACAACGTTGAGCTCCAAAAGCGTTGACCATCTTCGAAAGTGTATCCATCCGTGCTGACAATGCAGAAAGTTTCTCAAGTTTGTCAATCTCCGCTTCCCTTGGTTGAGTCATGTTCGTGTATGGCCATTGATACGCAAAGTCATCCATGGTTCCTAAAAAGAAAGAAATATAGGAAGAGAATTAAAAATAAAAAACAAAAAAAAATAAAAATGTTTAAATTAAGACTAATTTGATTGAAATTAATATTGGAAAATAATTATTAAATTAATTCCCCGGCAGCGGCGCCAAAAACTTGTTGATCAATTTCGCAATCAATGAATACGTGCAAGTATACACAGTCAACAAGTAATAAAGTGAAAGTAGAGTATCGTTCCCACGAGGAATTATTTAATAAAAATCACCAAGTACTAACTCTTAACCAAATCAATTTTATTTAAACAATTGCAAAGTGTGATTTTTCTAATTAATAAAACTAAATTAATCAATTAAAACTAGGTTACTTTATAAATGAATTCAAATAAATAAAGGCTAAGACTCCAATATCCCCAATTATGAACTATAAAATAATTATCTAATTATCCTAATTATTATGTCTACTTAATTGTTAACATGAATTCTCAAATGCCAAAAGCCCTCTCTCGAGTGATCAATTGCCTTCTATTTAACCCATATTAATTTTGTTATATCTCTATGCAAAACAATTGAATTAAACTCGTTACAATCCCAATTCTTTATGTGTTACATGCGGCAAATAGATATTCTCATTCTATTCACAAACATAATTATTCACTGTGCAAATAACTAAGTCACATGTCACTATGCCCAGTTCTAACCCTAGAATTCCTTTCTCAATTCCTTCTAGAGTAACACGGTAATTACTGATCAGATAATTAATCAATAAGCTCAAATCAAGATGAACAATTCACTTCAACATAAATAATTAGAATATAATGAATAACTAATTCATAGCCATAAAAAGTTCAATTAAAATCTTAATGAAAGAGTTAATTCATAATTAATGAATTAAAATCAAGAATTCACAATTGAATAGACATTAAAAGATAAAAGTATGATGAGAGAAGAGAATAAAATCTGTTGTTAGCAAATTTGATGCTCCCTTCTTGCTCCTGCTTTGAATCTTCAATGGTCTCCAAGTTGCTTCAATCTCCAAAACTAATAAGAACTAGGGTTATGTTCTAATCTAAAGAAGTGTTTAATCTAGTCTAATCTATGTAATCTCCCTTTATTTTATGCCTTACATCATGTATTTATAGGTTACAAGTCCAATTTTTAGTTTTGGAACAAACCCAATCCAATTTGGAGTCAAAAAGGTGTCAAAATTCGTCCAAAATACGTCCAGGCCGCACCAAGCCTCTTTCCCAGCGCCCCAGCACTGTTCACGACGCTGAGAATCTGCCTTATAGCACCACGGCGCTGCAAATAGGCTTAAAATTAGCGCCCCGGCGCTGTTACAAGTTCTGACATTTTCTGCTCCGACGTCCTTTGGGAAAATGGCCATAACATCTTCGTCCGAACTCCGATTTCGATGATTCAAGATGTTTCGAAAAGAGGAGAAGTAGATCTACAACTTTTATTCTTTGAGGTTTTTGAAATAATGTCCGAAGCTATATTCAAATTGGCTCTGAAGTGACTGTTGTGTAAATGGCAAGCCGAAAACGCGAATTTAGCCACCCCAAACGTCGATCCAAGTAACTTTTGTCCCAATTCCTACAAAAAATATAAAACATGCATGAATAGACACAAAAACATAAAAACATCCTAAAAGACTTGAGAACAACAATAAATTAAGCCCGAATATATCCAATTCATGTGTATAAAACTCACTCATCACATACATGGTGCCAAAGATGTACATCTTTAACTAGTTGGGTATGTTATGGATCCAGGATGTAAAATGTCAACTTATTAAATTCCATTTCATTATAAATGATATTCATAATTATCTGTTTTAGAAATACAGCTGCTCACTGTATATAAGATTCATTCATAACATGCATATGCATTTATTGTTTTGATTATGATATATATATGAGTGAATATGCAAGTATGCTTGCATTAAGAAAAGCTGTAAAGTCATTTGATAGATAATAGAAACATATGTACAAGGACTTAGAATGAATTGATCAAATATGTTAGGTTGATCCTACATAAGCAAAACAACTTTGTAAAGTCCTTAAAAAGTAATGATGTACAAGGACTATAAAAATAGAGAGATCAAGCATGTTAAGTTGATCTTATGATGTAATAGATAGGCTTTTCTGATCATCGAGTACTGCATCAGAAATCGTAGTCTTCCAAGAGAGTCAAGGGAAACTCGAGAGCTATCGAGGCAGAATCGTAGTCTGCAAGATAGTAGATCTCGGAGTTTGTAGACTGCCAGGAGAGACGAGGAAGGATCGTAGTGTGTCGAGGAGAACTTCCTCGGAGCCGTAGTCTGCTGAGGAAGTCATGTTTAGAATCGTAGAGACAGCCAGCCTACGAGCCCACCGAGCATCCGTCGAAGCTAAGTCAAGAATCGTAGAATACACTCAGAGTCGTAGAGTCTACTGATCATATCAGAGGCAGAGATCGTAGTCGAGTAAGATCAGATGAAGACAACAAGCACAACGACAGAAATCGTATAGTGTCAAGATCTGATCTCGGAGTCGTAGTGTCTGCACAGCCGAAGCTGAATCGTAGAGTGTAGAACTGAGACTTCAACAGATGTGCTCACAATGCCAAGGCAGAATCGTAGAGCAAATACGATTCTCAATAAATAAGCACTCCCAGAATATCCAAAGGAATGAAGCCTCTAGTTGATGCTGCAAAGATACATCCCACCTGAAGGAAACTAGAGAGCACTCAATGAATGGCATGCAAGCTAACAGAAGATCTAAGAATCAACCCAATCAGCATCCAGATTGAGTTGTGATGCCATTTGAGATGAAGTCTTCCATAAGAAGATCATAAGAAGAATTCAGTAGCTAACTATGGAAAGTTAGCAGGTGCAATTGCTGTTAAGTGGTAAGATGACAACGATCTTAGAAATAACCAAGATCGTAGTGTTTACCAAACAAAGAAAGAACTGATGGAGTGTACACAGAGATGCTGGTCAGCTTCTGAAAAACAAGACTAAAGTGATTAAGCATTGGGTCAGTCCATTGACGATAAGTGAACGGGAGATCACAAGGAGAAAGCGAGCTGGACACGCCATAAATCTGAAATGTCTTGTTGTTCAGAAGGGACCAAAATAAAGAGTCAAGCCGTCAGTATCTGAGAGCAGTCGAGGCAAACAGAAGTGTTGAGGCACTGCACGAGAGAAGGAAGAGGTGCTCCACGTTGAAGAGCTAATGAACACTCTTCAAAGATCGTAGTGTTAACTCTACACTTCAATAAGAATCTGTCAACTAGACACTACGATAAGGTCCAAGAAGATGTGCATTAGAATGGCAACGGTTCAACCCGAAGATTAATATTCGAACAAAGCTTATTGAGAGCATCGATGCAAAAGGACAACCTTTGATCGAGAAATCAGAAGGAGGTAATAAAGTCGAATACCTTCCCAAGATATAAAAGTAACATCTCTAATGGGGTAGGTGAAACAGTAGACTGCAGTGTCAGAAAGTCATATTATGTCACATCTGCAGTCTACACCAAATAACTTGAGATCTGCGAGGCAATTTAAAAATCTTTTAACTGCTACTTTCCAACGGGAAGATTGGGAAGCAATATAAATCAACAGAGATTCAAAGATCAAGGGTTCCTGATATTTACCAAGTTGCAGAATAGTTGAGCTATTGGAATGCTAGTGTTGACTCTACGAGTTCCACCAGAGATTAAGAGAACAAGTCTCAGTGACAGTGAGACTACATAGGTGGAAGTGAAGCAAATTTAAAGAAGGACTTAAACAGATCAGAGCTTCACTCAACAAAGATGAGAATGCCACTAAAGATTGCAGCTAAGCTAAGAGCCGAGAAGGCCAAAGAGATAGCATTCAGTAAAGTAGCATAGTACAAAGAAGATCAAGAGAGCCACTCTACAGATCACCATGAACCAAAAGCTGAAAAAGAACAGATGCAGAATCATGTCTGCAAAACATTCAAGAAAGGTTCAAGGATTACTAAGTGCTTGACTAAGTCTAAAAAAAGCTCAGAGACTTAGAAAATCCAGATGGTGATGGTGCACAACTGATATCAGATAAAGATGAGTAAAAAAGAGTGAAGATCAGCTGCACCAGAAAATATGTGGTCCAGACTCGAAGCAGAATACAAAAAAGACTACACCAAGCTGCTAAGTACAAAAGATGTTCAAGCTTAATGACATCTTAGCAGCTCAGCACCAACAACACCAACAATAACAACAAACAACAACAACAAGAAGCCAGGGCCTGAGGGGTACTTGTCCAGAGGGACTAAACAAAGTTCCAAGTCTGCTGGGCTTGAAGAGTTCCTAGGGAACTAGAGGAATTCCAAGGCTGCTGGTCTTGAAGAGTTTTAGTGAACTGAATTTCCAAGGCTGCTGGCCTTGATTAAGTCTTAGTGATTTAGGGTGTTGTCATTCCTTAGTAGAAATCCTGTTAGTTGAAAGCAGAAGAGTGGATTAGGAGCTTGAGTCTCTGAACCACTTAAAATCCCTTGTGTCATTTACTTTATGTCATTTACATTATGTACCTAACTGCTATAACTGCTATGTATGTATTAACTGCTTACAACTTAACTAACTCTATGAACAATGTAATTTTCATTTATTTGTCTATTCATTCATTCATGCGTTCATATATAATATAAACATTTATTCAGTTCTTCGAAACGAATATGTTCAGTTCCTCGAAATGAACTTCATAATTGGTGTTCGGTTGGATGTTCAGTTCTTTGGAACGAAATTTATTGGTGTTCGGTGGGTTATTTATCTATCTTCGGTTATAATAAGGTTAGCTCGATTATCTATATATTCAGTTATGATAAGGTTAATTCTTTATATCTTTGATTGTGATAAGGTCGATTATTTATATCTTTGGTAGTTATAAGGTTGGTTCGGTTGGTTTAAGGTTGGTTCTTTATATGTTCGGTACTAATAAGGGCAAATTTTTATCTATCTTAGGAGTGAACAAGAGGAGTGAGACGGCGATATTGGGAGCCAAAGATATTCGTTCGGCATATAGAGTTCGGGTGTGATTGTTCGCCTTCGACAGATATGAATTTTCAGTTGGTATAAATTTGTATACTCTCTTATTTTAAGTTCCTTATAAATAAGAGACTGGGGCCAAAGTTGGAGTGTGATTATTTGGGTTTAGCCAAGGTGTAGCCCAATTTATTTAATAGACTAGATTTGGTGTTGACCCATCATATATATTTATTTTGACAGTGGGAGAGTCTTTAATAAAGTAATATTGTGTTTCCTTATTTGGTGGGATAAGAAGCTTTAATTTGGAAAGGAATTAATCAGCCATTAAATGCAGTTATAAGGTGATTCTACAAATGACTTCTACTTTTGATTGGATTCTGGTGGACATGACACCTATAAATACAACAATAATAAAGGGTTTAGGAGATACAAGATACAATAGCATATTATATAAATAAATACTTTGTACTATCCATATTATTATAGTGGATTTCTCTCTCTCTACGTGGTTTTTTCACAATTGAGTTTTCACGTAAATTCTTGTGTTCATATTGTATATATCTTTGTTTATATTTATATGAGTGTATTTCGTGAGTTTGATTTCATAATAATATAATCAACCGTTAACGTGATTTTGGCCCACAAATAACTGGTGTTAACGAGATATGGATATTGTGTGCTTTTGTTCTTGGTGTTGATGTTGTGATAAAGACAACCGTGCTCTTTAATGATACAACTATTTCTTTATTATGATATTCAGAGCACTGAAGAACAAGTACAAGGTGTTTTGAATTTTATTGACCTTGCTGGTAGTGAGTGTCTATCTAAAAGCGGATCTACTGGAGACCGGCGGAAAGAAACTCAGGTCATTAAAATAAAACTAATTTTTTTTCTTAGAATTTGTTTTCATAATGGGCATTTCTTAATTGAATAGTTCCTTTTGCAAAATAATTTTTAGGCCATCCACAGGAGTTTATCATTTTTAAGTGATGTTATATTTGCCTTAGGGGCTGTTTGACTAGCACTAAATGGTTTAGTGTCATTTTTTTTTGTTAAATGGGTTGCTGAATGAAGTATTTTTTATAATATTAACTATTATATTAAGTAATATTAAATAATTTTATAACAATTTTGAATTTTTACATAGGGGTAAAATAATAAAAATTTGTTATTTGGATGTTTCACACGTGTCAATTATCAAACAACTTTTTTCGTTCATTATTTATCTCAATTAGCTTATTCAAATTCAGAACAATTTCATTCGGTTTCGTTGAAACAGCCCCTTAGCATAGAAGGAGGAGCATATGTACCTTTTAGGAACTCAAAGCTTTCATATCTTCACCAGGTAAGTGCTTTGAATTAATAAAATGCAACACGGATTTCCTTGCCAATATTTGTCGAACATTAGTTGGTGTTTGTTCACCTATATATGACAATATAATTCCTGAACTTTGGTCTTTGAAGATCCTATTAGTTGCTCCTTAGTGGAAGGTCTTAAGATATTGGTATTTTACAAGAAATTAGAGCAACTCCAAGTGGAAGTGTGTAGCCACAAACTGATGACTTTATATATCTAGCAGACGTTTTTCTTAATGTGGTGTTTTAAACGGTACCATCAGGTGAATATAGATTAAGCAATATGGACCAACTACTGAAGGGATCTTCCTACGAGCTGTTATGTATTTTCGATCCATTTCTCTGTTTCTAACTGCCTCTTTGGTGAAAGAAGGAAAAGGTGGTTAGAATAAGATCATAGTTAACTAGAAAATAGGTTCTGGTACTATATTGTTTATAATGTATATTTGTTGTGTTTATTAATTATATCCTGATCCAATCGATGGTTGTTCGAACAGCCTTGCCCAGGTGGGGACTCGAAGACTCTGATGGTTGTCAATGTTTCTCCTGATCCTTCCTCAGCGGGTGAATCGCTTCGGTTTGCTGAAAGAGTCGATGCTTGTGAGATTGGCATTCCTTGGCGCCAGACAAACATGCGGTCTTCAGGTTCTCGCTTGAGTTATGGCTCTGAGCTTGATAGAATAGAGGTCGTAATTCTTTTTCGTGAAATTCATGTATTGTATCGGGGTGGCCTCTAATCGTAATGCACTTCTAACATAATCTGCCTATATTTTTATATTTTGTACAGTAGAGAGAATACCGAGCATTGTAACAGTGATTATAGGGGCTCTCCATTTTGATTCACATTTGTATTAAACAAATATATGTTAATGTATAGTTGAACAATTCAATTCCTCTGTTCATAAAGTTTATGCTGTTGAACCAACTATAGCTGGCTAACTTTTGCACTTGAGTTGAAATTGAAATCGAAACATTACTTGGATTTTTTGCACTTAAGAAGAAGAAGCACTGCATGGCCAATTTATATGGATAGATTATGCCATTTTAGTCAAGACCTCTTGGAGAATAGCCGTTGTGTCTTCATAATATGATTGTGTCCGAGAAAGATTGTGCTCTTTGACGGCATCTTCAAGCTGTCAAACAGAATGAAAAAGAGTATATTTATTGAGATAATGAAATGCTTGAAAATCTATATATAATACGGAGTCTCCTAGATTGCAAAGTGGAGGTAGTTGCATGTATGTATCCATCTATATATACCTTTTCGACAGTGTCAAACAATCTATTGGCGAGATCAGTGAGAGGCTGCTTATCGTTGATAGAAGCTGCAGAGATGAGTTTGTCGAAATCATAGTACATAAAGGTGGACTTGAGGCGCAAATACTTGCGGACATAACTGAAAGCGTGTGCTCCTATTAAATCACCCAACGCAAGTAGATCAAATGTGTACTTGTACACCCTGTATTGCCTTCCTTTAGTCCCAATATCTGCTATATACACGCCTTTCTTCAGGAAAGACCGAGTCCCCGTCTCCTCATTTGCAATCTCTATAACACCAAATGAACACACACACACATATATACATACATATATATATATGGGTCCTCATCCGTAGCAAACGGTTGCTATGGACACTGTTCAGCAACCATATTTTGCACCGTAGATCATCAGATTGAAAGGCTTAGATGAGTTGAATTATTTCCCTGTGCCGCAGGAGCCTGTAGCGGCATGGACTTATGCTAAATTAGTAAATGATAATTACTATGCTGCCCCTCCATATATGAAAGACTTTAATTTTTTTTCCTCTCCTGCCGCAAGAGGCTATGGCGTCAGGACATCCTGTGCTTGGTTCTCAATTTATATCATTTAGTTATTATGAAAATATATAATGTTATTATAATTTATTTGATCTCACTTTTTATCATTAATTCCATTTTCTCTTTCTCTCTCACACTATATGACAATAATATATCTTATTAATTACTTTTAATAAATAAAAATAGCAATAATAATAATTATTATTATAATGACAAAAATAATAATAACAATAATTATAATAATTATTATAATGACAAAAATAATACTAATAATACTACTACTAAAAATAACAATAATAATAATAATAATAATTATTATTATAATAATAACAATAATAATAATAATAATAATTATTATTATTATTATTATTATTATTATTATTAGTATTAGTATAAGACAATAGTATATCTTATTAATATTATATATTAATTTATTAATATTATATATTTATTATTATTATTTTTATTTTTATCATTATTAGTATTAGTATAAGACAATAGTATATCTTATTAATATTATATATTAATTTATTAATATTATATATTAATTATTATTATTATTATTTTTAAAATTATAATTTTCTACCACCTAGACCAAATAAATTCCTAACAAGAAAAGAAGCTTATGGTATTATAGATCCTTTTGGCGACAACAGATTAGGCAATAGTGGTGAGTCACCTTTCGAAAATATTGGTGGGCACATAATATTAATAAGATATACTATTGTCTTATACTAATACTAATAATAATAATAATAATAATAAAAATAATAATTAATATATAATATTAATAAGATATACTATTGTCTTATACTAATACTAATAATGATAATAATAAAAATAAAAATAAAAATAATAAATATATAATATTAATAAATTAATAAATTAATATATAATATTAATAAGATATACTATTGTCATATACTAATACTAATACTAATTATTATTATTATTATTATTATTATTATTGTTATTGTTATTATAATAATAATAATAATAATTATTATTATTGTTATTATTAGTAGTAGTGTTATTACTATTATTTTTGTCATTATAATAATTATTATAATTATTGTTATTATTATTTTTGTCATTATAATAATAATTATTATTATTGTTATTTTTATTTATTAAAAGCAATTAATTAGATATACTATTGTCTTATAGTGTGAGAGAGAAAGAGAAAAGGGAATTAATGATAAAAAGTGAGAGCAAATAAATTATAATAACATTATTTATATATTTTCATAATAACTAAATGATATAAATTGAGAACCAAGCACAGGATGTCCTGCCGCCATAGCCTCTTGCGGCAGGAGAGGAAAAAAAATTAAAGTCTTTCATATATGGAGGGGCAGCATAGTAATTATCATTTACTAATTTAGCATAAGTCCCTGCTGCTACAGGCTCCTGCGGTAGGGAAATAATTCAACTCATCTAAGCCTTTCAATCTGATGATCTACGGTGCAAAATATGGTTGCTGAACAGTGTCCGTAGCAACCGTTTGCTACGGATGAGGACATATATATATATATATATATATATATATATATATAGAGTCCCGTTCTTAGGCGGACTCAAATGACGGGTTTCAGGACGGACTCCAAAAAAAAGGAAAGGGTCTGGCCATGCTGTCAAAATAAGAGTATTTTTGCCTTTTTTTCTAAATCATTTGCTCCCATTCTCTTCTCTCTTTCCAGGTTCACGTATTCCATTGTTTAGAGAGAAGAAAGACAACGAAGTTGAGTTGAAGGGAGGAAATATTTAGAGAGAGAAACAGTTGCTCCGCTTGTTCCGCCGTTGCTATTCCCTTGTTCGCTGTCAATTTTTTCGATTTGCTTTCTTTCTGTCGAAATCACAGGTAAGATTCCAAATTATGTATCCTAATTATTTAAAAATTTCTTCTGTGATTGACTTTGTTTATGGCGAATCTGGGTAATTTTTCTTCTTCCTCTTTCACTCTCCTAATCTGCTATTTTTCGTTGTTGGGTTTATTAGAATTGATGATGCTTTGATTCTGGTTATTCTCTGATTATTTTAGTTCCGAATATAACATTAATTCCATGGTAGAGTAGAAAATTAGATCCTTAATATTATGAGGATCGAAGGGCACCCTTCAGATTCTAACAACGTGATTAGGAAATTTTTGTGCTTGAATACCAAAAGTAAGTACCAAATTAGAAGAGAATCTGCTCTGCTGATGCGAGTTCTTTAGAACCTGGGCATCAAATTCTACAAGCTTGGCAAAAGAATCTAGTCAAGAACAAGTTATTCTGTTTTGGTTTCTGGTCTACTTTTGTATATATTATAGGTTGATGGATGTTAATGTATATATTATAGGTTTTGGAATCTTTGTAACATTGTATTTTCTAGTTTTTCTGTTTCTTTCAGTTTTATCCTTTTCTTCTTGTGGGATTGTGTGTTTATGGCATACAATAATATGTACTAAGCTGATTGTAAAAGGAGGGAATATAGTACAACTTTTGGGTGTAAGCTTGATTCCATGTGGAGTTTTATTATATAAGCAAGGAGTAACAGAAATGAAAATTTCATATTTAGACTTTTTCAATTTGTTGGAAATTTTGATTATCTCTTTTCTAATGAAATGGTAAATTTCACCTTTTATATGAATTCATGTAATGTGCTCATATAAACATAAAAAATAAAATTCTATTTGGACTTCAGAGAAATATATATTTGAACCAATTTACCACCCTAGCTATAAGACATCAGATTTCCACAGTCTTTACATATACTGGAATTCATAAGAAATTGACTGCACAAATAGGTATTGATAATTGCATTCTAGCTTTATAAACTAATCTCCAATGTAGAACAAAATTCAGGGTATACATATAAGTTGCCCTTAATATTGATATTAATGCATATACATATAATTTGCCTCTTTCTAACCGTTTTAACTTTTAAGATAAATTGGTATCTAACAATGCATATAAGCACCTCCTTAACTGAATTGTAAAATAGTACTAAAATAACTAGAAGTTTGAGCTGATTCTACGATCTACTTGAATTTTAGCTTCATTCATGATTCCAATGAGCTTGTTTTAGTAATTTTATTGACCTTGTGTTATAATATAAATTCTTACTCTTACAAAATTACATGTGAGAAAAAAAAAGGAAAAAAAAAACAAAACAAGTTATAGTATTTTTATTGACCTTGGTTTCTGGTCTACCTTTGCAGTTTTCAAGTTTCTGGTCTACCTTTGCAGTTTTCAAGTTTCACAATGAGCTTGATATTCAAAATATGTACATCCTACATTCCTGGATTGGCATGTCCACCTTCAGCTTATTTTGTTTGCAGGTAACACCAACACTTTGGTTCCAAAAAATAGTTTAAATCCCAACTTCAACACGATGCTACTTTTGTCAAAATTATAAATCTTGATAAATTTCCTTTGTACAAAACATCAAAGCATAATAGTATCTTATATTAACCATATATAATCTTGCAATTATTTTGCAGTGGCTCTTGGCCTTTTTCTCCTTCATGTTCCCTGGAGCAGAATCGGGAACAAGGTCTAAGCTGGGTCCGTGGCACGTTTTCTTTGGCATAGTTATTTTCTTCATGGCAATAGTTACTGCTAAAACTGGTTTGGTGGAGAGGTTCATTTTCTTAAGGCCTGCAGCAAAGCCAAGTAGCACTAGTTGTGAATTTTACTGTTAATTCTCCTCTTTGGAATCTCTGTTGGCTTAGCTGTTATTCTTCCAAGAGGAAGAGTTTACTAAGAATGAGATCTTACATATACTAATGTGATTCAGTAACTTTATTTATTTATGTTACTTTGTTGGTTTTGCTAATGTGATACAATTTGTGTATTGGGATGAATATAATATTATAAATGCATTTTGTTATGGGTTGTAACTTCATTTATTTTATTCTCTGTTTGTAAGGTTGTTTACATTGTGATTTTGCTGCACATGAACTTTGAGAATTGGTCACTGACATCAAATTGCATCTAATACAGAAATAGATCAAATTACATCCAAAATCAGCCACATTACATGGAATTACATCCAAATACATTCAAATTAATCTAAGACAAACCACACACTAATTAGAGTTTTCAAATCTTCCATAGTCTAATACAACCACTTTAAAAGAAGTCCAACATGGCAACCTTAACCAAATATATGAAAGACAAAATCTCATCCATCATTTCCATGTAAAAGTAACAGTGATATTCCTGAAATGAAAAACAAAATGTTGGTTGAAAACTCTATAATTAAAATATCCTTTATAAGAGGAGTTTTACAATCACCTAGAGATGAATAACTATCATTATCTACATATGGGTTGGGAGTTGCGCCGTCATGACAAGGTGAATACCTGCAACAAAAAAGACATTATAAATTCTAAAGATACAACTTCGAAACTATGAAAATGAATTAAAATTTACAAATTTCTTACCGATTTGTAAGCATGAGACAATTTCTTTTGTTCTACAATGGAGATTAGTTTATAAAACTAGAATGCAATTATCAAAATTTCCAACAAATTAAAAAAGCATAAATATGAAATTTTCATTTCTGTTACTCCTTGCTTAGATAATAAAACTCCACATGGAATCAAGCTTACACCCAAAAGTTGTACTATATTCCCTCTTTTTACAATCAACTTAGTACATTTTGTTGTATGCCATAAACACACAATCCCCACAAGAAGAAAAGGATAAAACTGAAAGAAACAGAAAAACTAAAAAATACAATGTTACAAAGATTCCAAAACCTATAATATATACATTAACATCCATCAACCTATAATATATATAAAAGCAGACCAGAAACCAAAACAGAATAACTTGTTCTTGACTAGATTCATTTGCCAAGCTTGTAGAATTGTGAGGGCCTCTTTGTTCTCTGTTTTTTCCATAATTACTTATTAAATCTTCCAAGCAAGTGATTGATGAGTATACAAAACAAAAGTACAAACCATACCTCGCCCAAGTAATCCCCACTTACCTCATGAGAAATCCTCTTATCAAAGAACGCACGACTGAAACCACTAGTATCTCACTTGGTTACAATTTATAAAGTAATTGTAATCTAGTTAGCCCTAACAATCGACCAAATAAACCAGATCTCAGATAAATTATACAAAGAGATGGAAACAGATGAAGAACGCATAGCAAGAAAACTTAAACAGGTCCTACGGCTGAGGAAGCAGACTCTTCAGACATTGCAACTTACTTTTGTATATGGAGAAAACAGAGAACAAAGAGCCCTCAAATAAACAATACATTTTGCCCAAAACAAACCCTAGATTTCTTTCAAATCAAACAGAAATTACAAAATTAAGTCCTCTTTGTAGGAATCTTTACCTTCCGATTTGCAACACCACCTGTTTGATCGCCTTTTTACCCTTCCGATTTGCTTTCGGCGAGCTGATAGAGAGAGAAGGACACGATCGCTGATATATAGAGAGAGAGGGAAGAGAGAGATAGCGTGTCATTTCTTTGCTTTAGCTTAGTCCGTCATTTTAGTCCGTCATTTATATCTTTGATTGTGATAAGGTCGATTATTTATATCTTTGGTAGTTATAAGGTTGGTTCGGTTGGTTTAAGGTTGGTTCTTTATATGTTCGGTACTAATAAGGGCAAATTTTTATCTATCTTAGGAGTGAACAAGAGGAGTGAGACGGCGATATTGGGAGCCAAAGATATTCGTTCGGCATATAGAGTTCGGGTGTGATTGTTCGCCTTCGACAGATATGAATTTTCAGTTGGTATAAATTTGTATACTCTCTTATTTTAAGTTCCTTATAAATAAGAGACTGGGGCCAAAGTTGGAGTGTGATTATTTGGGTTTAGCCAAGGTGTAGCCCAATTTATTTAATAGACTAGATTTGGTGTTGACCCATCATATATATTTATTTTGACAGTGGGAGAGTCTTTAATAAAGTAATATTGTGTTTCCTTATTTGGTGGGATAAGAAGCTTTAATTTGGAAAGGAATTAATCAGCCATTAAATGCAGTTATAAGGTGATTCTACAAATGACTTCTACTTTTGATTGGATTCTGGTGGACATGACACCTATAAATACAACAATAATAAAGGGTTTAGGAGATACAAGATACAATAGCATATTATATAAATAAATACTTTGTACTATCCATATTATTATAGTGGATTTCTCTCTCTCTACGTGGTTTTTTCACAATTGAGTTTTCACGTAAATTCTTGTGTTCATATTGTATATATCTTTGTTTATATTTATATGAGTGTATTTCGTGAGTTTGATTTCATAATAATATAATCAACCGTTAACGTGATTTTGGCCCACAAATAACTGGTGTTAACGAGGTATGGATATTGTGTGCTTTTGTTCTTGGTGTTGATGTTGTGATAAAGACAACCGTGCTCTTTAATGATACAACTATTTCTTTATTATGATATTCAGAGCACTGAAGAACAAGTACAAGGTGTTTTGAATTTTATTGACCTTGCTGGTAGTGAGTGTCTATCTAAAAGCGGATCTACTGGAGACCGGCGGAAAGAAACTCAGGTCATTAAAATAAAACTAATTTTTTTTCTTAGAATTTGTTTTCATAATGGGCATTTCTTAATTGAATAGTTCCTTTTGCAAAATAATTTTTAGGCCATCCACAGGAGTTTATCATCTTTAAGTGATGTTATATTTGCCTTAGGGGCTGTTTGACTAGCACTAAATGGTTTAGTGTCATTTTTTTTTGTTAAATGGGTTGCTGAATGAAGTATTTTTTATAATATTAACTATTATATTAAGTAATATTAAATAATTTTATAACAATTTTGAATTTTTACAGAGGGGTAAAATAATAAAAATTTGTTATTTGGATGTTTCACACGTGTCAATTATCAAACAACTTTTTTCGTTCATTATTTATCTCAATTAGCTTATTCAAATTCAGAACAATTTCATTCGGTTTCGTTGAAACAGCCCCTTAGCATAGAAGGAGGAGCATATGTACCTTTTAGGAACTCAAAGCTTTCATATCTTCACCAGGTAAGTGCTTTGAATTAATAAAATGCAACACGGATTTCCTTGCCAATATTTGTCGAACATTAGTTGGTGTTTGTTCACCTATATATGACAATATAATTCCTGAACTTTGGTCTTTGAAGATCCTATTAGTTTCTCCTTAGTGGAAGGTCTTAAGATATTGGTATTTTACAAGAAATTAGAGCAACTCCAAGTGGAAGTGTGTAGCCACAAACTGATGACTTTATATATCTAGCAGACGTTTTTCTTAATGTGGTGTTTTAAACGGTACCATCAGGTGAATATAGATTAAGCAATATGGACCAACTACTGAAGGGATCTTCCTACGAGCTGTTATGTATTTTCGATCCATTTCTCTGTTTCTAACTGCCTCTTTGGTGAAAGAAGGAAAAGGTGGTTAGAATAAGATCATAGTTAACTAGAAAATAGGTTCTGGTACTATATTGTTTATAATGTATATTTGTTGTGTTTATTAATTATATCCTGATCCAATCGATGGTTGTTCGAACAGCCTTGCCCAGGTGGGGACTCGAAGACTCTGATGGTTGTCAATGTTTCTCCTGATCCTTCCTCAGCGGGTGAATCGCTTCGGTTTGCTGAAAGAGTCGATGCTTGTGAGATTGGCATTCCTTGGCGCCAGACAAACATGCGGTCTTCAGGTTCTCGCTTGAGTTATGGCTCTGAGCTTGATAGAATAGAGGTCGTAATTCTTTTTCGTGAAATTCATGTATTGTATCGGGGTGGCCTCTAATCGTAATGCACTTCTAACATAATCTGCCTATATTTTTATATTTTGTACAGTAGAGAGAATACCGAGCATTGTAACAGTGATTATAGGGGCTCTCCATTTTGATTCACATTTGTATTAAACAAATATATGTTAATGTATAGTTGAACAATTCAATTCCTCTGTTCATAAAGTTTATGCTGTTGAACCAACTATAGCTGGCTAACTTTTGCACTTGAGTTGAAATTGAAATCGAAACATTACTTGGATTTTTTGCACTTAAGAAGAAGAAGCACTGCATGGCCAATTTATATGGATAGATTATGCCATTTTAGTCAAGACCTCTTGGAGAATAGCCGTTGTGTCTTCATAATATGATT
The DNA here is from genome assembly GCA_020205505.1 of Panax japonicus. NCBI lineage: Eukaryota > Viridiplantae > Streptophyta > Magnoliopsida > Apiales > Araliaceae > Panax > Panax japonicus. Next base: position 134,246 of record CM035093.1, on the reverse strand, counting down.
GTGTCCGAGAAAGATTGTGCTCTTTGACGGCATCTTCAAGCTGTCAAACAGAATGAAAAAGAGTATATTTATTGAGATAATGAAATGCTTGAAAATCTATATATAATACGGAGTCTCCTAGATTGCAAAGTGGAGGTAGTTGCATGTATGTATCCATCTATATATACCTTTTCGACAGTGTCAAACAATCTATTGGCGAGATCAGTGAGAGGCTGCTTATCGTTGATAGAAGCTGCAGAGATGAGTTTGTCGAAATCATAGTACATAAAGGTGGACTTGAGGCGCAAATACTTGCGGACATAACTGAAAGCGTGTGCTCCTATTAAATCACCCAACGCAAGTAGATCAAATGTGTACTTGTACACCCTGTATTGCCTTCCTTTAGTCCCAATATCTGCTATATACACGCCTTTCTTCAGGAAAGACCGAGTCCCCGTCTCCTCATTTGCAATCTCTATAACACCAAATGAACACACACACACATATATACATACATATATATATATGGGTCCTCATCCGTAGCAAACGGTTGCTATGGACACTGTTCAGCAACCATATTTTGCACCGTAGATCATCAGATTGAAAGGCTTAGATGAGTTGAATTATTTCCCTGTGCCGCAGGAGCCTGTAGCGGCATGGACTTATGCTAAATTAGTAAATGATAATTACTATGCTGCCCCTCCATATATGAAAGACTTTAATTTTTTTTCCTCTCCTGCCGCAAGAGGCTATGGCGTCAGGACATCCTGTGCTTGGTTCTCAATTTATATCATTTAGTTATTATGAAAATATATAATGTTATTATAATTTATTTGATCTCACTTTTTATCATTAATTCCATTTTCTCTTTCTCTCTCACACTATATGACAATAATATATCTTATTAATTACTTTTAATAAATAAAAATAGCAATAATAATAATTATTATTATAATGACAAAAATAATAATAACAATAATTATAATAATTATTATAATGACAAAAATAATACTAATAATACTACTACTAAAAATAACAATAATAATAATAATAATTATTATTATAATAATAACAATAATAATAATAATAATATATTATTATTATTATTATTATTATTATTATTAGTATTAGTATAAGACAATAGTATATCTTATTAATATTATATATTAATTTATTAATATTATATATTTATTATTATTATTTTTATTTTTATCATTATTAGTATTAGTATAAGACAATAGTATATCTTATTAATATTATATATTAATTTATTAATATTATATATTAATTATTATTATTATTATTTTTAAAATTATAATTTTCTACCACCTAGACCAAATAAATTCCTAACAAGAAAAGAAGCTTATGGTATTATAGATCCTTTTGGCGACAACAGATTAGGCAATAGTGGTGAGTCACCTTTCGAAAATATTGGTGGGCACATAATATTAATAAGATATACTATTGTCTTATACTAATACTAATAATAATAATAATAATAATAAAAATAATAATTAATATATAATATTAATAAGATATACTATTGTCTTATACTAATACTAATAATGATAATAATAAAAATAAAAATAAAAATAATAAATATATAATATTAATAAATTAATAAATTAATATATAATATTAATAAGATATACTATTGTCATATACTAATACTAATACTAATTATTATTATTATTATTATTATTATTGTTATTGTTATTATAATAATAATAATAATAATTATTATTATTGTTATTATTAGTAGTAGTGTTATTACTATTATTTTTGTCATTATAATAATTATTATAATTATTGTTATTATTATTTTTGTCATTATAATAATAATTATTATTATTGTTATTTTTATTTATTAAAAGCAATTAATTAGATATACTATTGTCTTATAGTGTGAGAGAGAAAGAGAAAAGGGAATTAATGATAAAAAGTGAGAGCAAATAAATTATAATAACATTATTTATATATTTTCATAATAACTAAATGATATAAATTGAGAACCAAGCACAGGATGTCCTGCCGCCATAGCCTCTTGCGGCAGGAGAGGAAAAAAAATTAAAGTCTTTCATATATGGAGGGGCAGCATAGTAATTATCATTTACTAATTTAGCATAAGTCCCTGCTGCTACAGGCTCCTGCGGCAGGGAAATAATTCAACTCATCTAAGCCTTTCAATCTGATGATCTACGGTGCAAAATATGGTTGCTGAACAGTGTCCGTAGCAACCGTTTGCTACGGATGAGGACATATATATATATTATATATATATATATATATATATATATATATTGTGAGGCTGTCATTTCTCCCTGCAATTTTTTATTTTATCTATATGTATATCTACTAGTGTATATCTAGATAGTTCTTGGACTTATTTCGCAAGGCCCTTCTCTCTTCTCTTTTTAACTTAATTAATTTGCATAAAATGGCTTCCGATACCCTGCATCTCCAAACAATCAAACCCTATAAGAATTGGTCTCAGATCCAGTTAACTAAAACTCCATCCCCATCTTTTGCATTGTTATTATTCCCTACACAACAGCCGCAACCGCATCTTTCCATCTACCACTCAAAACCCTTTCATAAATCTCCCTTTCTCCTCCAGTGCAATTGTAGTGTCTCTTCAATCTCTCCTCCCTCCTCCAAAGAAGAATCCATACTCCAAGCCAAAACTTGCCTCTCTACCACCCTAGAAAAGCCCCTCAACAACCTCAAACTGGCCGGAAAACTCAAGAAACTGAAGCAACCCAGATTCCGGCTCGAAATTCCGGTTGTGGACGATGACTCTCCGGCTTCCCTCTCTCAACTCGCTCTCGAGATTTTTGGGGACATGCCCATTAAAAGGAAAGGCTCTGCTGTCAAGATACTAATTTTATGGCCAAATCCCAATTTAAAGGAAGCTGCCGCTAAAGCCTTTGAGTCATACTCATCAAACCCAGTTGAACACATGGATGTTTCATCCATTACCGATTGGGAAGACAGAAATTTTAGCTCCTCTGACATGGCAGTATTTTTGGCGCCAGAAACTTCGCAATTGACAGTTATGAAAACCGTTACTGACCGTTTTTATCCGAGGCCAGTGGCAATTTTCAATCCCAGATGGGGGTTTGATGAGGAGGGCGGTTTTGGTGAGCTGGGTGGTTTTGTGGGTTCGTTTGAGGTGGTGTATTCATTTACTGGTTTGGAGGTAAGAGGGATATTGAGCAGGAGAAAAGGGGTGATTTTCAAGTGCGTTAGCAATGGGGTTTTGAGTGGTGAAAAATGGAGTGTGTTCGTTGAAGAAGAAGGAAACTTGAAAGTGGTTTCGAGATTCAAGGAACGGCCATCTATCGCGGAGGTTGAGAATGTTTTGTATAATTTAATGGCCATCAATTCACCTGTTACAAAGTCTGCAAAGTTTCTCAAGGATTTGGTGTCGATTGTAACCGGCAAAAAGTAAGGGCAATTGAACACCTGCGATTTCCCCCCTGAATTCTTTTGTGTAGCTTTTACCATTTAAAACTTTTTGAATGAAACCTGTTGGACTGATGACTTGAGAATTTTTTGTAATAATTGGTTGTTACTGAATGCGCATCAATTATATATTTATCGTTTTTTCCGCGGCTGTTGCTGAATGTGCATCAATAATTTTCAAAAAATGAACTTTATTTTTTTGAAGAACACACAACTCCAACCAAGTAGAATTGAGGTCCCATTGCAGTCTTTGTCTCTCCCTTGTTTTCTTCTTTTCATATACATGAAGCCTGGTCAGCATAGCTAGCTCGCCTCTCTCTGCATCCATCCTAAGATGTTCTGATATGACAACCTTCGATAGAATTATCGGAGTTGACATACTTAGTCCGAAATATCCCAAGTTGTGGCCTGTGGGAATGATGTATCCAGTCAAGGTTTAGCTCAGTCATTAAAATGAATGACGCCAGCAGTTTAAGCATTAAAAATGCTTGTATTATCCTGGTAACCGTAGTCCCAACATGTGCCAGAAGGGATCAATAATTTTAACATGGCCCTGGAAAGCTATCAAACTTGGAGGATGAGTTCATAGTTGTTACAAAACTTAGGTGCGGAACAGGGATTCCGGCGGAATAGCGGGACCAAATCCTGTACTGGTACACCTATTTATATACTATGTGATATGATATGAAGAAATGGAAAGAAGGGGGAGATAAATTAATTAATTAATTATTTTTTTTTAAAAAAAAAAATATTTATCTTCGTTTACGTATCTCTCTCATACTTCCGACGGGGATCCGGTTAGCATGAAGTTTATTTTTGGGTAAGTTGGTCAATTGACCAATAGAATATTGACACACATTGAGCCTCGTCTGCGTGTCAGTAATATTGACCAATTGACCAACTTATCCAAAATAAACTTCATGCTAACCACTTCCGACGGAGAGAGAGATTCGGTGCAAAGCACAAGGACGATTCAGATTCATTCTAAATTAATTCTTCTAACTTAATCTAAAGGCTCATATTTTTTTCCATCCAAATCAAATTCACTCATACACCCCACTCTCTCTCATGTTCGCGCACAAAATCTTTCTCTCTTCTCTCTTCTTCACACACACAAATAATAATAATAATAGTAGTAGTAGTAGTAGTACAAATAATATCTTATATAATAAAACAGAACCCATTTTGAATCTTTCATTTGACAAAAGCACAAGGACGGTTCAGATTCATTCTAACTTAATTCTTCCAACTTAATCTAAAGGCTCATATTTCTTCCCGCCCAAATCAAATTCACTCATACACCCTACTCTCTCATGTTCACACACAAAATCTTTCTCTCTCCTCTCTTCTTCACACACACACACACAAATAAATAATAATAATAATAATAATAGTAACAAATAATAATTATAATAGTACTACTACTACTACTAATAATAATAATTATTATTATTATTATAATTAGTACTATTATAATAGTAGTAATAATAAAAATGCTCACATTTTATCTCACACTAAAAATTTTCGCCCAAATCAAATTCACCCCTAAAAATTCTTGTCCAAATCAAATAACAATAATAATAACAATAATGATAATAATTATAATAATAATTATTATTATAATAATAGTAGTAGTAATAAAAATAAAAATAATAATAACACTAATAATAATTATAATTATAATATTAATGATAATAATAATAATAATAATAATAATAATGATGATGATGATGATGATAATAGTAATAATTTTAATAATAATAATTTATTAAAATAATTATAATTATAATAATAGTAATAATTTGAATAATAATAATTATTATTATTGTTATTATAATAGTAATAATTATTATAATAGTAATTATTATTATTATTATAACTATAATTGTAATAGTAATAATTGTAATAATTATAATAATAATTATGATAATAGTAATAATAATAACAAAAATAATAACAATAATAATAATAATAATAATAATAATAATAATAATAATTGTTATTATGGTGGTGTGGTGAATTATGAAAATTGTTATTGATGATTTTTAAGTTTTGTGAATAGGTTTAGATTTTTTTGGATATTTATTTTTAAAGAAAAATTAATTATTGGGGAGGTTTGGTGAATTATGATAATTTTTATATCTGATTGTATGTTATTTTAGGTTACAAAAAATCTTTAGGTAGTGTAGTATTTTTTGAATTTTAATCTAATTTTTCGTTACGTCGTGTCTTTAGGCACAGACAATTACTAGTAAGTTTATATTGTGATAGTTATACATTTATAGAAAAAATTAAGAAAGAAGGATGTATTCAATTAAGACTTTTAAAGCTTGGTTGTATTCAATCAAGATATTTAAAGAGTTTATTTTTGGTATTCAATTACAACTTTTGTAATATTTTTAAAAATTAGGTGATATTGAATTGAGACTTTTACAAAGTCTATAAAAGTATTTTTGGTATTACTTATTTTTTTATATTTCTATCAAATGGTAGAGTTTAATCGATTTTTTTAAAAAAAAGATGCACATATTCAAAGTTTAACCTCATTTTTAAATATTTCTAAAGATGTCTACATACTTAAGAAAGGGAGAAAATAAACAGGAAAAAGAGAGAATAAACGAAATTACCTATGGGGTATAGTTTTATTATCAAAGCTTGATTTGATTCATTAACTATATTAGAATCTTGTATGTATAGATTATTTTAAACAAATGTTAAAAATTGAAAATTACGGCTCATCTCCATTATACTTTCTCTTCTTCGAAACGTTAATTATTTGATCATAATAATTTTATTAGTAATGATCAAAATATAATAAAAGTCAATAATATTAAAATCAATTCTATTAAAAATTAATATTATTAAAAATGTTTCTAATGTTAAAAGTTTAAAAGAATTTCAACTAGCGAAATTTTGATAAAAAAATCTTCATCTTCATTAAATGGTGAAAAAATATTGAATTACATCTATAGCGTATACAGTATAGAAGTATAGATATAAATAGAGTTTTACAAGGAAAGTATATAGCTAAATAAATAATGTAACTAAATATGAAATATATTTTAAAATTTTAAAAAGTAGTATGTAAAAGAAAATAAATCTTGAGTGCAAATGCTATGGATATGTATATCACTTAATAATAAAGGTTAGACTCAAAAATTATTATTTTCACATAAATAATAAGTTAATTTCAAAATTTCTTCCCACAGAAATAAATAATAAAGTAAATCAATTAAATCTTTTATAACTAATAAAATAAAAATTGTGAAAAATATTGTTTCGCTAAATTATAAATTAAATCAATTAAATCTTTTGTTATTTGTTAAAAATTATAAATTGTTAGTTTAGTAATAATGACTTGACAGGAAAACAACAACAAACAATTTTAAAATCGAAATTGTTATTTAATATTATTGTTGGCAGAAAATGACGTTTTTTTGTGAAAACTAAAAATTATGAAATATGACATTTTCTTGTAATAGACTAGGTATGATCTAATAATTCAACTTCAACAATGTCTTTTATAGCAAATTAAGTTATGACATGGTCATAATATTTTAACATTATTTAATATCGTACTCATTTCATCTAAACTATTAGATCTTTGTTTGATTTTTTAACAATTAATATAAGCTTCGAGATATATTATAAGTATACAAAAGTATACCACAGTCTTGATAAAAAATCTATTAAAATATGTTACTTATTTCATGAAATCTTCAAAAGTATACCTCCATGTTTGTTGTCACTGCTATGACTATTATCATTTTGCCGGCTGCAATCTTTTGGTTGGGCTGACTCATTATCGCGCTCCAATAATTAAGCCCTATTTACAACATCTGAATATAAATAAAGTTTGTGAGAAATGAATTATTGACGAATTTCGGGCATCAAAACTGGTAGAAAAATTCACGTTATACGTTCCTCATTATCTACAAAATGGGATGCAAACCACGATAACTCCGCAAACTTTGCCTCGTATTGCGATACAGTCATATTATGTTGTTCCAACTTAATAAATTTCACCCCTTCATGTGACGAATACTCTCTGGAAAGTACTTGTCTTTGAACAATTCTTGGAACTTCTCCCAAGACATCTTCAGTGCGGAAAGATGAGAACGTTTTACAGATTTTCAACAGTAATTTGCCTCTCCTCGTAACATGAAGGTGGAAAAGGGAACATTTTGCTCCTCGGAGCATCCTAAGACATCAAATATCTTGGTGATCTGCTTAATCGACGTCTCTATCTCTAGTGGCTCTGGCTTTCCCAAAAACTCCGGTGGTCCCAGCTCCTTGAATTGCTTAGCAGTGACCAGCCGAGAGTTGTCATTGATTCCACATGTATTTTTAACAGGAATCTCTCTCTTTTGGTGTTGCATGAATTGTAGAAAGCTCATAAACATCTCATCATTCATCATTTGGTCGGTGTTGTTATTTACATGAGGATTATTGCCTTCCTAATGTATATTATCCTGGTTATTGATTGGCGGTGTCTCAACGGTCTTACGTGCTCCATTGTTTATCTCAAAATTTTCAGATGCCATTTTTAAATACTGCCACAAAACAAGGGTTAATTGACATGCCACGTATTATCCCTATATTCCGACCGAACAATTAAATAATAAATAAAATTAGGTAGGACACACTAGAGTAGGATTTACTCATCTCTCCCCTCCTACTTCTAGCCTCCGATATCCACCAGGGATCATATCCCTAAGTTTTGATACCAAATGTGACGCCCCCAAAATAGGTCCATACAACCCATTGTGAGTCGTCAAATACATGATACAGAATTCAAATACAAACTTAATTTACACAATTATTAATTATCGTACAGAATACGACAAAATATAAGCTGAGAGTTTTAACATGAATATTGTCTCGTAGACAGTATCCAAACTCAAATGGAGTTTGTAAGGAATAAACATGTGAATGATATTCCTATTTATATATGATTTGATTATGATATATATATGAATGAATATGCAAGTATGCTTGCATTAAGAAAAGCTGTAAAGTCCTCTGATAGAGTATAGAAATATATGTACAAGGACTTAGAATGAATTGATCAAATGTGTTAGGTTGATCCTATATAAGCAGAACAGCTTTGTAAAGTCCTTAAAAAGAAATGATGTATAAGGAATATAAACATAGAAAGATCAAACATGTTAGGTTGATCTTATGATTTAATAGATAGGTTTATCTGATTGTCGAGCACTGCACCAAAAATTGTAGTCTGCCAGGAGAGTCAAGGATAACTCGAGAGCTATCGAGGCAAAATCGTAGTCTGTAAGATAGTAGATCTCGGAGCTCGTAGACTTCCAGAGGAGACAAAGAAGGATCGTAATGTGTCGATTAAAGCTTCCTCGGAGCCGTATACTGCTGAGGAAGTCATGTTCAGAATCGAAGAGACAGCCTGCCTACGTGCCGACCGAGCATCTGCCAAAGTCATGTCAAGAATCGTAGACTACACTCGGAGTCATAGAGTCTACTAACGGCCAAGTCAAGGATCGTAGACTACACTCAGAATCGTAGAGTCTACTGATCGTATCAAAGGCAAAAATCTTAGTCGAGCAAGATCAAATGAAGACAGCAAGCACAACGAAAGAAATCATAGTGTCAAGATTTGATCTCGGAATCGTAGTATCTACATAGCCGAAGATGAATCGTAGAGTATAGAACTAAGACCTCAATAGATGTGCTCACAAAGCCAAAGAAGAATCATAGAGCAAACATGATTCTCAACAATTGAGTACTCCTAGAATATCCAAATGAATGAAGCCTCTAGTTGGTACTCTAAGGATACTTCTCACCTAAAGGAAGCTAGAGAGCACTCAACGAATGGCATGCAAGCTATTAGAATATCTAAGCATCAACTTAATCAGTATCCAAATTGATTTGTGAAGCCATTCATGATAAAGTCTTCTACAAGATGATCATAAGAAGACTTCAATAGCTAACTAAGGAAAGTCTGCTTATGCAGTAGCTGTCAAGTAGAAAGATGACAATGATCTTGGAAGTAACCAGGATCATAGTGTTTGCCAAATAAAGGAGGAACTAATGGAGTATATACAAAGATATTGGTCTGCCTCTGAAGAACAAGGCTAAAGTGATTAAGCATTGGGTCAGTCCATTGATGATAAGTGAACGGGAGATCACAAGGAGAAACCGAGCTGGACACGCCACAAATCTGAAGTGTCTTGTTATTTAGAAGGGGCCAGAGCAAGGATTCAAGCCATCAGTATCTGAGAACAGTTGAGGCAAACAGAAGTGTTGAAGCACTATACGAAAGAAGGAAGAGTTGTTTTTCACTAGAGATCAAGTGAACGCTCTTCAAGATCGTAGTGTTGACTCTACATGTCAATAAGCATCAGTCAATAAGACACTATAATCAGGTCCGAGAAGAAGTGCATCAGAATCGTTGAGTTTGAACAACTGAGGATTGAAGCATTGGCAACGGTTCAATCTGAAGGTTGACATTCAGACAAAAGCTTATAGAGAGCATCGATGTAAGGACAACCTCTGATCAAGAAATCCGAAGGGAGAAATAAAGTCGACAACCTGCCCGAGACATCAAAGTAACATATCTGACGGGGTAGGTGAAACTGTTGACTACAGTGTTAGAAAGACAGAAGAAGATGTCATGTCACATCTACAGTCTGCACCAATTAAATCGAGATATGCGAAGTAATTTGAATAGCTTTCAACGGCCACTTTCCAACGGGAAGATTGAGAAGTATTATAAATCAACAGAGCTTCAAAAATCAAGATTTGCTGAAAGATGAGAACTTCTCCCAAGACATCTTCAGTTCGGAAAGATGAGAACGTTTTACAGATTTTCAACAGTAATCTGCCTCTCTTCGCAACATGAAGGTGGAAAAGGGAACCTTTTGCTCCTCGGAGCATCCTAAGATATCAAATATCTTGGTGATCTGCTTAATCCACTTCTCTACCTTAAGTGGCTCAAGTTTTCCCAAAAACTCTGGTGGTCCCAGCTCCTTGAATTGCTTAGCAGTGACCAGCCGAGAGTTGTTATTGATTCCACATGAATTTTGAACAGGAATCTCTCTCTTTTGGTGTTCCATGAATTATAGAAAGCTCATAAACATCCAATCGTTCATCATTTGGTCGGTGTTGTTGTTTAAATGAGGATTATTGCCTTCCTAATGTATATTATCCTAGTTATTGATTTGCGGTGTCTCAACGGTCTCAGGTACTCCATTGTTTATCTCAAAATTTTCATATGCCATTTTTAAATACTGCCACAAAACAAGGGTTAATTGATATGCCACATATTATCCATATATTTCGACCGACCAATTAAATAACAAATAAAGTTAGGTAGGACACACTAGCGAAGGATTTACTCATCTCTCCACTCCTACTTCTTGCCTCCGATATCCGCCAGGGATCATATCCCTAAGTTTTGATACCAAATGTGACGCCCCCAAAATAGGTCCATACAACCCATTGTGATTCGTCAAATACATGATACAGAATTCAAATACAAACTTAATTTACACAATTATTAATTATCGTGCAGAATACGACAAAATATAAGCTGAGAGTTTTAATACGAATATTGTCTCGTAGACAATATCCAAACTCAAATGGAGTCTGTAAGGAATAAACATGTGAATGATATTCCTATTTATATATGATTTGATTATGATATATATATATATATGAATGAATATGCAAGTATGCTTGCATTAAGAAAAACTGTAAAGTCCTCTGATAGAGTATAGAAATATATGTACAAGGACTTAGAATGAATTGATCAAATGTGTTAGGTTGATCCTATATAAGCAAAACAACTTTGTAAAGTCCTTAAAAAGAAATGATGTATAAGGACTATAAACATAGACAGATCAAACATGTTAGGTTGATCTTATGATGTAATAGATAGGTGTATCTGATCGTCGAGCACTGCACCAAAAATTGTAGTCTTCCAGGAGAGTCAAGGATAACTCGATAGTTATCGAGGCAGAATCGTAGTTTGTAAGATAGTAGATCTCGGAGTTCGTAGACTTCCAGGAGAGACAAGGAAGGATCGTAGTGTGTCGATTAAAGCTTCCTCGGAGTCGTAGACAGTTGAGGAAGTCATGTTCAGAATCGTAGAGACAGCCTGCCTACGAGCCGACCGAGCATCTGCCAAAGTCAAGTCAAGAATCGTAGACTACACTCGGAGTCGTAGAGTCTACTAACGGCCAAGTCAAGGATCGTAGACTACACTCAGAATCATAGAGTCTACTGATCGTATCAAAGGCAAAAATCTTAGTCGAGCAAGATCAAATGATGACAGCAAGCACAACAAAAGAAATCATAGTGTCAAGATTTGATCTCGGAATCGTAGTATCTACATAGCCGAAGCTGAATCGTAGAGTATAGAACTAAGACCTCAATAGATGTGCTCACAAAGCCAAAGAAGAATCATAGAGCAAACACGATTCTCAACAATTGAGTACTCCTAGAATATCCAAATGAATGAAGCCTCTAGTTGGTACTCTAAGGATACTTCTCACCTAAAGGAAGCTAGAGAGCACTCAACGAATGACATGCAAGCTATTAAAAGATCTAAGCATCAACTTAATCAATATCCAAATTGATTTATGAAGCCATTCATGATAAAGTCTTCCATAAGATGATCATAAGAAGACTTCAATAGCTGACTAAGGAAAGTCATCTTGTGCAATAGCTGTCAAGTAGAAAGATGACAATGATCTTAGAAGTAACCAGGATCGTAGTGTTTGCCAAACGAAGGAGGAACTAATGGAGTATATACAAAGATACTGGTCTGCCTCTGTAGAACAAGGCTAAAGTGATTAAGCATTGGGTCAGTCCATTGATGATAAGTGAACGGGAGATTACAAGGAGAAAGCGAGCTGGACACGCCACAAATCTGAAGTGTCTTGTTATTCAGAAGGGGCTAGAGCAAGGAGTCAAGCCATCAGTATCTGAGAACAGTTGAGGCAAACAGAAGTGTTGAAGCACTGCAAAAAAGAAGGAAGAATTGTTTTTCACTAGAGATCAAGTGAACACTCTTCAAGATCGTAGTGTTGACTCTACATGTCAATAAGCATCAGTCAATAAGACACTACAATCAGGTCCGAGAAGAAGTGCATCAGAATCGTTGAGTTCGAATAACTGAGGATTGAAGCATTGACAACGGTTCAATCTGAAGGTTGACATTTAGACAAAAGCTTATAGAGAGCATCGATGCAAGGACAACCTTTGATCAAGAAATTCGAAGGGAGAAATAAAGTCGATGACCTGCCCGAGACATCAAAGTAACATATCTGACGGGGTAGGTGAAACAGTAGACTGCAGTGTCAGAAAGTCAGAAAAAGATGTCATGTTAAATCTGTAGTCTGCAGCAATTAACTCGAGATCTGCGAAGTAATTTGAATAGCTTTCAATGGCCACTTTCCAACGGGAAGATTGGGAAGTAGTATAAATCAACAGAGCTTCAAAGATCAAGAGTTGCTGATAATTGTTATGTTGCAAAATCGTTGAGTTGGTGAATGCTATTGTTGACTCTACGAGTTCCACCAAAGATCAAAAGAACAAGTCTCAGTGACAATGAGACTACCAAGGTGGAAGTGAAGCAGCTTTGAAGAAGAACTCAAACAGATCAGAGCTTCACTCAACAAAGATGAGAATGCCACTAAAGATGGCAGCCAAGTTGAGAGCCGAGAAGGCCAAGAAGATAGCATTCAGGAAAGTGGCTGAGTACAAAGAAGATCAAGAGAGCCACTCTACGAATCACCATGAATCAAAAGCTAAAACTGAACAAGTGCAGGATCATGTCTGCAAAACATTCATGAAGGGTTCAGGGATTGCTAAGTGCCAGACAAAGTCTACCAAAAGCACAGAAACTTAGCCAATCCAGATGGTGATGGTGACCAGCTGATACAAGACGAAGATGATCAGAAAAGAATAAAGATCAGGTGCACCAAAGAAGATGTGGTCCAGACATAAAGAAAAAAGCAAAGAGGACCACACCAAGCTGCTAAGAACAAAGGATGTTCTGAGCTTAATGACATCTTAGCAGCTCAACACCAACAACAACAACAACTACAACAACAAGAAGCCAGGGCCTGAGGGGTCCTTGTCCGGAGGGACTAAATCAAGTTCCAAGCCTGCTGGGCTTGAAGAGTTCCTAGGGAACTAGAGAATTTCCAAGGCTGCTGGCCTTGAAGAGTTATTAGTGAACTGAAGTCCCAAGGCTGCTGGCCTTGAAGGAATCTTAGTGATTCAGGGTGCTGCCCTTTCTTAGTGAAAATCCTGCTAGTTGAAAGCAGAAGAGTGGATTAAGAGCTTGAGTCTCTGAACCACCTAAAAACCACATGTGTCTTTTACTTTATGTTATTTACCTTATGTACATTAACTGCTATAACTGTTATGTATGTGTTAATTGCTTACTACTAAATTAACTCTATGAACAATGTATGATTGATTATGAATATATCAATGAATGAGATCTTTTACTTACTCCGATGTGCTTGAAAAGATTCTTATGTTTGTCATATGCTACTTAATGAGTAATACAAAATAAACGAGAAAAAGTATTTGAAATTCAAAGGATCTATTCAACCCCCCATCCCTTCTAGATCTATATTGTGCTTGCTGGGAACTAACAGAGTCCTCATTAAAATTATTATCACACTATTTATAAAATAGTGAGGACTACTATAGCCACCATCTTGGACCGTCACTCCATTTCCCGACTAGTCTCAGCTATATTCTCATTTTTTTGAAGAGAACAATAAAAGAAAAGGGTGAACTCAACTAGCCCAGTAAAGAATATTATGACTAAGATAATATAGAATAAATTATCTTTAGTCTTCAACAGTATAAAAAATGATAGAATACAATAGACAACAAGTTTAACTGAATCGGAACAAGCAATCCATTAGAAGAGTCAAGTAGAGTATGATGTCTACTATCTTCTATGATTTAAAAGTTCATCATCAATGTTTTATCACTGTACACAACTCAATAAATAATCCACATCATCGAATTATCCATGCACTACGGGCCAAGTATATTCGTTAGTATCATCAATAGTCATGATCATGCCAAACAACAGTTCATCTATGCACTACGTGCCAAAGAGGGCTTTCACCACATCATTTGTCTGTAACATTACAGGTCATGATTATACAAATACACAATTTTTAGTCATAATCATACCAATCAACAGTTCATCTATGCACTACGGGCCAAAGATGACTTTTATCACAATATAAGCATAAGGATGATGACAATGATATAAGAAATCAATCAAGTGATATCAAGGATAAATATTAAAGATTTATAATTCAATTTATCCAGAGTTTAAGAATGTCCAAATTGTCAACATGATAATTAATTGTTGAGTAAAATTCAAGAATGATATTCATGTATTAAAAATAATTTGGACAGAAAAGAAACTAATTTTGCCATGAATAATACCCCAGGTGAATAGTACCCGAGTGGATAGTACCTTGTGAATAGTACCCGAGTGAATAGTACCCCGTAAATAGTACTCCAGCATGAAAATATTGAAATTCAATAAGAAAGTTCAAAAAAATATTTCAGTGAAACGATACTAGATGAAGCGCAAAATTCAAAGATATTCTACTAATTTCAGGGAGTATAGAAGCAATACTTATCAAAATAAGTGTAGATTTAGGAATATGAAACGAAATAATATTACTTACATACTACAGAGTATGGAAGAAAATATTATTTCTTACGAATTTTGAACGAAAATAATATTCCTTACGAATATTGAATGAAAATAATATCCCTTACGAATATTGAACGAAGATAATATTCCTTACGAATATTGAAAAAAAAATATTCTTTACAAATATTGAACAAAAATAATATTCCTTACGAATACGAAAAATAATATCTCTTACGAATATGAAAAAAATAATACCCCTTACCTTAAAAGGAGAATAAATCTGACTGGTATGGCGGAGATATTCTTGAAAAAAATTTGCATTATTTACTACACTCAAAGTATCTTTATGCTCAAAAAAAATACGCTCAATATTATAGAAGAATAATTCTCTGATTCTGGTGTGATTTTTATTTCATAACTAAGTATCCTATTTATAGGAGAATGACAGGGCACTATTTAAGAAAATAATCACAGAATGCACAGGAAAAAAAATTCACATAAGCAATCAATGAATTTGCGCATTTTTTCTAATTTTTACTATTCATCATTGTGCAATAAAATATTCTAATAAAACAAAATATTTATATAAAATATAATATATTCTATTTATAATCACATAAAACGAATAACTTTATATATAATATAAAAAGTATTCTGTTTATATAAAAAGTTTTCTATTTTATTACTATTATAATAATAATAAAACAAAAACTGAGATAACTTTCTATCGGCGATTTTAAAAAATGAGTAAGTGGGGGTCCATGTAATAAGCTAAACTTACAACAAATAATTCATGAAAACCCCCTCTATTTATCAGAAATCATTTGTCTTCAATAAATACATTTTTAATTTTTCAACATTTATTCATCATTAATATTATAACTCACAATATTAACAACCAGATCATTCTCATGAAATAGGGGGCTTTTTTATAAGGAATTCTCCTTATTGGCGCGCAATTAAATGACCTAACCCCTTTTCTCGATAGAACTTTCTAGAAATTGTCAATAATATGAATAACTATGTCGTTTCATTTATTGATTTAATAATATAAAATATTGTGCAGATGATATTGTGACAATAATTGAATCAATAATATGATATAATATGCAACAACTACTGTGGCAATTATTGAATAAAACTGAGTGACTTCTTAAGTAAGCATCAATAGTCAAAGATATTGTACAATATCATGTGCTATTGTTCAACCACGCGTATTACTGTATTTTTATCACCGGGTATTTCAAGAGTTAACGGTAAAAGTTTTTTCGTTATTTTTTATAAAAAGGTTATTTATGTCGCTTTCTATATTCGACAGTAATTCTATTATGGGGTCCACCAATGATTGTGTCGTCGTACAGATATTCCCTGATATAACTAATATTTCTCGACCAAACGAATATTTTATGACAACTTGCTTACTTTGTAAAATTTATAAATATTACCCACAACTATAATATTATATCAAATCCACACCTTATTATTCAAAATAACATTTAGAAAAAATTAAATCATTATTCATAAAAAAGTTGGGGTCTTACAACTTCCCCTTCTTATAAAATTTCGTCCTCGAAATTGGTGTACGTACCTGGTATGTCAAAAAGGTAAGTATACCTTATTTTTATTTCGGATTCTAACTCCCAGGTCATTTCCTCAATATCGTAGTTTTTCCATAAAACTATGACTTGAGGTATAACCTTTGAACGTAGAATATGTTCCTTCTTATCCAAGATTTTAACAGGTACCTCTTCATACGTTAAATCTTCTGCTATCTCGTCTGGTTCTAATTCAATAATGCGATTTGGGTCTTCTACATATTTACGTAACATAAATATATGAAAAACGTTATGAACACGTGACATACTTAGTGGTAAAGCGAGTCTATAGGCCAAAGTTCCTACTCGGTCGAGCATTTCAAATGGACCAATGAATCGAGGATTGAGCTTTCCTCTTTTTCCAAATCTCGTAACTCCTTTCCATGGAGCAACACGTAACAACACATGATCTCCAACATTGAATTCCACGTCCCTTCGATGAAGATCAGCATAACTCTTTTGTCGATCTTGTGAGGATTGTATACATTGCCAGATCATTTGAATCTTTTTCGTAGTCATACGTACCAATTCTGGTCCCAACAACGTTACTTCACTCACCTCGTCCCAGCATACTGGAGAACAACACTTTTGTCCATACAATGCCTCGAATGGAGTCATGCCTATATTTGCTTGATAACTGTTGTTATAGGAGAATTCCACTAATGACAAGTACTTGTCCCAACTTTCTTTGAAGTCTAAGACACAGAGTCTTAATAGATCTTCAATAGTTTGAACAGTCCTCTCCGACTGCTCATCCGTCTGAGGATGATATGTCAAACTGAATCGTAAATCTGTGTCCATAACTTTCTGCAAACTAACCCAAAATCATAAAGTGACTTTTCCTTTTAAGATAAAATCTGAAGAACAGTATTTTATCAACTTTTATGTCAGCTTCATTCGATATTTCTCGCATTGACTTTTCCTCCCATCCACAATAATTTAAACACTTGTAAATTGAAACAACTCTTCCACTTCCACTTCCATTTCTATAATTCTATTTTCTACTAATGGTTGTCAACAAAAATAATTAGTAAAATATCTCTAAATATTACTAATTATAATGACAATTTCATTGGTGAAATAGAAATTAGAAAAAAAATCACTTAACTTTGAAAACTATATTATCTTCCATCTCACAAAAATCATGACTCAAACGAATAAATAGACCTTAAGATTGTTGTTTGAACCGTAATTTTGTAAAGTCAAAATTAAAAATTAATCGGAAAACTGACAACTATTATATATATATATATATATATATATATATATATATATATAACATATTATTATAAATATAATGTTACAAGTTACACATTAGTCATAATGATGTAAATTACAAAATATTATTAATAATATAATTTAAATAAAAAATTTGGGGAGTCACATTAAAATATTTAAATTACCTCGCGCGAGATAAGGAAGATTACACATTTATTTCCTGATGCCCGGCTACCTTATATTTCATTTCCCGGTTGACATTTTTCACAAAGTAAAGGATTGAGGCGATGGTGTGTGATGATGAAGAGGATGATAATTCCTAACAATTTTTATTGCAAGTAGACTTCAAATCTAAAGATTTTGCTTCTCCAAGGTTAATTTTTTTTAAAAAAAAAAATGAAAGTTGAGGTGAGTGTTCAATTAATTGATATTCAATTTTAACTATTTCTACCTACAAAGAGTTGTCTACATTAAATTAATAGTATATAATAATTATAAAAATTAATTGCTACCTAATGTTTAAAAAAAAAACTTATGTCAAACTATTAATCCATCTATTAACCCAACATGGTAGAGATCTCTCCCTTTGTAATGTAACCATACAGGTTTGAGAAAGACCAACCAATACTTTTGTTCAAAAATATTGGCTAGGAGTTTTAAAAAGAAAACAAGTCACTAACAGCTAGAGTCAAAATTAATTTAATCTCACCCAAAATAGACTAATGGATTTCCAGAAAGAAAATAATTAAACCAACATGCTAAAGCTTTACATGTTAATAAGATTTTGCTTCTAAGTTTCACTTTTGTTGGGAACATTGCGGAGAAATCACTTTCTTCAAAAATAGAATATATGCCATTATTCAATTGTCCATGATTTTTGACAAAAATGTTTATATTTTCAGACTTAAGATTTACTCGGTAGAATTAATCCCTCTTTCCTTTTGCGCTTTGTCTTTCTGGCATTATAAAAGCAATTATTATTTGGTTAAAATCTTTTAACCAATAGTAATGAAATCCGAGTCGCAAGCTAGTTTTCTTCTATCCATGGTATCTTAACTATCATTATCGTAAAGAAAGAACGAAAGCAATAGTTAGCAGAAAGTAATTGCAAGTCCGACGGTATAAAATGTTGGAACTTTGTTTATAATAAAGGAAGCATGCGGTACTGCTTTTATTTTTTTGGGTACTATTGAACACTACGCTAAGAGGGAGGGGGTAGGATTTGAACACTACGGCAGCAGTGGTTGGCCAGCACACAGCTGGGCCAACACTTCATCCTAAATGTTCTCCGGAGCCAATGATATAAAACTACTATTTGTAAACATGTAAATGAACAAAACAACTAGTTCAACATCAACTCATTGAAGAGAGTAAAGTCGAGTCAAACTGGGTTTTGTACGCCAACTCAAATTGTTACAACCCTAGACTGCCCTGCCGAAATCTGCCGACCTTTACATTGATCGTCAAGACCTTCAGAACACATTTCATGTTGCAATGAAATATACGTATACATTACGGTGAAAAAAGCATGGTGGAGAGAGATAGAGACCAAACTTTGTACCTATATATTACAACTGCAAACATTTGAATCACCTTTCCCTCCCCCCCTTTTCCCCTTCAACCAAGGAAAAGAAGATAGGACAACGAGGTATTGAACCAAAGCCAGAGTAGGCTAGGCTAGGGTTCAAGTCTCATCATCCCCTCTTCACCTAGAAATGATGTAAGCCATGTTACTAATAGTGTTTAGTAATACCCAAACAAAATGCAAATTAAAACTCATAAAAGATTTAGCCGCCTGCAGTAATCAAATCTTAATGAGCAGAAATATTTTTGGTAGCTTGGATAATTATCGGATGATATTCAACCTATATAAAGGCCCTATGAAGTTGCAACTGTATCCCAACGCCATATAGTCCCATCTTCACAGCAACTGAGGATAGTACTGAAAAAACAAGTGAAAAGCATTGGTGAGTAGAGTAGAATACAAAAATATTTAAAAGATTATGCAGGACTTTATCTTTCTGAAACAAAAGCCTAAATAAAGAGCCATCTGTCAGTTACCTTCCATCAAAGGACATAGCAGTCTGCCTAATAGGAGATTTTGATTGTCCATGAGACAACCTGACAGCAACAAAACAATTGTGTTATCAAACACATTATCAAATTTCAATATGTGATATACTTCCTCCGTCCCAAATTAATTGCTCAGTTTTGACTTTTTTCAAGTCAAATCGACTATTTTTAGAATTAATAATTAAGCATATATAAATATATTTCTAAAATTATAAAAATTGGGATTAGTAATAAATTGTATATACTTTCTTTTGGTTATAATCTCTTCACCTATATTTTAGCAAAAATAGTTAAAAAATTAGTTTTAAAAATGGTCAATTTGACTTTAAAAAGTCAAAACTAAGCAATTAATTTGGGACGGATGGAGTAAATGTTATCTTATTACTGTATGTTTGACATAAAGAAACAAGCCAATAAACCTTGCAATGAGAACAGGGGGGCTAGACTGCAATTCCCAAACAAAAATCTTCCCTTCTCTATTGCCTGACAGAAAGTGTACTCCATCAATAATCATGCAAAATCTCAGATGTACCATACATACGAAAACAGCACTTAATTTGCACCTTCTGAAAATCATGTTAGCGCCAAATGGCTAAAATATTTACTAAAAGCAATCCAATATGTAATATTTCAACATAAATAAGGAATTTAGAAGAAAAAGACTGGGCTAACCAAGTTATATTACTATTACCTATAGCGGCAGCATTGTAATGAAAATCACATGAAAACTTGATAAACCAAATGTCACACTCCGGAACAGGGTATTTTTGGAGGATGTCTACTGAACCCTATAGAGAAAACATGAAAGAATTTTTACAGCAGAAATTGGTTTCTGATAGAACAATTCCGCTAGAATCAAAAGGTAAAAGAAGAATGAAACACATAGACACATCTGCAGATATTTACATACTGATAACATACAAGGAATAGAGATGACAAAAGTCTACCTCCCCTGGCGACTGATCTTTCATTTTTGGTTCCCATAGCACGATTTCATTGTCAACACTCTGAAATGGGCAGTATAAGAAATGAGATAAGTTTGAAAAAGAATGATTTTCAAGTCGGATGAAAATGATAAATGGCTGGTTTTCAAGGATTAATAACTTCAACCAGACTTCCATATCATGTCATCTTAAAAGGCTGTCTGTCAAAACCACATTCCGCACACTAAATTGGGCCAATCTTACATTGGCCTATCTACAATCTGTAATTGTATTTACTAGTTAAGAGTTGATACCATCAATTCTGAAAGTCCAAAGAGAGGAGAACAGTGACATAATCCTGACGTTATATTCAACTTCACTTTTGCTCTGAAGACAAGTAGACAAATGAGTGTGTGTGCATGAGAGAGCAAGACAAGAGATCTGTGATTCAGGCAATGGTCAACACTCCTATATAAACCCGATGTCAATATTACCACAAATGAAACCCGCTCTCTAAAGGTTGGGTAAAGCAATGACACAGAAAGTCACTTTAACGAGATTGACCAATATTTTTAGCAAATGTTTCTTAATACCCCCAAGGAGTCTCAACTTTCTACAAGGGGCAAAAGTAGAAGTATGAAGCAGAACTGCACCTTGGACATGATAAAATCGCCGAGCCACCTATTACAGTCAACATAATTTGTATGTATTGAGGCTATAAACACCTGGAACAATAAAACTTACCTCAGATTCAATTAAAGCAAATGCACAAACATGAGGTTAAAAAATAGAGAACTAAAATAAAAAGTTAGAGCCACTTACAGGAAACTGCACATATTTGGTGGGGAACTTCGATGGAAGATCTGTCCACGTGAAAGATTTTTCCACATATGTCCAGAACTCTGCATGAAGCTCACTCACATGACAAAGGGACAAAAAAACAAGGATTCATGATATTATTGCTTCATGTACTTACAACAGGGTAATGTTATATTGATCAAAATATACATTCACATTCACATCAGATCACATATTGGAGCACGTGAACTCTCAGATTAGCGTTCTGAACACCAGACTATAAATGGTCGTGTTACCAATACGGTAATGACTTTATATGAAATTTACGTTCTTTGTCCAGAAAAGAGAGTCTTACTTTTTTGTTGCTTTTTTCCCCAAATAATGTATCTAACAGTATAAGACAAAATTCTGATGTTCTATTGATTAGAGTATTAATTTAGTAACTCATTCACTTCTGACATTTTCTAGAGCAGCTGAAATTAACATTCAGAAACACGAGAATATTAAAATGTCGTATTACCCATATGAAAATGACTTTATAGTTTATACTCCCTCTATTTGGAAATGAGAATGCAAATTATTTATTTATCAACTTTTTTCCCCTCCCCAAATAATAAGGTTAGTGTGAGACACACTTGGGAGTTGGGATTCATTTTCGAATAATGCTAGGGGTCCCAAATAAGTTCCCAAATTTTGGTTCTCAAAGTGTCATGATTACATTAGTTATTTAACATCATGTTGAGTCCTATGTATAAATGTAAATGTTGAGCAAACAATACATGCCACATGTATTTCAGACCCAAAATAAAGGAACACATTTAAGACCCATAGCATTAATATTCATTTTCAGACTACCCTGACCAGTTTGAAATAAAAGCATTGTTGTGTTGAGTTGTAAGGTCTCAGCCTCCGCTATGTGGATTACATTCCTCCACTCACCCCTTATCAAAGATTATAACCTCTGTTATATTCTGTGCATTCAAGTCTCTTAATACAACTTTCTCTAAAGTAATTTTCAGTCTACCCTCCCTCTTCTAGATACATGACTCCTATTACAATGTTCAATATGATCAAATTATCTAAACTGATGTTATACACATCAGTGTCACTCCAACATTCTGCTAAATATCCAAGTCTTATGCAAACCTTTATACTTGAAAAATAATATAAACAAAAAAGTTGGATTCTCATTTCCAGATGGGAATGGTATATCAAATGATTACCACAGTCAAAGGCTGTCTGTTCCAAATAAGTTTATATAATATTTAAAGAATGTCTCCTCTCCAAACCCCGGTTTATCCAAGAATAATGCATGTTCTTCCCTCCTCATCGGCTTTCCTAATCTTAAATCCTTGATGGTCTGTCATGGATACAATTTTATACACCTATTTTATGATCTATTCCCCTATCTCTCAAATTGGACAAACTTTCCTTATTCACTCTTAACGTGAATTACAAGGGCTTGGATTTATTTTTTAACCCTTGTTACAACAATTATAGAATGAGAAACTAAATGTATCAAATATGTGAAAACATGAATTAGGTTTAACAAAATGAGAAAAATGATGGAAAACAATTCGTAACAGAATAAGATGTAAATGTGAATTCATAAAAAAAAGACAATGTCCAGTATTTTACGAAGATCTTTCTATCAATAGATAGGAATGAGTGTTTGACATAGGGGATAAGGAATTCATCTGCTCTGTAACTCTCCATTTTTTTTAGAAAGAGCATATATAAAAATATTTAAAAAGGTAGCCACTAGTTTCTTCCAGAAAAAGTAAGAAAATTGCATAAAAGTCAACTTCTGTGGAGTTATAGACTTTTAGATTGTATCAGCCACAATCTTATCATATTTTAAGATTGTTTTAGGCTTAATGTAACTGGTGAAACCCATGAAACTCAAAAAAAAGAAGAAGAAGACGAAAGGAAAGGAAAGGAAAGGAAAGGAAAGGAAAGGTTAGTAATCAAATGGTCTACTGTCTAACATAATTGGAAGATATGATAACAGTAAAAACAAAAACAAGATAGCTCACCTTTCATTGACCAGATTTTAACAGTATTATCCATACCACAACTTGCAATGCGATATATGTCTGAAGTATGGAAGTCCTGAAAATAGTTATCGTACCATTTTAATCTTCATTGCCACAAGAAAAAATCAAATTCTTCAGTCAGTTAAACTAAGGGCGAGAAATTGAATTTGAAAAGTATCAGAAAAGTATCAGGGCATTTTCACAACTCCCTGCAGTCCACAAATACCACGCTCAAGACTTCATTTCGATGCCCCCCCGCTCCAGCAAATATCAGAATGCATATTCCAGTATGGACATTCCAAAGCCGAACTGATTCATCCTATCCCAAAGTTTAGACATATTATCATTAAGGAGTAGTAAAGAGAAAATGTTAAGGTCTGAGGAGAAATAAACAAGGACAAAACGCATGATGCTCACTTTGCTCGCAGATAACACAAGTGATGGTTTCAGCATCTGGGTCCTGATTTCATTTATTGAGTCACCATGACCGACAAAGGACTGCATGTAGGTGAGAATGGTCAGTAAAAATGACTTCAAATGGAAAACAAGCATGTCAAGCAAAGGTATAAGCTGGCAGGAAATAGAAACCCTTTCTCTTGTGATTACGTTAGATAAACTTTAAATGAACTTGTTGGATGTGACAAAGGGGGAAAGAATGGCATGCAACACAATTTTACCACATATCATTTCACTTAAGTTTCATCTTGGTAACTGATTATGTTAAAGTTTGGGAAAAAAATGATCTGTAAAAGTGGAAACCCAAATTGAGATGGAGGAAGTATATTCCATCTCTAAACAAAACAATGGTTAGAAAACGATGCAAAGGTTCCGTATTGGGTAAAAGAGTATTTCTCATCCAGATTGCAACAGGTATAATTATCTTGAATATGAAATTAAATTAGATGAGATAATCTGTAATGAACTGGTGTTAGTGTATAAATTAGTGGTTTCCTACCACTATTATTGACTGAGATCATAAGAGCAGTTATAAAGGTAGTGTACCTTGTGTATCTTCTCATTGACAACATCAATGACTCGGATTATGCCATTAATCCCTCCAGCTACCAATAACGGTGTCCCATCAACATTGCATGCCCAGGTCACAGTGTAGAAAGACTCATCCTTCTGATAAACAAAGCATGTTGAAATTCCAATATTCTTTGTGACTACTTGCTCATCAAAAAATAATCCAAATGCACAGGCATAAGACATATATATATATATATATATATATATATATATATATTATATATTAATGATCTATTGAAGTGACTTTACATACATCATCATCAACATAAGACTGAAGTACAGCAATAACGCCCCCTTCAAGGCATTGGTAAACAGTCACCTGATAAGAAAAGTAATATCTGGACAGTTGAGTTTGATATTATACAACAAAGCTCACAAAACTCAAAAGATTAGTAACATTGACAATCTGATTGAGCCATTACAGTATCTTCAGAAAAGAGATAAAGAGAACGTGTC
This sequence comes from Panax japonicus, assembly GCA_020205505.1. Lineage (NCBI taxonomy): Eukaryota > Viridiplantae > Streptophyta > Magnoliopsida > Apiales > Araliaceae > Panax > Panax japonicus. The sequence continues at coordinate 109,000 of CM035093.1, read as the reverse complement.
ATCTGAGTAAGTTAACAATTTCCCTCTTTCGTTATTATTATTTTTATAAAGAATTCCAAGAATAGAAGACCTATCTTGCAAGGAACACCCAACTTAATTTAGGAAAATGACAGTTGTGCAAAGTGTGTCCAACAATTGTATCTTGCTCGGTAAAAGTAGAACAAGGACCATTGTGCAAGTGCAAATAGATATAGTGGAGCTAGGACGTAGGAAAACAGAATAGTTTATAAGTAGAAACATATTTGTAAATATACTATTACTTTAAACGACCATTGAGCAAAGTTCAACCTGTTTAAGCCTGACAAAAGAGCAAAGTATTCCATTGATTAATCAGGTAGTAGGAAAATTAAAAAAGGAAAAAGGAAAAAGAAAAAAAGGGAGGGGGAATAGTTTTTGTTTTTAGCTCGGACATAATATTGGGGAATGAGATCGATGGCAATGAAGTGCTAAGTAGCCCCAATATCTTGGCCTAAACCAAAATTAGTCAATTTCATACATATTTTCAACGACAAAAATAAATAAATAAATAAATTGCCGGGCATTCAAAGGGAAGCAAATAAGAACACCTATGTAAGAATTGAAAAGAAGAGTTCGAGGGTTAGTGATTACCCGATTGCCGCCGACGGTGGCGAAGACATTAAAGTAGCGAGAGTCGATGAAGTTGAAAACGACGGCGTAGAGAGGGTGTTTACCCTCTTGGAGCCTGTTCGTTACTCTGTACTCCCTCTTCTTCGACGGGATCAATGTTCCGACCACCGGTTCGAATCCTACCGCTACTTTCGCCCCCATTAAATTTGTTTTGATTTTCCCCCAGCGAAACTGAGCAGCAGCCCTTCGCCTATCCTCTTTTCTATTTCTAATTTTCTCTCTTGCTTGGATATATCCTAAACTACGTACTAAATTATCTAAAAAAAAATTTAGCACAAATCTCTCCGCTCTCCTCGTTTTTTTTGTTTTTTTATTTTTAAAATTTATGTAAAAAGTATACTCTTCTTCTTTATATTTATTTATTTCTATATTGATATTTTGAAAATTCAAAATTAATATAAATTAATTAATATTAAAAATATAATTACCAAAATTATAAATTTTATTGTTTTTTATCTAAATGGTACTAATAATTGTATGATTTATCTAATTAAAAATTAAATATATCTCAAATTAATTTAAACAAATCAAAATTGATCTTATATTTTGAAAAAAAATAAAAGTATTTTCAAAATTTTTATCATACGACTATTATTAAAAGTTGAACTCAGTATTTTTAAAGACAAACAAAGAAATTTTAAAAATTTTGAAAATATTTTTAAATTTATATTTTTGTTCAAAATATAAGATCAAGTTTGATTTGTTTAAATCAATTTTAGATATATTAATTTTTAATTAGATAAATTATACAGTTATTAGTACCATTTAGATAAAATAAAAAAATAGTAAGGTTTATAATTTTTGTAATTATATTGTCTAAAATTAATTAATTTATATTAATTTTTAATTTAGAGATATTTCATATTGAATTCAAAATGTCAATATAAAAACTATAAGACCCCAACTTTTTATGAATAAAGATTTAATTTTTTCTAAATATTATTTTGAATAATAAGGTGTTGATTTGATATAATACTATAGTCATGAGTGATATATACAAATTTTATAAAGTAAGCAAGTTGTCATAAAATATTCGTTGTGTCAGGAAATATTCGTTTAATCGATGAATATTCTTTTTGTCAAGGAATATTTGTACGCCAGCGCAATCATTGGTGGACCACATAACGGAATAACTATCAGATATAGAAAGCGACAGAAATAACTTTTTTTATAAAAATAACAACAAGATTTTTACCGTTAAACTGTTGAAATATCTAGCGATAAAAATATAGTAATACGCGTTGTCGCACAGTAGCACACTGTATTACACAGTATCTCTGATTATTGATGCTTACGTAAGAAGTCACTTAGTTTTATTCAATAATTACCACAGTAGTTGCTGCATAGTATCTCATATTATTGATTCAATTATTGTCACAGTATCATCTGCATAATATTTTTTATTATTAAATTAATAATTGAGACGACATATTTATTTATATTATTATTTGCATTATTGACAATGTTTAGAAAGTTTTGTCAAGAAAATGAGTTTGGTTATTTAATTGCGCGTCAATAAAAAAAATTCTTATCGGAAAGACCCCTCTTTCCTGTGAACGATCTGGTTGTCAATATTGTGAGTTGTAATATTAAACGATGAATAATTGTTGAAAGATTAAAAATGTGTTGATTGAAGATAAGTGATTTGTGGTAAAATATTTATTCAATTTTTAATATAAATAGAGGTGTTTGTCATGAGGCATTTGTTATAAATTTGGCTTATTATTCTATGGGGAGATGTGCTAATTTTTCAGACCGTCGGTTGAAGTTTTAATCAATATGGACCGTCAGTTGAAGTTTTAATAGTAAATCAATATGGATCATCCGTTTTAATAGTAAATCAATCTGAACCGTCCATGAATCAATTACTATTCAGTCCATTGTCCTATAAATAGAAGCTAATTTCCTCCTTATTTCTCACCAATTTACTAAAATTATAGAGAGAGAAATTATAGAGGGATAATAAGAGAGAAAGAAGAAGAGTATTTTACTACTACACTATTGCAGTATTCAATCTCCTATTAAGGTAAGGGGTATTATTTATTTCATATCCGTAAAGGATGTTATCTTCTTTCATATTTGTACGTGATATTTCCTCATACTCATAAGGGTTGTCCTTCGTATTCATTATTTATTAATCTGTGGGTATAACCTATCTACGCGGATTACCGCATGCTTATGGAATAAACCTTTGTATTCATCCTTTATTAATCTGTAGGTATAACATGTCTACGCGGATTACCGCATCCATGGTGAATAACCCTTTGTATTCATTCTTTTTTAAATTATGGAAATGATCTGTCTACGCAGATTACTGCATGACGGGTGAAAATGTATTTACAGTTTCGTATATTCTTTCATACTCGTATGAGATATCATTTATTTTGTACTCATCAAAGGATATCGCCTTCTTTTATATTTCTCCATTTATGGTACGAAATTATTATTTTTTCCATAACCTTATTACTCCCTCCGTCCCATGATAAAAGTCTTTATTACTATTTTGGGTAGTCCCATGATAAATGTCCGTTTTCCTTTAATAACCAAACTTTTACACATATTTTTCTATTATACCCGTAGCATTAAATATCTCATACTTTTCTTATTCTAATTCTCTCTCCATATTTAATGACATTATTATGGACAATTTTGTCATTTCATTCATCTTCTTAATATGCGTGAAAAGTCCACCAGGACTTTTATCTTGGGACAGAGGGAGTATTAAATAGTGAAAACCCTTGAAATTAGTAGAATATTCTTAATAGTTTGTGCTTCATCTAGTATCATTTCACTATTGGTCTGAACTTTTTATTGAAATTTTAATCTTTTCATGGTTGGGTATTATTCAGTCGGGATACTATTCATTCGAGGTACTATTCATTCGGAGTACTTTTAATTCGAGTACTATTTATCCGGGGTATTATTCATGCCGGAGTAATATTCACAACAAAATTTAGATTCTTTTATTTTTCCAAATTATCATTGAAATTTGAATCTTAAATATTATTCTTGAATTTTACTCCACAATTGGTGATCATGTTAACAATTTGGACATTCTTGAACTCTAAATAAATTAAATTATAAATCTCTAATATTTATCCTTGATCTCACTTGATTGATTCGTATATCATTGTCATCATCTTCATGCTTATATTGCGGAGAATGTCATATTTGGCTCGTAATGCATAGATGGACTGTTGATTGGTATGATTATTGTAAGACCCCAACTTTTATGAATAAAGATGAATTTTCTATAATTATTATTTTTGAATATTATGGAATGAATTTGATATAATATTATAGTTATGGGTAATAGTTATAAATTTTGTAAAGTACTCAAGTTGTTATATAATATTCGATTGGTAGGGAAATATTTGTTTTAACAGGGAATATTCGTACGACGGCACAATCATTGGTGGACCTCACAACGGAATTATTGTCGGATTGAGTAAACGACAAAAATATTTTATGAAAATAACGGCGAAAGTTTTATCGTTAACTGTTGAAACATCCGGTGTTAAAAGTACAGGAATACGTGTGGTTGCATAGTAGCACACGGTATTGATTATTGATGATTACGTGAGAAGTCACTCAGTTTTGTTCAATTATTGCTTCAGTAATTGTTGCATAGTATCTCAAGTTAATTGATTCAATTATTGTCGATATTTTATATATTATTAAATCAATAAATGAGACGACGAAGTTATTAATATTATTATTTGTAATATTAACGATGTCTAGAAGTTCTGTCAATGAGAGGTTTGGTCACCTAATTGCGCGCCAATATAGAGAAATTTTTATTGGAAAGCCCCCTCTTTCCTGGGAACGACCTAGTCGATTAATAGTGTGAATTATAATAATGATGATAAAGTTTTGTTTTATTAGTATTATTAATATAATAAAACAGAAAAGCTTTTTATATAAAACATAATACTTTTATAAAGTTATTCGTTTTATTAGACTATAAATAGAGTATATTATATTCTATTATGCATAGTATTTTACATAGTAAAATCTTTTTATATAAAACAGAATACTTTTATAAAGTTATTCGTTTTATTAGACTATAAATAGAATATATTATATTTTATTATGCATATTATTTGTATAGTGCTTGCTTATTATTTGCATAGTAAAATCTTTTTATATAAAACAGAATACTTTTATAAAGTTATTCGTTTTATTAGATTATAAATATAATATATTATATTTTATTTAAAAGATTTTGTTTTATTAGAATATTTTATGGTAAACCAATATGGACCGTCTGTTTAAAAGTAAATCAATTTGGACTGTTCAGGAATTAGTTACTATTCAGTCCATTCTCCTATAAATAGAAGCTCATTCCTTCATTATTTCTTACGAATTCACTGAAACTCTAGAGAGAGAAACTATAGAGAGAAAGAAGAAAAGTATTCTGATACTTCACTACTCCTATATCCAGTTTGTTCTAAGGTAAGGGATATTATTTGTTGTACTCGTAAGGGGTATTATTTCTTTCGTATTCATGAAGAGAACTTCTGTTATTCTATTTTTTTATTCTGTTAGAATAACCTGTATACGCGGTCTACCCTATACTTGGTGAAATTCTTCTGTTATTCCATTCTTTATCATTATGTTGGAATAACATGTCTATACAAAGTACCGCATATATGGTGAAATTCTTCTGCTATTCAATTCTTTATTATTCTGTTGGAACATCCTATCTGTACGTTTACGCATGACCTGGTTCCGTTATTTATTATTCTGTTGGAACATCATGTCTGTGTGAATTTCGCCTAACCTGGTTCCGTTATTTATTATTCTATTGGAATATCCTGTCTGTGCGTTTACGCATGACCTGGTTCCGTTATTTATTATTCTGTTGGAATAACCTGTCTGTACGGTCTATCGCATGCCTGGTGATTTCTTTTGTTATTCCATTCTTTATTATACTCAGTTGGTTAAAGTTTTGACTTAGTCAGTCTTGGTCGGACAAAAGGACGAAGCTTCACTTTTTCATTGGGAGCTTTTCTATCAGTTTCGCCAGTTTAAGTACCCGTTTTGTGGTGGTGTCACCGATAGGGACGTTCAGACGTTTGTAGGAGGCCTATTTCGGATGTTTATGTGTTTCTGTTCCTTTGACGAAGAACCAGTTTTTGTGTCAACCTTTGTTACTTGAGGGTGCATCCATCAGTGGGTTTTTCTCAATTTTTGGGTTGGATTTTGGTGGTTGTTTGCTCAGGACTTTAAACTCGAGTTCTCGGGAGTTACCCAATTGGTATAATGAAAAAAAAGTCTATGAAAGGGGAGACGCTGATCTCGTGACAGAAGGAGATGAAGGCTATGATGTTAATGTAGGAGTTCGGCACTAGTTGGGCGAAGCCAATGTTGATAAACCCTAGCAAGGTAAGGATGAAAGGGTGTAGGGGTAGTCGGACACCCTTATCTAAGAGAGTGAGGGGTACAGTGGTCCATCCGTCGGGTCGGAGGTACATCCGATCAATGGAAAAAGGGGCTTTCAGTTGGTGGGTGTCTGGATGTGATAGTGTTGGCGAATAAATGGTGAGTTTAGATTCAGTGATACTTGAGGGTGTGTTGGCATGGGGGAATTTTGTTTCATTTGGGTATTCACGCATTATCTTTTCATAATCGATCTTGATTTTGGATACAGTTGGGGTTAGAAAAGGAGGATTTGGTGGTTGTTGTGGTAGTGATGGTGGAATCGGTGGCTATAGTTGTGATGGTTGGGTTAGGGTTGATGGTGGATGAGGATGTGATAGATGTTGGTGGAGTAGGGATGGTAGAGAGGGGGATGGCGCTGATAGGTTCATCACTGGTAGATGTGGTGTTGATCGGAGTTTGAGAATGAGCCATTGATGGATTTTAGGGAGTGATGTTTTTTGGAAAATGGTCCTGCAGAAAATATGAAAAGAAATAGTTTTTGAGATTTTTGAGTAGACAGGTGAAACTATTTGAGTTGGGAGATGAAGTTTTATTGTTTTTTCTTTTCAGTTTCCGGATATCGAGGAGCAGCTCATTAATTTGGCCTCATGATGAGGCACGTGGATGGGAGTTGAGTGGTTATTGTATCATGGGCTAAACGGCTTTTCGAAGGTGTTGGGCTTGCCAGCATTTATTAATAATCATTGGGTGTGACGCTCCCAAAATTAGGTATACATCACCCATCTTGGGTCGTCAGATACATGGTACATAATTCAAATACAACTTACTAATACAACTGTCGTGTACAATACGACAAAACATAACTGTGAGTTTGAATATAATTATTGTCTACTAGAGATTATACAAACTCAAAAAGAGTCCTCATTACAATTATTAATACTATTTCACAGAATAGTGAGGACTATTAATGCTATCCTTTGGACCGTCACTCCGTTCCCCGACTAGTCCCTGCTATGTTCTCATTTTCTGAAGAGAACAGTGAAAGAAAGGGTGAGCTCAACTAGCCCAGTAAGAAATATTATGACTAAGATAATGCAGAATAAATTATCGTTAGCCTTCAACAGTATTAAACTGATAAAATATAACAACATCAAGTTTAACAGCAGCGGATCAAGCAATCCATTAAAAGAGTCAAGTAGAGAATAGAATCTACTATCTTTTATGATTTAAAAAGTTTTTCATCACTTTTATCGCTGAGACTCAGCTTAATAAATAATCTACATCATCCCTGCACTACGGCCAAGGATATTCATTAGGGTCACGACCACAAATTCCATGCATTACGGGCCAAGGATATTTGTGTATTCATCAATGGTCATGATCATGCCATAAAATAATTCATCTTTGCTCCCTTGGCCGAAGAGAATCCATAGCCATAATCATACCAAAAACTGTCCATCACTGCACTACGGGCCAATGATGACTTCTAATTTTCACATCATTTGTAACATTACGGTTATGATTATACCGAATAATCCCTGGTCATAATCATACCAAGTCCATCTATGCACTAGAGGCCACAGATGACTTTCAACATAACATAAACATGAGGATGATGACAATGATATAAGAATTCAATAAAATAAGTTCAAGAATTAATTTGTCTAAGAACTACTAATGTCCAAATTGTCCACATGATACTGCTTTGTAGAGTAAAATTTAAGAATGCTCAGAAGAATATTTTCATAAAAAGATACTGGATGAAACACAAATATCAAGGATATTCTACTAATTTCATGGAGTATAGAAGTCAAAACTTTAACCAACTGAGTATAATAAAGAATGGAATAATAAAAGAAATTACCATGCATGCGGTACTTCGCATAAACAGGTTATTCCAACAAAATAATAATAACGAAACCTGGTCAGGCAAAATTTGCACCGACAGGATGTTCCAACAAAATAATAAAGACGGAACCAGGTCCGATGTAAAACACACAGACAGGATGTTCTAACAGAATAATAGAAGAATGTCACCAAGTATAGGGTAGACCGCGTATACAGGTTATTCCAACAGAATAATAAGAAATGGAATAACAACAGTTCTCTTCATGAATAAGAAAGAATAACACCCCATACCGTAATAGAAACTGGATATAGGAAAAGAAAAGTTAAGTAGCAAAAAGCTTTTCTTCTATCTCTCTATAGTTTCTCTCTCTAGAGTTCAGTGAATTCGTAAGAAAATAATGAAGGAATGAGCTTCTATTTATAGGAAAATGGAATGCATAGTAACTAATCCATGAACGGTCCAGATTGATTTACATTAATCCGACGGTCCATATTTAAATAGAAATCTTTTAAATAAAATATAATATATTCTATTTATATAAAAAGATTTTTACTATGCAACACTATGCAAAACACTATGCAACACTATGCATAATAAAATATAATATATTCTATTTATAGAATAACTTTAATAAAGTATTTTGTTTTATATAAAAAGATGTTTCTATTTTATTACGTTAATAATACGAATAAAAAAACATCATCATCGCTATAATAATTCATATTATTAATCGACAATAATTGAATCAAACTGAGCGACTTCTCACATAAATATCAATAATCAATACCGTGTGCTACTATGCAACAACGCGTATTACTGTACTTTTACTACCCAGTAGTTCAACAGTATCAACGGTAAAACTTCCGCCGTTATTTTCAATAAAATATTTTTGTCGTTTTATCAATCCGACAATAATTCCGTTGTGGGGTCCACCAATAATTGTATCGTCGTATGAATATTTTCCGACACAAAGAATATTCCCTGACCAATCGAATATAATATAACAACTTGCATACTTTGCAAAATTTATAAATACTACCCACAACTATAATATTATCTCAAATTCATATCATAATATTAAAAAATTATTTCGAGAAAATTAATTCTTTATTCATAAAATCTGGGGTTTCACACTGGGCCTTATTTGAAATACTCTTCAATTAAATGTTCCATTCAACTGAAGACTGGGAGTCAACGTTGGGATGTCTTTATTTGGGCCTAAATTGTATGATGGACCATAATCCACGTGGGATAATTTTAACCTATGTAGGAACCTTTTTGGTAGTTGAGGATTTTAAGGAATTAAAGATTCCTAATTATATTTGGTTTCTAATCCCTATGAAAAGTGTTAGGTACTAAACTGACTTCCTTTCCTTAAGGGAATCGTATTTGTTCTCATTAAGGTATCTTACCTAATGAGGAGTTCCAATTCTATGCGGGGAAGGATTCTATGGAAGAGGTGAGATCACTATAAATACAAGACTTTACTCTGATTCTAAGGTACACACAATTATAATTTTTCAACACTAGAGCATTAAGTCTCCATTGTTAACCTTATTCAGCCTGTACTTATTCTCACACCGGAGCTATTCCCCAGCGGCCCAAGCCGTCAAGCTTTCGGTGTTTACCCATTTTTTTACAGGATTAGACGCGCTTTGGTGATTAGAGCGCGTGGACGGATCTTGGCGTTAACACTCTTTATCCCCAACTTTAAATAATATATCAACAAATCATTATCCAACAGTTTCTTTATCCTTATTTAACTCTCTATTTTAATCTCTATATAAGATTTTACTCCCCAAAGTGAGGGAGTCAAAAGACCGTTCTCTATATATGTAAAATGTCATTTCACACTCTCTTTTAAGTGGACAACTTATCAATGATACACATCTTGACATTATTATCACATGACTTTTTTACTACTTCGTTTTCAAATTATAAAATTAATATCGACTTATTTTTTAAAAATTAATTTCAAACGTATTCAAATTTAAAATGGATATAAATTTATTTAATTTATGTCCATATAATTATAAATATTATAAAAGTACTATTAATTATAAAATTATTATTTTTAAATTTCAAATTAAATTAATTATATTAATTTTAAATTTAAAAATATCACAAATTAACTTTTTAAAAGTTAATTTTGATTTTATGTACATTTGCATCTACAATCCATTCAAAAGTCACTCCATAAATTACTTAAAATTTAAATAAAATAAAATTTATTTTACAGTGGAATCCAATTGATAAATTATACTTTTTTTTTAAATTATAAGATTATTATTATTTTTTATAAGTCAATTTGATGCATTCTCAAACTTAATAATATTGCTAAGAGTTGTAAAAATAATAAATTTTATAAGTAATAGTATTTTTTTCTAAATAAGTTACAATATGTATTGATTAAATTTAAATTTAAAAATATCACATACTTAATTCAAAAAAGATTAATAAATTAATAGCGATTTTATAATTAAAAACAAGAGGTTGTAATATATTACATCTATCATAAACTCTAACGCATGAAGCCAATACAAAGGTCAAATAGTTACAACGGTCAAAACATACCCTGACTGTTAGAACTTTTAAATTCCAAATTTCAAATTTCATTATTTAAGGAATATGTTGGGTACATAGTGAAAAAATTAAATCTCTATCCTGCATAATGACCTAATGACACTGCAGAATATGAATAGAGATAAGAAAACTATTGTGAATGCTCTAAGAGATTATCAATAATAAAATTTACAAATGATGATCGTTTTTATCTTAATAATAATTTTTAGAGTAATGTTATTATCACATAAAATCGTTTACATATCGCTCATATACATATTGGTATGGTCCACATGATTTACTCTGCACGTGAGTCATACCAATATGCATGTGTGTGTGTATATGAACAATATGTGAGCGGTTTTTATGTGATAGTAAACTTATTATAATTTTTAATTTTCTAAATATTATTTAAAATAAACAATTTTTAACTAATCAAATCGAATAGCAGATAGATTGGCTTGGCTTGATTTTTCTATTTTCTTATTTAATACTCCAAATTTCATAATAAAAAAATATATTTATTGCACTAATTAATTACACACGACACACGTGTATGCCAAACAGGCTAGTTTCATTAGTTCGTTGGTGGGAACTGGTGAACACATGTTTGTCACGTTAAAACTGATAATTAACTAATTGCAAATTCAGATACCAAATAAATAAATAAATAAAATTAATTGCAAATTCAATCTACTGAAAATGTTATACTACTATATTTAAAATGTTATAAATTCATCATACTAGTTACTGGTAGAACCTCGGGAGAAAGATTATATTTTATTGGAATTTAACATTATCTGTTTTTAAAGTTGAAACTCACTGTTAATATATTTTAAATTTAGTTCTTATCTATTTATGTTTTTATTTTAATCTTTAATTTTTTTTGGTGGTTAAACATAATATTTTTTGAATTAAATTTTCATTAATAGAGAGAGATTGCATTCTCATTATATAGCTGATAATTAAAAAACTATCAAAAATTGCAAAACATCTCAATTTCAAAAGGGACAAAAAAACAGAGAAGCAAAATCAGGAATATTAAAAAAAAATAAAAATATATAAAAATGAGGGTCATTATAATTTGTGAGATAACTTTTATGCTACATTTGTAGTTTGGAGGGATGGGATAGAAAGGAAAAGTATAGGAGGGGAATTGTGACGCCCCAAAATAGGTATACATCACCCATCTTAACTCGTCAAATACATGGTACAAAATTTAAATACAACTAAATTATACAACAGTCGTGTATAGTACGACAAAATACATGCTATGAGTTTTAATACAAATATTGTCTTCTAGACAATATTCACTCTCAAAAAATTCCTCATTACATTTATTATCACACTATTTAACAGAATAGTGAGGACTACTAGCTAATACTATCATCCGGACAATCACTCCATTCCCCGACTCGTCCCAGCTACGTTTTCATTTTCTGAAAAGAACAGTGAAAGAAATGGTGAGTTCAACTAGCCCAGTAAGAAATATTATGACTAAGATAATGCAGAATAAATTATCATTAATTTTCAACAATGTTAAACTGATAATATACAATAGACATCAAGTTTAACAACAGTGGAACAAGCAATCCATTAAAAGAGTCAAGTAGAAAATAAAGTCTACTATCTTTTATGATTTAAAAAGGTTTTTCATCACTTTTATTGCTGGGACTCAGCTTAATAAATAATTCACATCATCCCTGCACTACGGCCAAGGATATTCATTAGGGTCACGACCATAAATTCCATGCACTACGGCCAAAGATATTTGTGTATTAATCAATGGTCATGATCATGCCAATAACTGCCCATCAATGCACTACGGGCCAATGAGGACTTTTATCACATCATTCTTAACATTACGGTCATGATTACATCGAATAATCCGTGGTCATAATCATACCAAGTCCATCTATGTACTACAGGCCACAGATGACTTTCAAAAAATATAAATATGAGGATGATGACAATGATATAAGAATTCAATAAAACAAGCTCACGAATTAATTTATTCAAGAACTAATAACGTCCAAATTGTCAACATGATACTGCTTTGTAGAGTAAAATTTAAGAATGCTCAGAAGAATATTTTCATAAAAAATACTGGATGAAGCTCAAATATCAAGGATATTCCACTAATTTCATAGAGTATAGAAGTCAAAATTTTAACCAACTGAGTATAATAACGAATTGAATAACAAAAGAAATCACAATGCATGCGGTACTTCGCATAGACAGGTTATTCTAACAGAATAATAATAACGGAATCAGGGCAGACGAAATTAGCACCGACAGGATGTTCCAACAGAATAATAAAGAATGTAATAACAATAGAAATCACCATGCATGCGGTACTTCGCATAGACAAGTTATTCCAACAGAATAATAAGTAACGGAACCAGGTCCAGTGTAAAACCCACAGACAGGATATTCCAACAGAATAATAATAAAGACGGAACCAGGTCCGGTGTAAAACACACAGATAGGATATTCCAACAGAATAATAATAAAGACGGAACTAGGTCCGGTATAAAACACACAGACAGGATATTCCAACAGAATAATAAAAATTTGAAATAACAGAAGTTCTCTTCATGAATAAGAAAGAATAACACCCCTTATCGTAAAAAAAACTGAATATAAGAGTATGAAAGTAGCAGAATATTTTTCTATAGTTTCTCTATAATTTCTCTCTCTGGAGTTTCAGTGAATTTGTAAGAAATAATGAAGGAATGAGCTTCTATTTATAGGAGAATGGAAGTGTACTGTTTATGAACGAATTATTTCTGCAGAATTATTTCTTCAACCAAATACAATAAAGTCAATCAACTAACCAATAAAATCACAACAAAAATTAAAATATAATACATATATATAAACACATGTTTTCAACTTATATATATCAATATTATATATACACCACTTAAATTTTCTCCCCCATAACCAACATCTATCCCTCACCCACCCAATAATTAAATTCACTACACTCTTACACATCACTATCACACTATCACGTTTTCACCATTTTCCACTCACGCACCCATCACACACCCATCACTTTCACATCTCATTTTCTCCCACCATATACTCAATACACACATATACTTCCATATGTATACTCTTCCATTTCCAAAATCATTTCTCAACAAATATGGGCCCCACATGTGGGCCCTACCTTTAAAATTTTTTTACCAATTATTTTAAAAAATGGGTAAATAGGAATCCATAAAATAAGCAGACTTCATAAAAAAATCACCTTAATAATTTTAACAATATTTATCATCTTTATTATAACTCACAATATTAATCGATCAGGTCGTTCCCAGAAATTAGGTGCGCAATTAGGTGACCAAACCTCTCCTTGGCAGAACTTCTAGACATCGATAATATTGCAATTTATAATATTAATAACTCTGTCATTTCAATTATTGATTTAATAATATATAAAATATCGACAATAATTGAATCAAATAACGTGAGATACTATGCAACAATTACTATAGCAATAATTGAACAAAACTGAGTGACTTCTCATGTAAGCATTAATAATCAATATCGTGTGCTACTATGCAACCACGCGTATTACTGTACTTTTACTACCGAGTAGTTCAACAGTATTAACGGTAAAACTTCTGCCGTTATTTTTAATAAAATATTTTTGTCGTTTTCTCAATCCGACAATAATTTCGTTATGTGGTCCACCAATGATTGTGCCGTCGTACGAATATTCTCCGACACAAAGAATATTTCCTGACCAATCAAATATAATACAACAACTTGCATACTTTGCAAAATTTATAAATACTACCCACAACTATAACATTATATCAAATCCATACCATAATATTCAAAAAAATATTTTGAAAAATTTAAATCTTTATTTATAAAATCTGGGGTCTCACATGAATGGATTGGAATGAATGGAAATGGATTATAATTTTTTCTTTGTGAGTTTTAGAAAAAAAGAGAGTGAATAAAATTTTAGTTATATTTTTCCTTGTTTATGAGCTTACAAGTAAGGAAGGAAGGAAAAATACTTTATTTTTAAACTAAACTATTACTATATTATTTATATATATTAATGTAATAAATGACATGATTTATTTTGAAAGGCTTATTTAGGTAATATAAAATATCTAACCTTCCCATCAGTTTCCTATCCCTCCAAATCTTCCTATTTTTTGGGGAAAAGTTTTGAATTAAAAATGAAAACAACTCTACTTCTAAATCTATTTCCTTTTTCTCCTAAAAAAAACTCACAAACATGAGATTTGAAAAAGATTTTAATTATTTTTTCTTTCATTCCCTTGACCCCTCCCCTAAAAAAACTTACAAATGCCAATATTATGACTGGATGACTTATTTTAAAATGATTTATAAGTTACAATTTAAAATAACATAAAAGTCATTTTAAGTTGTGATTTATAAATAAAAGTGCTTGACATTATTTTAATTTATAAATTAAAAACTAAGTAAAAATAAAATGTGAATGTATTTGGGTAAAACAACTTAAAGTTAAAATAAAATGTAAAAACTATTAAAATAAAGACAAAACAGTCTTTATATTTGGTCAAACCTACTTATCATTTTTTAAAAAGTAAGAAACTATTACTTCTGAAAAGCTACTTATAACTAATTTACAACTAAACAATTGATTATTAAAAAGAACTTATAAGTTGGATTGTCCAACTTATAAGTTCTGGCCGTAGCGGGCTTAATACGACGTATATTAATATTCAAGGTTATATTTATTTGCAAAATTATAGTTTAGATTATACTATTAATCTCAAGTCTTTTATTTATTTTTAAAAATAAACTTGAAATTATTAGTCTAAATTAACTTGTAAGGAAATATTATTTAATAACGTGTCCAATTATAACCCCTAGGGGTGTTCAATTCATTCAATTTTTTGTGATTTTACAATTTTTCGGACCGGACCGACCCGACCGATTCGGTATAAAAATAATCTATTCGATACAAAAAAACCGATATATACCAATTTTTCAATACCGATTTCAATACCAAGTTTTTATGGTTCGGTATTACCGAACCATACCGGTATATACCAATATTTCAATTTCTTTTTTATTATAAATAAATAATTATTAATAATAATAATATAATAATTATAATAATAATATTAATTAAAATAATAATAATAATAATAAATAATATTAATAAAATAATAACAAAAAATAATTATATTAATTTTTTAGTATTTATTCGGTAAAAACCGATACCGAACCGGTAAATGAATTCGGTACATCGGTCCAACCAGTACTAATACCAAAATTTAACTAATTTTGATACCGATTTAATTCGGTACCGGTATTTACCGAATGAACACACCTAATAACCCTTACCATTTGTAACTAAAAATTTATAAATAAAATTAACCTTTGTTGATAAAATTAAAAAGATCAATGTCTATCTTTGTATACTTAAACTAATGATAATATAATATCTTTGTTATCTAATAACAAGGGTATGATAGATCAAATAATAAGTTTTATCTCATTCTTTAAATAATCCGGACAAAACAACATAAGATGAGATTATTTTAGCAAATGCAGGACAATAGATTATACGGCCATCTCGTTTCTTCTTCTTCAGGGTCCAATTCATATTCATCTTAAACATCACTATTCTCTTCCTTTACCAACACCTTCTTCTTCTTCTTCTTCTTCTTCTTGCTCTTCTTTTCCTCTTCCTCTTCACTATTCTCTTCCTTTACCAACACCTTTTTCTTCTTCTTCTTGCTCTTCTCTTCCTCTTCCTCTTCTTCCCTGGCTTTGTCGTCTGCTGGAGATGCTTTGATGATGCACTCCTTGGTTCCATAGGCTGCTTGAGATGCTTTGATGACGTAGCACACATGAGGATCATCTGTTGGTATTTGCCGTAGCATTTTTCTTGCAGATTGACCATCTCCTAAAGCCAAAAGGGCTTGGTACATCCTGCAGAAGCAATTCTAAAATGTAACAGACCAATATGTTACCTAAGCAATATAGTTATAGCTACTTGTTTAGCTAGTCACAACTCACAAGTACAATATCAACATCTTAATATACATTTTCACATAAACAAATATCAATACCATTTTAAAAGTACCAAACAACATTCTGATAACTGCCATTATTAATGTAGCATAGTGGTAAATTGCTAGCACGACATTCAACAAAGTAGAGACCAGAGGCATGTGTCAGAAAAGATAAATGGAGGACATTACGCAATAAATGATGGGTAATCATTGTAGAAGCATAGGTTTCCCCCTAACAACTCTGTGAAACCTGTGCAGGCAAATCCAATATCTAGCAGACAGGTCACAGGTACAAATCTTTTGAGAATGTGGTGGTGCTGGTGCACTGGGGAAGAAGAGGGAGTTGGTGGGGGGGGGGGGGGGTCACACACAATCATGATGCTATCATTAAAGGCAACCAAATAATATATAATCAAGACCTTTTACCTTAGAAAACTCAAGACATTATATGGAAGACCCGCTGTCTCATATTCTCGCCAAATCAAATAGGAACTTTGTAAATCTTTAGCTTTTGCACAAGCAGCAAGAAGAAAGTCGAGACTTTTTCGAGAAGGACGTAAACCAATCTCTTTCTTGATGGCTTGAAGTAAATCGAGACCAATCTGCAAATCTACAGGCTCTGTCTCAGCAATTTGGCAAAACACCTACTCCAGTATTAGCATCATGAAATGACACGCTATGAGCAACTTGTCAACCACTCAAAAAAAAACACCACAATAGAATCATGAAGTTTACTAAACCAGACTTAATATGACCATCTTCCATGTCAAAAACAAAAATAAGTCTCAATCAAACAGGAAGACATAGAAGTCAAAAAACCTCATCAAAAATAACTTCTCTGGCCACCTCATCATTGTAAAACTTATCCTTGAGTTGCTCGAGTAAATCAACAGCATAACTAAACAAGAGAAAGCATATATAAGCAAAGATGGATATAATATAAAAACTTCTCTAGGGGATTAAGAGCAGTTAAAGTTTACCTTAATTGCTTGTGTCGAACACAGTACAAAATGACTCTAAAGCAGCCATCAACCCAGTACTCTGGGACATTTAATTCCTCAAGAAGCTGGAGCAATCTATTCAACTCTCCTTCGTTAGGAAAATGCTCCTGGAGGACAACATAAACATTTCAATGTTTAGAAGGTCAAAGACGCCATATATTCATCAAGCAAACTTACAATAAGACTTATAATGGCTCTGGGCTCCAGATTGTGTTCTGTTTGTCTGAGTTCTTCATATATTTTAAGGGCATCAGGCATTTCTCCATGTGATGCTAAAGCCGAGACAAGCACGCTTTTGATTTCATTCAAGTTCTTGACAGGTATTCCTTTATCAAACACTACCTGCCAATATATTCATATCATAAAACTTAATGAAGAACATTTATTGATATAGTGCAGTTGTGGCTTATATCACATACAACACCGTAAAATTGATGTAGAATATAACGGTAAAAAACAGTATAATAACTTAGAAAGAGGGATGCTTTATATATATATATATATATATATATATATATATATATATATATATATATATATATATATATATTAAAAAGAACAAAAAAAAAACTAGAATCAATGAAAGGTGAAAACAATAGTACTTTCAACAGTTATTTATTCCAACAATACTCATCAAAATGTTACAATACCCCATTCTACAATCACCAAAGAAATACGATGCAAAATAGTGTATGTTTGTGTGTGAGAGAGGTATTAATCAACAAGAAATTACGTCAGTCAGAATACATAGTACACTGACTATGGGAAAGGAAGCACATGCAATAACTGAAAGTATTTAAAAGGGAATAGTTGATGGAAGATCTACTATGGAGTCTATTTTGTTTTTAATTAGACAATTGATAGGAAGACAGAAGAAGGAAAAAGGACCTCCATCTGGTGTTCATCAATATGAGAAGACATATGATAAGGTCTCAAGGAAGGTCCTGTGGTGTATTCTTGAGAAAAAAATAGTGCCTACAAAGTATGTGGATGTGACGAGGACATGTATGAGGGAGCATCTTCTTGTGATAATACATCAAGTGATTTACTAATCACAATAGGATTACACCGAGGATCATCATGGAGCCCTTATCTTTTTTCCTTAGTTATGGATGAGCTAACAAAAGATATTCAGCATGAGGTGCCATGGTGTATATCGTTTGATGATGATATTGTGCTAATAGATAAAATTAGGGAAAGTGTTCGCGTTAAGTTGGAGTTATGGAGAAGTACATTTGAATCTAAGGGTTATAGATTAAGTCCAAGTAACATTGGATATTCGGAGTGTGAGTTTAGCAATGTAAGAAGAAGATATATAAGCATTGCGAATAATACAAGGACATGAGGTGCCCAAGAAGGTTCTTCTTAAATTCTTGGGGGACCATATTACATACTAGGAAAGAGAATTATAAAGATGTAAGATATAAGATTAGAGCTAGAAGGATGAAGTGGCGTACTGAATTAGGCAAGTTGTGCAATCGTAAAACCCCAACCAAGTTGAAGGTAAATTTTTATAGGATGACGGCTGTATGGAGTTGAATGTTGGGCAACTAAGAAGCAACATGTGCATAAGATGGGAGTGACAGAAATGAGAACGTTAAGATAGATGTGTGGTTAGATAAGTATGGATAGGATCAGAAACGAGGACATTAGAAAGCAAGCTAGGGTACCCTAATGAGGAAAAAAATGATGGACCATAGATTGAGATGGTTTCGTCATATCCAACAGACGCCTACGATGGTTCGGTGAGAAGAAGAGTTTTCTATTAGGAGGGTGACATAAGAAGGGAGGGGGAGGATCACAGAACAAAAATTACTTAGGAGAAAGTAGTACAACAAGATTTGAATGAGCATAATATATCTGAGCACCTTGGCTGTGATAGTGAGCAAGTGGAGGAATACACTGTATACTGGAGGACCACTAGGGTTTTACACGTATCTGCATTTGTTATTGTTTTTGAAAATCAGGCCTAGTCTTTAAATTGGAGGAACCTCTGACTAAACTACAATTTCTGAATAAAAAATCAAGAATTTTAGAAACCTAATACAGGTGTAACCCCACCCCACCCCACCCCACCCCCCCAAAAAAAACTTGTTAATGGATGTGGAAAGAGAGGAACAGGTAACCTCTACTGCAGTAAAATTGCCAATGTTCAAGTTGAAGCATTTAAGTTTGAACTTTATAGATTTTTGGGTTTAGAGATTTCCCACTCCATGGAAATACTGTTAACGTACTTACTAAACACAATACAAGTGCCAACAGTTAGTTTGTAGAGCAGTGGGGTGGAGTTAAATTAAGTATCAAGATTTTATCTGTCAAGCAAAATTGTTTAAGAATCAAACAATAATTCCTTACCAAGATCTTCAACAAAAAATTCCACTAAGCTAGAGCCTAAATAATAAGAAAGGAAAATTCACTTTAGTTGTACAGCTGCAACTAAAGCAGAATCAACAACACAACTGCAAAAAGATACCTGTTTTGCCTTCTCAAGCTGACCACAAGTTGCATATGCATTTATAAGTGCCATATAAATATGCTTTGTAACTTGAACTCCAGAATTCTTCAGTTCTTCATAATACTACAAGAAGAGGCCAAAATTATCATATCTTACAAATTACAGTGGCATTCACGACACATGATATGATGCTAGATCTAGAACAAAAGCATCAATGAAACAAAGACGACATTAAAAGACCCACCAGCCTAAATAAATACCCTTATATTTATCACAAACGCATAAATATGCCAGAAATGAGTTCTCTCATCTCCTCTGCTCCCACAAGGAGAAAAAAAATTAAAAACCCATATGTGAAAAGCAAAAATTTAAGTTCGCTGTCACTCAGATTTCATTAAAAAAAATGTTAACATCAAATCCAAGTTAGACAGGCAGAAACCGAAGGCCATAAACAAGCACCATTCCTTACTTTGACGCTTCCAGGTCCATTGTTCAAAGTAACAGCCGATACAGATTCCAGTTTGGTTGTATTGCGCAGGGATTTGAGGGAGGGGGGACTATAAGCCACTGAGCTAAGTTGGGTTTGGTACGATTTATCCCAACAAACAACTTGTCTCAACTTAAATTATTAGTAAGCCGATTAGTTCAGCTTGACTAGCATCTTGGCATGACAAGCCACAGCTAGTGAAACCAAACTTAGCCAGGCCATCTAGCATTTTGAGTCAGAAAAATAAGTATATAAGAACTAATTACAAACCTTGATTAGTATTTAAAATGATCAAAGTTAAGCCATCCCTTGTAAACCTACTATAACTCATTCGTTTCCCTTCTCCTATTCTGAAGCCTAATTTATTTTTCAATTAAAAAAGATTAAAGACTAATATAAATAATTGATTTACCATACACTTCTTTACTACTCAAAATAAAATGTTCTATTTCTGAAGTTGTGATAGTTGAAAGAAAAAGCTATTTTGAAGATGGCTTTGCGAAAACAACCCAATCAGAAGTTGTTTTGTTTGGTTTGCTAAACCTCATAAACAGACTGGCTTTCTATTAGCTGATTAGAACTGCTTGACTTATGGTTTTGTAGCTGAACTAAGCTAAGCAATTTACATACTAATTACAAAGAGGAACCGATAGAACAAGAAACAGAACCAAAACCAAAACCAAAACAGTAGTAAAAGTCTTCAAAGTGAGACGACACCACGATACTTCTAATAGATCCATAATGACTCTTTTCTTCTGCTGTGGAATTACAGGACCTTTCTCTTTCTTTGGGAAATTTGGAATGAGGATAATTTTGGGAGCTATTTATAAGTTGCTTTGTTGCGTAATAAGATTATGCTTCTTGCAGCACTATAGGCTTCTGCTTCGGGGGACTTCAGGGGCGTTGATGTGTCTGGTCAGTGTAAAGATAGGAAGGCCACACTTCTCTAAGTTCTTTGTTTTCTTTTTTAGTTTCACTTGTTTTAGGGTATGTTGATCAACTCCTTGTCCCTCCTTCGCGCTTGTATTCTCTATATATTTTCTTTTCATATCCAAAATAAAATCTGACAATCGCAATTCATTCTTTGATTTCTTTCACACAAATATATGCATGCGTGTATGTATGTATTCTATATATAGGAGATAACATGGATGTCGTTGCCATAGTAAATTGGTTGTGGCAACAACCTAAATTGACGTAGTTGTGGGAACTCATTTAATGACATGTTGTCATAAAACCATTTTCACTAATGTCAATTTTATCATTTCATTGTTTTATTAATCAAAACTACGTTTTTATGGGCCATCGCCAAAGCCACAATCAAAAGTGTTGGATGGGTTAACTTTTTTGGTTGGTCATGAGTTAAATTAGGAAATGGATATTCCTTTTTTGAGTTTTTACAAAAATAAACTAAAAATATCCAAAAACTAAAGCATATTTATCATATAAAAAATTCATATTATCTCCTCCAACAAGAGTTTATTTTCTTTTCTTTTCGTGTAGATCTGTATATTGATTCTCTAAATCGTTAAAGTCAATAATATGCAAGATTTTGTTATTATGAGATTATTAGTTAATTTTATATATCATTCTATTTCAAAATAAAATTATTATTGACTTTTCCAAATTCATTCGAACATTTTCAAACTCAAAATTGTAACAAATTTATTTAATTTTAGTCTGCAAGCTATCTAAAAAATAAAACTAACTATAATATTTTATTGTTGTGAAGTTGTAATATCATACATCAATTTCAAATTTAAAATATCTCAAATTAATTTTTAAAAATTACATAATAATCTTATATTCTTATATTTTGGAATGGAACAGGGAGAGTACTATATATATTATATGATATTGATAGAGGTTTGTGGCAAATGTATATAGATAATTCTTAAATTTTTTAAAGTGCATAATTATATAATATTGTGTTATTATAAATTGTTAAATAATTTTATATATTATATGCAATAATTTATTATTAAAATAAACAGAAAGGATCAAGAGTAGAATTCTTAAGTAGTAGAATGCCTTAAATAATAGAATTTCATCAAAACGACGTAGTTTTGATAAGAGGCGGTGGCATTTTTGTAAATATCATGCCACCGCGTATTTACAAAAATGTCACCGCGTCTTATCAAAACTACGTCGTTTTGATAAAGTTCTATTATTTAAGAGAGTTCTACTACTTAAGAGGTCTACTCTTGATCCTGTCTATTAAAATAAATAATCAAATAAGAAAAAAAAGAAAGTTAAATCACTTTTTTCCCACTGAATTCAACCCCAATTTTCAATTACATCATTGAACTAACTATTTTTCCAGACAACTCTTTTAAAATCTTAACGACTGATCTACGTGGCACCTATGCGGAAGAGAGAGAAGCTAAGTTGGAGAAATAAATTAAACTAAATCACTAAATAAATATAAATTAAACTAACTAAACATAAAAAGAAAAACTTAACTAAATTAATTAACAAGCTTAAAATATAATATAAGAAACAACTTAAATAAACTAGTTATAGACCTAGATTAATAAACTAAATTATAAAAAACAAAAAATGACACAAATTTCACCATCTTGCAAGTTGCAACCATGACCGTAAATACTGCCATTACCATCACTATCTCTCTACATTTATATCAATTATCAAATAAAACAACCAACCAAAATGCCATTAAGGCAGAAAGAAGGAAAACAAAACCAATGATTAATTACAACCAACTTGAAGAACAACACCTACATAACTCCAACCTAACCCACCAATGTTTCAAACCCAGAAATTCTTCTACCCGAACCCAAAATGAATTGAAGAGAAACATGTATGTACTTGAGAATTCAACCTCCACCGTAAATCTTCCCCCACCACCGCCAATCTTACATCCATCCATACATAAATATATACATTTATCATCTGACCAGTTTCCCAAATCTTAGATTGACGCCGAATTGACAGTGACAGATAACAATTCGTGGAACCAAGAAGGGGTAGAAGAAGAGAAAAAGTAACCATATTCCATGTCAATCATTGTTGTCAAAAACCTTACCTCCTGTTAGATTTTGTCTTCCCAATCGTAATTTTGTACTTATGAAATTAAGTAATTTGGATGGCATACTTGATGATGAATAGAGATGGGATGGTGGTGAGAATGTGGGTAGTTTATGAATAGATCTAGATGTAATTTGCAAAGATTTGAAACACGAGTTGTTGCAGAGAATGGAGATGGGCGTGAGATGGAGATGGGGTTTTGTTTTATTGACTTGATTTTCTTTAATCTTTTAATTTGTTTAACATGTTTTAATTTTTTAACTCTTGTAAACTTTTTTTTAGCTTTGTAACATACTATCAAAAAAAATTTTGTTAAAACTTTTTAACATATTTTTATTTGTAATATATTTTTATTTATCTTATAGATAGTAATTCCAAATTGACACCTACATGGATGAATCTGTAAAGCCCACATGGATAATGGAATAAAGTTATTTTTTTTTGTTATCGTTAAAAGTCAACTACTTTAGATGAAATTTGTAACGTTTTGTTAAAAGAGAATAATTCAATGAGTCGAATGGGAAAAAAAGTAGTTCAGTGATGTAAATGTAAATCGGCACCAAGTTCAGTAGGAAAAAATACATTTAGCCTACAAAAAATGTCCTTATCTTGCAAGGGCATTTATAGTTTATAATAGTATAAATAGATGGTGTGTTGCTAACTAGCTATATTTCGAAGCCAAAAGTAAATTAGTGTTTTGACAGGAATTCCAGACAATTTTGGGTAAGTCAGATTTTTAAATTCCAGTTATCGGTAGCAAATAACTATGTCATCAATTTGTGAAGCTCATACTCCTCATATTCAATAGGTAAATATGAAGCTTCATTAAAGCTTAGTAATGATTTACTACCTTCGTAATGTCCTTTTCACAGCTGCAGTTGCCAATAAGATAGCTGAAAGTCTGAGAATCTGGTTTTACTTCTGCCTTCTCCATTTCTTTGAGAACATTTAATCCACCATAAAAGTTTTTCTGCAGAGAATTCATAAACTGAATGAGGCAGACACAAAATGATCATAAATCCGAAGCAGAACACTCTAGGAGCTTAAACAGTGGTGCAACTCTATGCTTCTAACCACTCTGAGAAGACCAAACAGCCTTAATATTCAACAAAGTATAACTAAAAAAGTTTCTGGCAGTTACATGTATCAGAGAACAGCAGAATTCACCTCTCGAAAGTACCCAGCCATTATAGCATTATACATGTTAGCCGTAGGCATCAAATTCATTTTTACCAGATCACTGATCATTCCATATGCACCATCATACTGCATTAAAGGAAAAATGGTTAAACATATAAGTGAATTGCTTTTAGAATTTTAGCTGGAATTGTGTCTCAATAACATAACCAAAACCAAGCCAGATATGTAGAATACAACTTACATCTTTCATTTTCACACTCAAACTTATCATACACCTGAAGGTCTCACTGTTTGGCTTCAAGTTATGGCGACACATCAGTGCATAGATACGATGAACCTTAAATACGGATCCCAAAATTAGTAGACGGTTAATTCAAAAGCCTCCAAAATTCAAATTGACAGCATAAAATCATGCAATTGAACATCTCAAAAGACACCTCACATGCAGAGAAGTACTACTTGTATATTGAAATTTGCCAAGAGTTACCTAAACAACTCCTCATAACTACATAAAAATATATGTGGAGTAGGGGAAAAAACCTAAAAAAATGGGAATTTAAACCGAACTTCCTGAACAACTTTCATTGGAAAAATCATGAGATTTCTTGTCTTCATTGCCTCGTTTATACATATAATATATAAATATTATATATATATATATATATATATATACGGGAAGGATAAAGGGCTTACCTCTGGATCCTACATACCTCCTTTAGCAACGCACCGGGCAACGGTTCAGTCCGTCACTATATGTTGTCCATTGCTAAAAGTTAAGACGAGGTTTTCTGATATAGCGACAGACCGAACCGTCGCCCAGTCCGTCGCTAAAGGGGGTGAGCATGGTATGTAAAATAAGGGGGTGAGCCCTTGAAATGGATTGTATATATATATATATATATATATATATATATATAATTTGATACTTAAATTTACTTTAAATATACTTGGACAGACTATATTGGTTTGGGGAAGATTTTTTCACATGCGAGGTTCCAGAAGGTTTTCAAGGTAGAATGCTCTTCTCAGAAAGACCACTACTCTTTTGTGTCAGGTTTCATAGAATGCAGAGTTGGAAAGGTTGAAAGCCTGTGTTCATGTGACTGAGTCGGAATAAGTGGGCAAAGGGATCCACAACTTTCATTAATGATAATATATTAATATATTATATTTGAATAAGCTGCTCCATTCATACATGATTTGCCTGATGGTCACTGCTAACAAGTTGTTTCGCTAATTTGAGTTGACGAAGAGGCCCACTAGGTACAGCTAAATTCTGGGTTCATCTGCATGATGTAACCACTTATGGATTCCAACCCAAATTTCCACCCCACTGCCCTAGTAGGCTACCACCACCAAGCAACTGTTCTTACATTTTGTTAACTCCTATACGCATTCAACGAGTTGCGATGGTAAACTAAAACCATAAATAGACACAAATTCAAAATCAATTCATAGGTACATAATTAAGATATTCTGCAGAACTTGAGTAACTAATACCCTCTAACACCACTCTAAAACATAAGGTAAGACAATGATGCAGGGCTTCACATATAAATTGATAAATAAAGGGCAGAGCAAGATGTTACCGTACCAAATTATACTCACAGCTCTCCTCGCATGCATTTAATATGGAATGAAATATCTCTACTGATAAGGTCAACCCTGCTTCCAATATCTGATCAACTATGTCAAGAGCCGTGTGTACCTATGTTGAAAATTAGAAGCAGAATCCTTTTAGAGGAATATATATAGTAGCCAGCTGCAAATTTGAAGTCATTAAAACCCAAAAAGGGAGAGGGAAAATTTGATCCGCGGACTGAAAATAATTCTTAGGGGTGCTTTTTTTCCCCTAAACGTAAAGGAGCTAATTCTAACCTTGAGGGAATCACAACAATGTCTAATGAGTTTCTCATATGGTACAGATGAAGGTGCCACCTCAAGTTCAGCATGCAAATTGTTGAAGTTTAGAATGACAGCCCCAACCTGAGATAGAAGAAACACCAATACAAAGCATAAATGAAATGAATAAGAATACTATTAGCATCGTACCAAAGAAAAATCCACACTTCATTTAAAACTCTTAAGATAGGGATCAAATTATGGGAACGTACGAAGAAGCTCATAGTAGAGCCAGCAAAGTCTCTAATATCCAAAAATGTGAAAAGGGATTTTTCTACTAAAGTAGGAGTATTCACTTTGTGTTTCCAAATTATAAGCAAGGAAAGTATACTATGCTGGTTCTTGGAAGTAAATATTTGTAAAGTATATTGCATTGTTCTATGATTTTGCCACACGGTCCGATTGAAGATGTGACAATTTCCATGTACCAAAAGGATTAAATCCTAACATTTCGAGTGAATGTCCTCTAGCAGACTCTTTACCATGGGTGAAGCTGTTCAGGTGGCTAACCATATAGAGGACGCATGAAAAAGAGAAATCCTGTTAAAAATCCCAATACAAGCCACAACCCGGAGTTAGCGCACTTTTTTGTAATACATGAAAATCAGGCCAGTGGATAAATTGTCAACAAGCTCTGCAGTTGTTAATAGACGGAATTACGCTCCAGCCTCTTCATGGGAAAGTATTAATGCTACATCTAGGTGTAAAAATTGTCATGTTTCGACCATATAGCTTTTAACTGTCCTTCCCCATGGATGAGTATTACCCTTGTATGCGCAGGTTGCTAAAGTGGAAAAGAAACTTGGAATGCTTATTATAGGAACTTTGTAATCCCACAACTGTGAATCTTCATATCAAGGAGTGTGATACCAATGCCCTTAATGCTAAAGCTGGTCCTAGCTTAGCATTTCTTTGGCCAACACTTGCTGCCAATATAAGGAATGAAACACAAGTACATCAGGGTAAAATGACTAGACAAAAGTGAAGTGCGAGGGACAGTGTGTTCTCTAATGATTGATATCGCAAGCTGTATCGATGATGTTTCAGATGATGCTGTGAAGAAACTTCAGTAAAAAGTAAAGCCGAATTTGAAGTCGTATGATGTAGCATGGATAGCAACATAAGTAATGGGTTGATAAACTGTGTTTGGTCACTTTTCTTGTTTACTGATTACATAGACTGTTATGTGTGACATCTTTCCGACGTCCTGTTTGGATGCACATGGATTTGGGAGTGTGATATAAAGCATGTCTGGCATGCCAACAATTAGTAATTTGTCCAAAACAACACTAAGTACACTCTTACTTATGCTACCGACATGCCAACTCAAGCTCAAAAAGATTCCTTTACTGATTCAACGTGTTCCTTCTACGATATTTTTGACAGTGCCTCAAATCAACGGAGTCTAGTTCCTTAGTGGAGAAAAAATGATAGAGGATAAGCCTGCGAAAAATGGTTCGACCAATATAAAAAGACTTTTCGAAATCCATGTTAGGTCCAAAAGGTCCGACAAGATTTTTCTAGAATTTAATTTATTTTAATTTGATTAGAGCTACAATTTGTTTTGAGATTTTAGTAGGTCTATTATAAGAGATGTAAGGATAAAGAGAAATAATAAATTTGTATATGTACATTATGTGTTCATTTCCTTCTTCCCTAATTCCCTAATTTCTTCACCAAACTTCTAAACCCTAAATTATATTCCCATGACTTCCTCACCTAACTCATGTCAATGGGGTTGCATGGGACAAGTTCAATTAATCAAGAAATAAATTGGTTCATTGTCATCTGCGCCTTTGTGTTAATTGTTTGGGATTAATCTCATATATTATGTAATTTAGGTTTTGATAGAAAAAGAAATCTACCACATAATTAAAGACAAACTTGATTTCACCTAAAATTTGGTTCCGCCCTTCCTTACTAATTTAGTTTCTCAACTAAATTATAATCCATTAAAACTTAACATATCACAAATTTTAATTGTCTTAATATTAGTTGTGAACTTCCTTACTAAATTAGTGTCCTAGCTATATTAAAATTCATTAAAACTTAAAATCTTATCAAATTATACGGTTTAACTATATTTATACTAGATGTATATATAAACAGAATAATAATAGTGGATTCTTTACTAAATTAAAATTTATTAAGCTTAAAATTCAAAGTTTTACTCAGAAGCAAATTTCTTATTTAAATTGTCAATACAATTTTAAAAACAAATGCATAAATCCATTACTTATCTAAATATAATCCTAATAATATAACAATTGTTTTCTCAAAGTCCCCTCCGAATAGATCTGAGCATATTACATTGCTTACCTTAGAAGGGAGCCACAAGGAGTTTATCCTTTCTAGAACAAGTCAAAGAAAAAAAAATACATTTAAGAAAACAAAGTATAATTACAAAAGTGGGATAATGCTTCCTATTCCGAATATCTTACTCCATCAGTCCCATAATATGTCTAACTACATCTTTCACACAAATTAAAAAAAATCAAATTTGAGAAGAGAGAATTTATAAGTACCAATTTAATCCCCGTATAAGTACATCATGATTCTTTCTTTTTCCTAAAAGGAGTGGAGCCTACTTAAGTACTTTTGAGGGTTTAAAAGTCTTCGCATAACATTTTAAATTTGAATTGTGTATTTTAGACAACTTTACGGAATAATTATTTTTTTTTACTTTAGACATCTTTTGTGGGATGGAGGGGGTATTACCATAAAAAAACATTCCAGGTATAACTTTTGGTTTTGGAACCTTTTGGCTAATTGATTTCTTGAGAAAATTACCATTACATTGGTTGTCACAAAACCTTTTTAAAGGCAATGACAATAATCTAAGTAATTTAAAGTCAGGAGTAAAATTCGGTAAACCGCAATTAAAGGCAAAGCCCATGACAAGCGTGTACTACAGAGCATGAAAGCCCTTAGGAAACTGTAATTTTATTTATCACAACAGATTCGCTCATAAGCTTGGCATATTCATGAGAAAAGGTGGAACTTAGGATTTCTTTATTGTCATAAAGTATTCATCAGGCACCTTCCCTTCACAAGAGGAAATAAGAAAACTTAGTTTCTGCTTCCCCGCTAATCCCAACACATTTCAACCATTGAACATTCTTCAGGATTAAATTATTTTGTGCACAGAATTATCTAAAGAAACAGCGGTAAGGATTTTCTATTAATATAGAGTTCGCATTAGCATGATTTCAAACTCAATAATGAATCTATCCGTTGACAAGGTCATTCCTTTTCTTTTCTTTTTTCCATTGGGGAGATTTGGATAATTTGTTATTGTTCCAACTCCCAATCCTATGAAGCTTTTTTTTTTACTGATGAAATAAATCCAACTTTCTCACTCCCATAGTCACTTCGAAAGAATGAAATTTTAGGTGGACATATAGCTAATGAAAAACATATCTGTTTCACCAATGCATACATCACTTTCACAGCTGAATCAAAAGTAGAAAATCACTATCTCCAAAATATCCTGTAAAACATTATCAAAATGGTAGCGGTTACCAAAATATAAGCAAGTTAAGTAATAGCAAATTGTGTGTTTAGATATTAACTAAACTTTCAAGAAGAAAGAAACCAGTCTGCAAAGCTGGAGTGCTTCAAATAATTTAAACCTTGACGACATTACCAGCAACATTCATGGGAAGTTTCATACCGCTAAATTTGGCATGCTAATTGCATAATTATAGATGAAGTTTGAAATATTTTCTGCTCCAATATCTGCATTTGAAAAATGAAATAACTTCATCATGCACCTGAAAACGAAGTCGAAGAACAAATGTGTATCCATTTTAAAACTTAAATATGTCGTCTATTATGGTTATACAGTGACATCCATCTATGATGCCAAGGCTCAAATTTGACTGTTGTAAATTTGCAAACAACCATGTCAAGAATTGACTTCTATATTTCTTAATTTAGATGTATGTAAACCAACATTTCAAGGTGGGATACGATATAATCATTCGAAGCTAGTATACATAAGTGCTTTCATTCTACATAGCTAGATTGTAAAGTAAAAAACCTTTGAATAAATGAAATACTTTTACATGTTCTCTAATTCAAAATGGTGTTTAAATGATTTTTTTTGCTTAAAGAATTGTAAAACATAAATACTCGGTTCCTCTGCAGTAATTGCACAGAAGCTCTGCCTTTATGATTTGATGAATGCAGAAATGCTAAAGTTTTTTTTGTGAACATACATATAGGCTAAAGTTTTTTTTCCCAGATAAAAATGCATAGATGCAAAAGTTTTCCTCATCATTGTTTTTAAACCAATAGCTCAAGAAGTTACCATGGATTTTGAGTGCCTGTAAGAACTTTATTGCAAAGGACTCCAATAAAAGCCTCCCCAAGGATTTGAAGATATTTGCTATATGATCCACCGATGAAACTTTCGTAATGTCAATGGAATTTAATAGCACCAGAAGTTCCTTTTTCCGGCCACTTACAGATAATGCTAACAAATAATTTTCTGCAAAATCATTCGTAACAGTAAGTTTCCAGATAAGATGGGCTTACAAATTTCCGGGACTTTTAAGTTGCAATTATAATGATTATAATAGATGTAGGCACATAAAGAACGACATGTAGAATGTTGCACTTGTAGTGTTCATATGTGGAAATCTAAGAAAACAATGATTAGGCCCAATAAAAGACTATATAACTGACTTAAATGGTAAAAAATTAATTAGGAGGTATTAACCAAGATAAAGGATGCTCAAGGTGAGAGGATACAAGTTCTTGATGATTTATATCAACAACTTTCTTAATTAGTTATTTAACCTGTACCATCTAAAATACTAATATGAGCGTGGAAGTTACAAAACAATGTGAATAATATACCATGAAAGCTCAAAGAAAAAACTATAAGTAATCGTTACTTGCATTCTAAATTACAAACCTTGAAGGATGGACCTGTCTCCATCATCGGAAGTCACAGCATTATCACATAACTCTTTTATCTTAACTACATTATTAACTCCAATCCAAAGCAACATCTCGTAGTAAGATAATCTTGAAACTGAATTAGAATTCTTTTCCCTGATGACATTGCAGAAGAAATGGAACTCTTCAACCATACACATGTCAATTAAATACATAAGGAATGGACCATAAGTTGTTTCCTCTACCGGAAAACCCTGATCCCCCATTGATTTAAAAAGTTTGTAAGCCTTGTAAATCTGTTGTAGCGACTCTTCTTCATCTTCAGTATTCCTGGCCTTGTCTATGCAGAGTCCCATTAATGCATTATATTCTTTCACACCAGTTTCGCGACCCAATTTACCAAATACCTGAATAGTAGCATCCGACCCCAGTTTCTGTGCACACATGTTAACTAGCCGCTGAAAACGATTTGTTTGGGTGCCCTTAAAGACCCACTTTTGCTTCCTTTCACGTGATATTTCTTTCCGACGCAATGATATGTTGCTATGCAACATGGTGGAGAACCATGGTATATCCAAACAAATCTCTGCATCTTCCCCATCGTTCACTTCTGAATCAAGTGAATCAAAATCTGCACCCTCTGCATTTAAATAACTAGATATAACATATTTAAATTATTGTTAAAAGTAAACAAGACCCCAACCGAAAAAAAATTCACCTGCAAAGTTGAAAAATGATGCAACAAAGTTCATAATCCAGTTAGGCATTCTCAGTTGCTACTACACAACAGTCCCAGACTCTTAAGAGACAGCAGTTTAGACCCAATTTATCCACAAAATTATGTTCTGTTTAAAAAAAGGAAAGGGTGAAGAAAAGAAAAGAAAATGAAATGAAATATAATGTAAAAGCAGGAAACAATTTTGGCAAAGGCTTGTTGTTGCACTTGATTAGCATCATACTGGGGGTTGGGGGTTGAGTTTCTGTGAAAGAATAGATAATCAGACTAGTGTTCTCTAAGAATAATATCCCGAAACAATATTCCTGAACTTTTTGTTTTCTTTTGCAATACTACTTCTGATATATAATGAGGGAAAATTTTAATCTTTTTTATGTTTGGAAACCATTTGCAGAAACAGAAAATGCCTTTGTCGTACGGGGAGAAGAAATCTTGCAACAATTTAAGCCCTTTTACAATCGTATTAACATAATTTGAGTAATTTGATCAGTATATAATTCTCAACCCAGCTTACAAAACAACATACATACCAGACAATATGGCAGATATCTCCCTCGACAGTTGCCCTGTTGATTCATCTACACAGAAAATAAAATATAATATGATTTAAAGTAATAATTTATTTCTCATTTGCGCTTGGTCACAGCCACAATGAAACGGAATATAAAGAAACCGAAACCAGCAAGTACCAAGTAATACCAGAATCGGAGGCAGCTGAGTCGTGTAATTTCAATCTCTCAGCAGCCAATTGGCTGAGAGGTTTGGAAGAATGAGCAGATGGTTGTTTGGGCAATTTTATAGAACGATCGGCGAGCGTGAAGGAGGAGGTGGAGAAAGTGACGAGGGAGGAAACGTAGTGTTTTAGGGCAACGTCGTCGGCGTGGGTGGAGGAGACTATTTTACCGGCAGAACGGAACACATAGCTTAGGCTTTTGGCTTTGGAGGCGGGCATGGATCATTTGCCTTGCCGCTCTCTCTTTTCTGTTTTGATAAGATGAAGTGACGGGCGGGTTCCTTCTGTGTATAGGGCTTTGGAGGGTTCTGTTTTCCCCAAAGAAATAAAATAAAAAGTTTTCGTTAATTCGTATTTTTTTATTATTTTTTTCCAATGTAAAAAAAATGTTTTGCAAGTATATAAAGTGATTGATTTTCTATTCGTTGAATACCTCTTTCTTCCCTGCTCTTCAGCTTCATTTTCTACTTTGGTTTCTCTTTATTTCTAACCAACAAATCTCTTCTACTTCCTCATGTTGATTCCTCTATTTAATCCACCGACTCACACCAAAAAAACTTTATGGGCCCAAAAATTTAGAAATCAAAATCAGCAATATAATGGTGGATTTATTTTGGTTGGAGAGAGAAAAGGAAGACCACGACCTCTATGCAAATAGGTGAAAATATTAAATCTATAATTGATTCGCTATCTCACTCAGAGGCCGCAACTACACAACTCAAAATCAAAATTATACAAAATTCACTTTCATTTGAATTCGACTTTTGTACTTACTCTGCACCTGTTTGTAATTGTATGGGAAACTTGAAATAGTTTGCAACGTGAGATCAAATTCAAGTTTGTTACGTTTCTGTTTAGTTTTTGAGAAAAACAAAGGAAAGTATTAATGGTAATAATAATATAATTCATACTGTCCAATGTCTTTTTTGCATATTACATATTTGGTGGAATGACACAAAGAGTTCATAACCTTCCATTACTTAAAAAGCATAATACAAGATCTTCAAGGGAGGGAATTGGAGCTTGAATTAAGATTTTTCTATTTTTGTGATTTGAAAAATCAAGAAATGGTGTTAATAGAGTTTGGGAATTGTTTGTTCTTAGATATGGATAGAGCTAGACCTGACAATATAGAGTTATGTCATTCCAAATTAATTAGAAACATTTGAGTTGGTTATTATTTTTTATTATTTAAATTGGATAAAATTTAAACCCATATTTTTAGAAGAAAAAATAGGTACAAACTGGATAAACATTTTCCAACCCACGTTATTATTTTGTAATGAAATTGTTGTCCTTACTTACTCTTCCTCGCTCACTGCTCTACTGCTCTTCATTTACTTGTAGTAATAATTCCTAATAACAATCAAAAATCCACTGCCAATATATATATATATATATATATATATATATATATATATATATACATCTAATAAAATACAAATAATTTTGAATTTCCCGCTCACATCAATAAATCATCTGGGCCGTCCAAAGTTTGAGATAAATCTCACCGTCCATACATCTATCTAATAAAATACATCTATCTATCTATAATGATTTTGAATTTCCCGCTCACTTAATAATCTATCTATCTAATGGGACCCAACTAGTATATATAATAAAATACAAATAATTTTGAATTTCCCGCTCACTCAATAAATCATCTGGGCCGTCCAAAGTTTGAGATAAATCTCACCGTCCATACATCTATCTAATAAAATACATCTATATATCTAATAATGATTTTGAATTTCCCGCTCACTTAATAAATCTATCTAATAAAATACAAATGATTTTGAATTTCCCGCTCACTCAATAAATCATCTGGGCCGTCCAAAGTTTGAGATAAATCCCACCGTCCATACATCTATCTAATAAAATACATCTATCTATCTAATCTATCTAATAAATGATTTTGAATTTCCCGCTGACTTAATAAATCATTTGGGTCGTTCTAAGTTTGAGATAAATCTCACTGCCCATACAGTGCCAGAGGCACGGGACCCAGCTAGTATATATATATATAGCAGTAGCTGATGATGCACAAAATAGGCTTTGTACACACATGTTAAGTAATAATAAATGAGATAATTAAAGTAAGAAAATAAGACAATAATTAGAGTGGTTCGGTCTAGGTGACCTAATCCACTTTTGAATGACTTTAGTCGTCGGCACTTTTTATTATATAAGTGTATTGGAAACAGAGGGAGTATAAAGAGTTATCAAGTACAATAAATTAGTTGCCTCCCAAGTGATGGCGAGGCATACAATTTATAGCGACCCTGTGACAGTTTTGAGATGAGCACGTAACCACTACTTTAGTGGAGCTCCCAACCTTTTCCTAACGTGCGAGGTGATGTACGTGCTCTCCGTGAAGTCTGGAGGCGAGACTTGACCACTTCATGATGTGGACGTGCTTAATTAACCCGACTGTGATGGATCACATTTGTTGGACTCGTCAGACCTCTTGAGCTTGGTCCTATCATACGAATCTATGAGATGGGCTGGAGGATGAGGCCTATGAGATGGACTGGATCGGTGTGGCCTATGAGATGGACTGGACCCTTGAACTAGAGTAGCAGTAACTTCGTGAAAAAAAATTTGTTTCTCTTATGTTTGGCCCCTCAATTCTAATTCTATCATATGTATATAAACTGCTCACACTTATTTTTTAGTTGCACAAAAACAATTACATCATTTATAAATTTATTCTTTTTATTATATATATTCTTAAACATTCTCCCTTTCATAAAAAAGAAAATTAGGAGAGTTTGATATTTTAAATTTTTTAAATTTAAATTGTGATATGAATTTTTTTTAAATGATATTTTTGTACTTAGTAATATTTATGTACGATTTTACATAATTAACTATGTTGTTAACTAAAATGAAACAAATTAAAATTAAAATTAATTTTGAATTTTATAACATCGTAAATTGACTAGTCCAAAAACGGAATTTTTTCAGGAAATGCATATAGTTATATTCAGTATTTAATTTAATAATGATGAAAGAATAAATTAAAATATTATATTATTAAACTATTTTTATTTTATAATTTTGTGAAATTCTATTTGTCTCGAAGTTTAATTTAAATGATGCTTCGGGCAAAGTCAATTCTCAGGGTGTGGCAGACATTATGTACGAGTCCCGAGTATATATCCACTGCGACATGTTAATCCTTAAATTAGATAACTATTTTTTATTTCAAAATCTGAAAAGATTTAAATAAATTTTGTTAAAATTTCAAAAATTAACTAAAATTAATGAAACAATTATGTCTACAATTTTGGAACAATGCTAATAGTATTTAGTACTTGCCCAATAAAATTATGAACACTCGAATTAACAATATTCTTTCAGATAACTCATGTTGTAATTTCGAGATAACACATGTTGTAATTTTCAGATAACTCATGCTGTAATTTTTTTTAGTATATACAGTTCGTATAGGACAAAGACTTTTTTTCGTACAATTAAGTTATGTCTGTTGAAACCAATGCATAAAAAGTATAAGATTTTATAAAATTTTAGAGAGAAAAAATCTAAAAATTTAGATTGTGTATAAAGAAAAATTGGAAGATGAAGAATGTTTAAAATATTAGAGATAGAAAGTGAAAGAATATATAAATTAAATATCATAAATAATTTATTCAATTTGATCATATAATGGTAAGCTTAAATTTGAAATATGGATTGACGAATATTAGACATATAACTATATAATTGCAACTCATATTAAAAGTAAATAATATAATTTTAGTTTTTAAATATAATCGTAACTAAATTTTATAAATTAAAACTAACTCATAACTATATTTTATCAGTGTCTAAACCTGAGTTCTTTGACAGAGAGTTATCATCATCGGAGGCGGAGAACAAGAGGTTTGAAGGCATAGTAATAGAATTCCTGAAATTACTGGAGCAGCTTCAATTTTCTAGATTGGAAAATGGGGTACTTCATAGAAGGATTAGAAGGATTTTGAAGAAAGAAAAATAATAGTAGAATTTGCAGATTGAAGATTGTACAACAGAGATTTTGCAGAATCGTGAAGAACTATAAAAAAACATATAAAATCAGTGTCTTCAAAAGTAAAATTCTGGAGCTGGAAATCATTACAGAGTAATTGCAGGAGGAGAAGAAAGAACTTTTGACCAAACTGGATTTGGCTGAAAAATCAGCTTCATTAAAGGTACAAACTTTATTTCAATTACTCAATAAGTAAGATATGAACATATAAATAGAAAAATAAAAACATTTGTATTCAATCAATATGTATTTGTACTTGCTAATAATGCTATTTAACTAAATTAAATACCCATAAGACGATTTATATGTTAAGAAAAAAATCGTAAAATGATAAAAGGATAAATAATGCATCTTAAGTTGGTTTGCAGAAACAAAATCAAATAATATAATTATATTATAAAACAACGGGAGCATGACAAACGGAATTTAAATTTTTTCTATAATATTCTCAGGAATCACCATATGCAATATTATTAATCGAGAAATGATAAAAGATATAACTTAAAGATGATGCAACTCTTTAATCAAATATTCAAGTTCCAATAATTTGATCCTTCGTGTTTCTCCAATCTTTCAGATCAAATATTTGCTACCCAAGTTTGCAATGCTCTAAATTTGATCCACCAAGAGTATATTGATTGAAAAAGTGATTTTAGGTTCTACAATACCT
Source organism: Panax japonicus (assembly GCA_020205505.1). NCBI lineage: Eukaryota > Viridiplantae > Streptophyta > Magnoliopsida > Apiales > Araliaceae > Panax > Panax japonicus. The sequence goes on along the minus strand of CM035093.1, from coordinate 71,408 downwards.
TGGGTGGGTAGCTGTAAGACCCCAACTTATTATAAATAAATTAAATTTTATCTATTCATTATCTTGAAATAATAAAGAGTTAATTAGATATAATACTTTGGTTATGGGTGAAATGTGTAAATTTTACAAAATAAGCAAGTGGTTATAAAATATTCATTTAGTCGGGGAATATTCGTTTGATCGTGGAATATTCGTACGACGACGCATCCATTTGTGGACCCCATAACAGAATAACTGTCGGATGAAGGAAACGACAAGTTTGAGTTTTTATAAATAACGGCGTAGTTATTACCGTTAACACTGTTGGAATACCCGGTGGTTAAAATACAGTAATATGCGTGGTTGCACAGTAGCACACGGTATTATACAGTATTTTTAAATTATTGATTCTTACGTAAGAAGGCACTACTCAATAATTGTTACAGTAATTACTATTTAATATTATATTTTATTTTTTCAATAATTGCTACGTTGATATTTATATTAATATTGTTTCAATAATTGTCATTGCACGGTATTTCCCATTATCAGATCAATAATTCATATAATTTGAATAATATTATTAGATAGAATTATTGGCAATGTCTAAGAAAGTTCTGTCTAGGAAAGGGATTTGGTCACCTAATTACGCGCCAGTAAGGAGAAATCCTTATCGGAAAGCCCCATCTTTCTTGAGAACGACCTGGTTGTCATAATTGTGATTCTGTAATATTATTTGTGAATAATTAATTATTGATTTATATGATAAGGAAATATTTATTTTATGTGAATATAAATGATGGATATATTTATTTTATATGGATATAAATGAAAGAATTAATGTTGAAATATTTTATCAGTATTTTATCGGAATAGAGGTATTAAAAATTGCCCGTATGTGGATTTCGGATATTTTTTGTTTGGAATTTGAAAAAATTTAAAGCTACAAAGTTGTAGAGAATTTGATTTCGTATGGAATGGACATAAAATTCGTATTTTTCTGATAAAAGGGCTATTTATTATGAATTATTGAAGTTTCGAAAATTAAATGGTTTTTTATTAAAATTGGATGGGACCCATTTTTGTTTGAAAACATGTGGGATGCAAAAAAAATTCTTCCAAGATGGCTACTCAACAATTCAAATGAAGTGTGCATAGAGGAAAGAAAGAAAAAATAATATTCTATTAATTAAGTCTCCTTTGGCGTTCTAGCATTTTTCTATAAATAGGCGCTTAGGTTAGAATTGAAAATTACACCAGAAATAAGTTTTCTCTCTATATATATTATCGAGCGTATTTTATGAGTATTTAGATACTTTGAGAGTTATTATTCAGTGCAAGTTTCCTTTGACTTTACATCCGATATTCCGATCAGAAATACTGTTATTTTAAGACAAGGAATGTTATTTTCTTCGTAGATGATATTATTTTCTTCAATATCATTATACTGAAATATTGATATAAATTTTATTGTGAAATTTCTACCTTTTGTGTTGGGGTTACAATTCACGTATACGACACTATTCATAAATACGGCACTATTCACCGAAAAATAAAATTTTCTCTTCTTTGTCCCAGATGTCTATTATGGTTGTTATCTTTGATTGTATCCATGTTTTGATCTTCATTCTTGAATTTTACTCTATTATGGTTTATTATAGAGTATTTTTAAAATTGAATTATCTAAAGTACGAAACTCAAATCTTTGTCCTTTTATCTAAAAGGACAAAGAAAAGATGAATATCTTTGGCCTGTAATGAAAAGATGAATGATTATCTGATGAATATCTTTGACCCGTAGTGCAAAGATGAACAGGTGTTGAGATGAACATGACCAACTGGTGATACAAATGAATATCTTTGGCCCGTAGTGCAAAGATGAATATTTGATGCAAGATGTATATTGATTGATGTTACAGGGATAAAATATTGATGATGGACTTTTAAATTCATAGATGATAGTAGATCGTAAACTTCCAAGAGAGACGAGAAAGGATCGTAGTGTGTTGAGTAAAGCTTCCTTAGAGCCGAAGTCTGCTGAATAAGTCATGTTCAGAATCGTAGAGACAGCCTGCCTACGAGCCGACCGAGCATCTACCAAAGCCAGTCAAGAATCATAGACTACACTCGGAGTCGTAGAGTCTACTAATGTCAAAGCCAATTCAAGAATCGTAGACTGTATTCAGAATCATAGAGTCTACTGATTGTATCAAAGGCAGAGATCGTAGTCGAACAAGATCAGATGAAGACAACAAGAACAATGACGGAAATCTTAGTATCAGGATCTGATCTCAAAGTCGTAGTATCTGCACAGCCGAAGCTGAATCGTAGAGTGCAGAGCTAAGACCTTAACAGATGTGCTCACAAGGCTACAGTAGAATCGTAGAACAAACACGATTCTCAACAATTGAGCACTCCTAGAATATCCAAAGGAATGAAGCCTCTGGTTGGCACTGCATAGATACGTCCCACTTGAAGGAAACCAGAGGGCACTCAACGAATGACATGCAGGCTAAACAGAAGATCTAAGCACCAACCCATTCAGCATCAAGATTGAGTTGTGAAGCCATTCGAGATGAAGTCTTCCGCAAGGAGATCAGAAGAAAACTTCTGTAACTGACTAAGAAAAGTTAGCAAGTGCAGTAGCTGTCAAGAAGACAGAAGACAACGATTTTGGAAGTTACCAGGATTGTAGTGTTTTCCAAACAAAGAAAGAACTAATGGAGTGCATACAGAGATACTGGACAGCTTCTGAAGAATAAGGCTAAAGTGATTAAGCATTGGGTCAGTCCATTGATGATAAGTGAACGGGAGATCACAGGGTGAAATCGAGCTGGACACGCCATAAATCTGAAGTGTCTAGCTATTCAGAAGGGGCCAGAACAAAGAATTCAAGCCATCAGTATCTGAGAGCTGCTGAGGCAAACAGAAGTGTTGAAGCACTGCACAAGAGAAGGAAGAGGTGTTCTACATTGAAGATCCAATCAACACTCTTCAAGATCGTAATGTTGTATCTACCAGTCAATAAGACACTACGATCAGGTCCATGAAGACATGCATCAGAATCGTAGTGCTCGAATAGCTGAAGATTGAAGCATTGACAATGGTTCAATCTGAAGGGTAATATTCGGACAAGAGCTTATTGAGAGTATCGATGCAAAAGGACAACCTCTGATCGAGAAATCAGAAGGATGAAATAAAGTCTTCGACCTGCCCAAGACTTTAAAGTGACATCTCTGACGGGGTAGGTGAAACAGTAGACTGTAGTGTCAAAAAAGTATGACTTGTCACCTCTGCAGTTTACCTCAGTCAACTCGAGATCTGTGAAGAGATTTGAATAGCTTTCAACGGCTACTTTCCAACGGAAGAATTGGGAAGGAGTATAAATTAGCAAGAGCTTTAAAGATCGAGGGTAGCTGGAGTTGCTAAGTTTGGAGAAATGGTGGAATGATCTAATCAACGTAAAATAGTGAGTGACCAATGAAGGTCCGAAGGCTCACTCTACGATCCACCAAGAACACTTAGAGACAAACAAATAAAGAAGTAAAAGTGAGAGTTCTACAATGTAGAAGTGAGAGTTTTACTACAAAAAGAGTGTTCTGAACTGTTGAGAGAAAGAAGAGCATTATTTCATCTTGATGTCTATCATGAGAAGACTCTAAGTACCATAGAGGAGAGCTCACAGTCATCTTAGCAAGTCCATCATGAGAAGGCATCAAGTATCAAGAACGAAGATCACCAATGCCATCATGGTGGAAAGCATGAGAAAGTTTTTAAGTACCTAGCAAAAGAGCTTACAGTCATCTTAGAAACCCATCATGTGCAACCATCAACTACCAAGAGGAATGATCTTCAAGGCAGTTCATCAAGGGATCATCAGAAGTGGTTGAGTAACCGAAGAAGCTGAACATCATGCAACACTCAACTGCACTTCAAGGATGATCAAGCCAAGTTGCTAAGTACAAAAGATGTTCAGAGCTTAAAGACATCTTAGCAGCTCAGCACCAACTCCAACAAACAAACAAACAACTCAACAAGAAGCCAGGGCATGAGGGGTCCTTCCTTAGTGGAAATCCTGCTAGTTGAAAGCAGAATAGTGGATTAAGAGCTTGAGTCTCTGAACCACTTAAAACCCTTTGTGTCTTTTACTTTATTTCATTTACATTGTGTACATTAACTGCTATAACTACTATGTATGTTCTAACTGCTTATCACTGAACTAACTCTACGAAAAATGTATGTATGATTATGAATATATCAATGAAGGGGATCTTTTACATATTCCGATGTGCTTGAAAAGATTCTTATGTTTGTCATGTGCTAAATTATTAGCAATACAAAATAAACCAAAAAAGAATTTAAAAACAAAAAGGATCTATTCAACCCCCCTTTCTAGATCCATTATACCTACTGGGAACTAACAATTGGTATCAGAGCGGGTTCTCATGCTATATTCAAAAGCTAATCACTTTGAGTCTGATCCTAGGCACAAACATTGTTCTATACTTAGTTCAGTAGTAAGTCACTTGTTATATGCAGATGAACTCACACGTTGGAAATACTGTGAACATGTTATATGTTTATATACACCTGAAGCTGCTCAGATTGGTCCATGTTCTCGATTGATACATCAACAAGACCAATTCTTGCTCACGATCAATCTTGCATTCTGAAGACCAGGCTAGAAAACTCAAGAGACTTCAACAGAAAAAAATCAAACATCCACCAGCCTGAAAAGATGAAAAGGCCATACATGCTAAACAATGCTTATCCAGAGAAGAAAGAAGATCTTCTCAAACATGTGTTTGGCCAACCAGCAGCTGGGTGCAAACTTAGCAAACTGAAGGATGCCAAAGAATTAAAAATGCTGAGATTCTCTTAGCTTACATCTTCAAGACCACGAATGATTGATTGAAGGTCAACTAGAGCAACAAGCTGTCAGGAGCAAATGAGAAACTATGCACATCAATGCCTAGCCTCATTATGTCTAAGATAAATGACTGTTAAGAAACTAAAAGTAGAAAGGTAAGATTCCTCATTAATATAAATATGTTCATCATACTTGCACCTTCCTTATGAACTATAAAAGTATTCCCTTCAAGGAATCATAGTATACCTAAAAAGGTGTAAGACCCCAACTTATTATTTAATGAAATTAAATTTCATCTATTTATTATCTTGAAATAGTAAGGGTTGATTTGATTAATGTGGTAAGTTATGGGTAAAATGCGCAATTATTTCAAAAAAACAAGTGGTTTTAAAATATTCATTGTTGACGGGGAATATTCGTTTGGTCGTGGAATATTTTTACTATCGAGGAATATTCGTACGACGGCGCAGCCTTGTGTGGGCCCCATAACGGAAAGCGATTGGATGAATAAAACGACAAGAATAAGTTTGTTATAAATAACGGCGTAGTTGTTACCGTTAATACTGTTGGAATACCCGGTGGTTAAAACACATAAGCACACGGTATTACACCAATTATTGATTCTTACGTAAGAAGGCACTACTCAATAATTGTTACAGTAATTAATGTTCAGTTTTTTATTTTATTGATTCAATAATTGATGCGTTGATATTTTATATTACTGTTGTTTTAATAGTTTTCATTGCACAGTATTTTCTATTATCGGAGCAATAATCCATATTATCTGAATAACATTATTAGATAACATTATTAGCAATGTCTAGAAAGTTCTGTCTAAGGAGATGTTTGGTCATCTAATTACGCGTCAGTAAGGAGAGATCCTTATTAGAAAGCCCCCTCTTTCCTGGGAACTGCCTGGTTGTCAGTATTGTGATTTTGTAATATTATTTATGAATAATTAATTATTGATTTATATGATAAGGAAAATATTAATTTTATGTGGATATAGATGGAGAAAATTTTTAATGTGACAATTGTTGAAAATTTATATTTTATCTTTTTCTGATAAAATAATTCATTTAAATATATTATTTTAATAATATAATAATGGTGATATTTTTACAATAAATGTGGGATATATGAGTATATGAGGAGGAAGAATATTTTTGTTGCATTAAATTATTAACACATGTTTTGTGTGTCGGTATACCTCAATTCTTGACCGAAATTTGATTATAGCTTGTAAAATTGCCCGTTTGTGGATTTCGGTCAATTTCTTTTTGAAATTTGGAAAAACTTTCTTCTGTAAAGTTGTAGAGAATGAAATTTCCTATGAAAAGAACATGCGGTTTGAATTTTTTTGATAAAAGAGCTATTATTATGAATTATTGAAGTTTTGAAGTTCCGAAATAATTGATTTTTGAAAGTTTTATTTATTTTTTTGATAAAAAACATTTTTTTGTATTTTGTGGTCATCATTAACATGTACAAAGTGCTGAAATCAGATGTCTAGAGGTGGGCTAAGGAAAATTTGATAAATATATTAATATTATATTAAATTTTCTGCTTTGGTGTTCTAAGCACTTTCCTATAAATATGGTGCTTAGGTTAGAATTGAAAATCATACCAGAAACTGAAGTTTTCTCTCTATTTCTCTCTCAATATATTGAGCGTATTCTTGTGAGTATTTTGATACCTTGAGTGTTGCTATACGGTGCAAGTTCCCTTCAGCACTATATCTAGTATTCCAGTCAGGAGTACCGTCTTTTCGAGGTAAGAGATGTTATTTTCTTTTTAAATGATATTATTTTCTTCAATATCATTATGTCGAAATATTGGTTTGAACTTTTAATCAAATTTGGAACTTTTTGTGTCGGGGTTACTATTCACGTATACGATACTATTCACGTATACGACACTATTCACGAATACGGCACTATTCATCGAAAAATAAATATTTTTTCCTTTTCGCCCAAAATATCTATTATGGATACTAGTTTTGATTGTATCCATATTTTGATCATTATTGAATTTTATTTCACTATGATTATTTATGAGGTATTTTTGGACATGAAATAGCTGAAATACGAATCCTTGATATTTATTCTTTTGTTTCACTGGACTCGTTTCCTTTAAAATATTTTTCATCATCCTCAGTCCTAAATGATGATATTATTGAAGGGTCCTTAACACTAATATACAACAATTAGAAAATAATTACAAAAATAAAACACACACAACATAATTACAAAAATAACACAATTAATATTAATAAGGAAATCTAAAATTAAGGAGAAATATCTGTCATAACTAATCATTCAAATTCAAATATCTGGGATCTAATCACAAAAATAAATTCAAATTCAAATATTCAAATTCAAATTTCATAGGAAAGACTGCACAAATTTTGTACTTTGCAGGAGGTGGCGGGGCAATTTTCAGAGGAGGTGAAAGCTTTGTAGGAGGTGACAGCTTCGGAGGAGGTGGTAATGGTGTCTTCAGAGGTGACGGTGATAGCTATGGAGGAGGTAACAATGGCGGCGGTGGCGGTGGTGGTGGCGGCGGAGATGGCAGTGGTGGCTCAAGTGGTGGTTACAGAGACGGTGGAGGTGGAGGTGGAGGCTGGGACGGTAGTGGCGGGAGCAACCATTTTCTGGTAGTAAAAAGAAATTCTCAAGATACTGCAGAGGAGAAGATCATTAGTAATGTCATGGTAACCAAACTTTTATAACAAGGTAATCAAACTTTTATACTAAGGTATCCAAACTTTTATACCAAGGTAACCAAACCTTGATGATTACCAAGGTAACCAAACTTTTATACTGAGGTAACCAAACTTTTATATTAAGGTAACCAAACTTTTATACCAAGGTAACCAAAACTTTTATACTAAGGTAAACAAACTTTTATACTAAGGTAACCAAAATTTTATACTGAGGTAACCAAATATTTATACTAAGGTTACCTTGGTATGAAGGTTTGGTTACCTTGGTGTGAAGGTTTGGTTACCAACTGCACTATGAAAAAATTGATGGTGTGGAGGTGAATTGATTACCTTGATATAAAAGTTTGGTTACCTTAGTATAAAAGTTTGGTTACCTTAATATAAAAGTTTGGTTACTTTGGTATAAAAGTTTGGTTACCAAACTTTTATACTGAGGTAACCAAACTTTTATACTAAGGTAAACACCAATCAACAAAAAAAGTGATCATAAATTCATAATCAAACGCATATTTTGCATAAAATTAAGATCATAAATCCCAAATGAATGAAATTAAAGAAAAAACCTTAAAAATTAGTGCTTGAGAGAGAGAGGTAAAATAGAAGTACTTACAAAAATAGATTACAAAGAAATATGAAGAATAATTAGGAAGAATGAAAGAAATAGAAAAAATAGCAGAATAGAAGAAAATGGCAGAAATGAAGTCTTCATCTTTTATACAAAAATGACAGAAATTGCGTCTTCATCTTTTGAAGAAAAAATGGCAGAATAGAAGAAAATGAGAGAGAAAATGGCAAAATTACGTCTTCATCTTCTCTCTTCAATGGCGTCTTCATCTTCTATCTTCACTCTTCAACTTTTGTCTTTAAATATGAAAATGGAAGAATAGAAGTTCAGTGGCGTACAAAAAATGAAAGTAGGAGGAGATGAGAGAGAAAATGGCAGAAAAGAATAAAATGGCAGAATAAGAGGAGATGAGAAAGAAAATGACACTTACCAAAACTAATCCCCTAAATTAAGAAATCCTAATTATACTAATATTGTCATGTCAGTCATTACATATTAATCCCTTAATTTAAGGACCTTTAATTATGTTAAGATTGAAAATAAAAACAAAAAAATGTAATACTTTTGTAATTATTTTATAGGTGTATGGTTTTTATAATTATTTCTAAAAATGTACTATTATATGTAATTTACCCATTATTGAATATCTTTGGCCTGTAGTGCAAAAATAAATAATTTTATAATGAATATCTTTGGCCCGTAGTGCAAAGATGAACAGGTGTTGAGATGAACATGACCGAATAATGAATATCTTTGGATGTAGTACAAAGATGAATATTTGATTCAAGATGTATATTGATTGATGTTACAGGGATAAAATAATGATGATGGAATTTTAAATTCATAGATAGTAGTAGATTTCATTCTCTACGTAACTTTTCTATGAATTATTATTTCCGCTACGAATATTGATCTGAAACTTGTTGTCTATTGTATTTTATCAGATTTTTTCCTGTTGAAGACTAACTATAATTTATTCTATATTATCTTAGTCATAATATTCTTTACTGGGCTAGTTGAGCTCACCCTTTTCCTTTTTGTTCTATTTTTCTTCTCAGGAGGTGAGAATGTAGCGAGTACTAGTCGGGCTATGGAATGATGATTCTAGAAGTTGTTTAGTAGTCCTCACCATTTTTGTAAAATAATGTATTAATATTTGTGATGAGGATTTATTTGGGTATGAATATTGTCTAGAAGACAATATTTGTATTTAAACTCACAATTTTTATGATGTATTAATAAAGTAGTAGTTATTTCTGTTCCATGTTATTGATGACCTAAAATGGGTGATGTATACCTATTTTGGGGGCGTCACAAAAGGTGAAGAGAGAAAGTACACTGTTGGTGGAAACTTAAATGTCTGTAAACTTTCTCTCCATCCAAGTTTTAGGTTGAAGATGATAACTTGAAAGAGACCTGAAATGGTTTTAAGAGCCTCACAGGTCGATTGAATGTGAAGAAATCTTTGTTGATGAGTTAATGTGCTTTTTACATCCTGTGGTCTAAGTGTTTAATGACACACAGAGTATGATCAGATCTACAAGAGAATCTTGAAGATTCATAGAAACTGATCACCTCCATAAATCAACTAGATGCTAATAAATTGTAGAGCTGATTCTCACTCTGTGAACATTTAAACTTTGTGATCATAACTTAGAATATGATGAAACCATCAAGAAAAAGAGTGTTTTATTAAAATAACAGATTTCTCTCACACTCACCACCATGCATCTCAAAATATATTATCTAAATGAAGTATATGCATGAATACGACTGATGGTGGTCAACATGATGATTACTTAAATATGAGGAACATGGGTTTGGTAAACTAACCTAGCAGGACCCATTTGACCATGGGTACCAAAAATAAGAAATTAATAACCTTCAAGTACTTAGTCAATTTACCACAATAAGGAATGCTAAAGCAAAAGACTTCAGTCAAGCAGAATCAACCAGCATAAGGCTTAGGACTGTTCAGAAATAATTCTGACAAAATTCCTATATGTCAAAGCCTGTCCTTGAAGACCTGCTGAGCTAATCTAAATGAAGCTCAAATGGCTGTATATATTTATATGAAAGAAGACCACTCAACCAGAGATGAAAAAGGGTCTTAGATGCTCAAGCATGCAAAACTTATTCTCAAGGAAGCTCACATCAGAGGACTATCAAGCATCAAACATTAGGAACTTAGTCCGGGAGCAGAACTCCACTGAGTACAAGCTGATAAAGAAGAATATGTTCGTAGTGCTATCAAAAGATCGTAGAATGATCAACCCTAAAGATACTCATTTCTACGGATATAAGAAGATTTAACGACTTCAGTCAGAAGGAGATATGCAGGGGAATCATACCTCACTGAAAAAATAACATCAACTATGGAGAGCAGTGATATGTTAAGGAACAACAATACTGAAAGATACTATGAAGGAGTGTACCAGCTACAGAGTCCCAAAACTTTATGGCTGATCAACCAAATGAAGAGCCATAGTCAGTAGGAACATCTCAAAATATACTACTGATAACCTTTCAGCCACCCAACTCAAAATCGCGGAGAGTCTACGATCAAACATCTGATCGTAATGGAATAGCAGAAGGACACCACGATTACAACAAATGCAATTTTCTAAAGTTGGTAGAGGACTTCACCACCAGAAAAGGTTAAATGAGATATCAGTGTAAATCAATTCTAGAGTATTCCATCTGGAAAGCGCCTCAGGGACAAACCTAACCTTTAGCTCACTCTAAGAGGTTGGCCCTTCCTGAGCTACCTTAACCCAGAAGAATTGCTTAATCAAGTTCATCTCAAGGACCAAGTCAGTCAACGATCGTAGATCAGAGGTTGAAGAGAACTCCACGATCGTAGTGCAACCTCAGCAATCGTAGAAGCAGAATCGATGATCGCAGTCCTACCAGAGGATACTCTATCTCATGAGGAGCTCAAAAGAACTGGACAATTGCCCAACCATTCAGATTGTTAGGAGATAAGTTTGAATGCTGGTTGGAAAGATGTCCTGCTGAAGAAAAGTGCCCAAGCCTTCATAAAGTACATCAGCGGTAGTGCTATGCAGTTTTAACATGAGGAGAAATGTCAAAACCATCCACTGCAACATCTCTCAAAAGATGATCGTTGAGTCAACAAAGGAAAACGTAGAGTCCATAGCTGCCTTATCATGCTACTCTACGAACTAAAATGGTCAACGGTCAATCCACATCATTGACGCCAGTTTGTTTCAAAAAGGGACATTAAACTGAAGAGTTAATGGGGGAGTTACAGCTCATCGTGCAACCAATGGTTGGTTGACACTATCACTGAGTATGCAGAGTCAGAATGAACTATCGTAAAGGAAAATTTAAATTAGCAAATAGTTATCAGAAGCTATCGAATCTCTCTCCCTCCCATTTTCAAACCCTAGAATCCTCTCAAAAGTCAAAATCAATTAACTCTTCAGAGCCTTTCCCAAATCGTAATCATTCATCTCTCATAAACTCCTCTAAATCAAATACCCATATTCCTCGAACTATTCAAATGGAAGATTGGCGGGTAATCACTGACATTCAGCTTTAAGGCTTTGTCTAATTTAAAGACATAATTAGAAAGAGATGGATTGATGAAACCTAGAGGTTGTTCTACATAGACTTCTTCTTGAAGTTCACAATTCAGGAATGCACTTTTAACTATCCATCTGAAAGACCTTGAATTTCATGTGAGCAGCAAAGGCAAGGAATATTCTGATGGCTTCTAGTCTGGAAATAGGTGCAAATGTCTCATCGTAGTCAATGCCTTCTTCCTGAGAGTAGCCCTTGGCCACTAGTCTTTCCTTATTCCTGGTGATGACTCCATCTTCATCCATCTTGTTTCTGAAGATCCACTTGGTTCCAATAAAAGAATGATTCTTTGGTCTTGGAACCAGTCTCCATACTTTGCTTCTTTCAAATTGATTAAGTTCTTCTTGCATGGCCTCTATCCAGCTGGAGTCTTCCATAGCATCCTCTATCTTCTTTGTTTCCATTTGTGATAGGAAGCTTAAATAAAAGCATTCATTTTGGGTACCAGCTCTTGTTTTGACTCTTGCACTTGGATCACCAATGATTAGATCTTGAGTGTGATATCTTGCACATTTGCTTCCTATTGGGACATCAGTTCTTATGCCTTCTTATCTTATATCTTCAAGATCTAGTTCCTCTTCTTGGTGTAGAGGCTCGTTGTCTAGCATAGGCCTCTCTACGATCTCATTTCCTTGCTCAATGATTTCACCGTCTGGTACTACGATCATAGTATTGAACTCGATGACCTCGTTCGTAGTGTCTGAACTATTGGTCGTAGTGTCTTGAGGCATTATTTTATCTAAGTGTGTCTCATTAAAGATGATGTAAATCGAGACTTCAACACTCAGTGTCTTCTTGTGAACACTCTGTAGGCCTTACTGTCTGTGGCATATCCAAGAAAGATTCCTTCATCTGATTTTGGTTGAAACTTTTTCAAGTACTGCTTTCCATTGTTGAGAATGTAGCATGCACAACTGAAAACATGAAAGTAGCTGACACTTGGTTTTCTTCCTTTCCACAGTTTATAAGGAGTCTTCTTAATCGTAGAGTTTATGAGTGATCTGTTCTGAGTATAGCATGCAGTGTTGACAGCTTCTGCCCAGAAGTACTTAGGCAGATGGGCTACTGCTAGTAGAGTCCTTCTAGCCTCTATTAATGTCTTGTTCTTTCTCTCAGCAACTCCATTTTGTTGAGGAGTTCGTGGAGCTGAGAAGTTATGACTAATTCCATTGTATGTGCAGAACTGGTCCATGTATGAGAAGTCGAATTCTCTGCCATGATTACTCCTTATAGCTTTGATTTTCTCTCCTTTCTCGTTCATCACCAGTTTGAACAACTTGATTAGCTGGGAACTTGTCTCATCTTTTGAGGTTAGAAAGAACACCCATGTAAATCTGGTGAAGTCATCGACTACAACTAGAAAATATCTCTTTCCACCAAGGGTCGTCGTTGGAATTGGCCCAAAAAGATCCACGTGTAGCAACTGTAGAGGCTTGTCAATTGAATTTGCAGTTTTGCTCTTGAATGTGCTTCTGGTCTGTTTCCCAAGTTGACAGGCATTGCACGACCTTTCTTTAACGAAGTTGAACTTAGGTAGGCCTCTAACTAGATCTTTTGAAGCTAATTTGGACATGATTTTGAAGTTTAGATGAGATAATCTTCGATGCCATAGCCAGCTCATTTCTTCAGATGCTTTAGCCAGAAAACATATTATCTCATCTGAGCTCAGTTGTCTAAGATTAACTGTGTAGACATTTCTTTCTCTTGTTCCGGTTAGCTTCACAATGGATGTTTTCAGGTCTCGAACTTGACATTGATTGTTGAGAAATGTTACTTGTTGACCCTTATTGTAGAGTTAGTTAATTCGTAAAAGATTTGCTGTAGTCCTTCCAAATAGGCCACTCCACTGAAGGATACTACACCATTTCTAGTTGACCCATATCCTCTTGTTTTGCCAGAGCTGTTGTCTTCAAAGATGACCGAGGGACCCTCCTTCTCTATGTAGTTAGACATAAGGGCTTTGTTTATAGTCATGTGCCTTGAACATCCACTGTCCAGATACCAAGTTGTGTTTGTGGAGCTCTTTTCCTGAGGTAACATTAAGTCTTCATTTTGGTACCCATACTTTTTTGGGTCCTATTATGTTAGTACCCTTGGGGACCCAAATCTGCTTGCTTTTGGGTCTCACATGCATGGAATTATAATGAAATTCTGCAGCCTTGTGACCAAATTTGTAGCACACAAAACATTTTATATGATGCATATTTGTGTGTGTGTGAAAGTTCTTCCTCCATTTGGACTTTTGTGGGTTATTGGTCATCCTCCTGCTAGGCTGATATTCCCTCTTCTATGTGTTCTCTTGTTTCATGATTTGTGAGGAGTATATCTTACTTCAACTGTACCTTCCTGGTTGGTTCGTAGAGTTGATTTTATTGGACTCTACGATCCTTTGAGGTTGATGAAAAGTAGCTAGATTATTCTTCTCTTTTCTGAAACCTAGACCGACATGAGATCCCTTAATCCTGGGAATATGAATTGAATCAGCTGAGCAGGGTTTGACTGGCTCATCCTTCTGTGAGAATTTTATAAATATAACGCCTCTACTAAAACCTGAGGCATTACCAATGCTAATTTCCTTTGCTTTTTCCACACACAACTCTGAGGTAGATTCCCTAAAGCCTAGCCCTGTTCTATCAGAGATACTTCTCTGGTTAGAGATTAAGGAGTCCATGGATGAAGATGATTTATTCCATGTAGAGACTGTCTTTTCTAGATCCTCAATCTTGGAGGTTAGACTAGACTCTCTTTGTGTACTGAGCTCATTTGCTTATCTCAAGAGCTTGTTCTCAGCTTCAAACTTAGAGAGAGAATTAATACTGTGAAGGGTTGTTTCCAGTTTTTCTTGAACTTTTTCTCTATTCTTTTGAAGAAGTGAATAATCTTTAAACAGAAGTATAAACCACTTTATGTATTGGTGCATATCAGATGTTATGCCATGTAATGCAGTTCTAAGGTCATCAATATCTACATCAGGATAGTTGAAGTCAAATACCTCATCGATACTTACTTCATGTATGTTGGAGTTCTGTTTGTCCCTTGCATTTTTGGACCATCAGGCAGAGATTTGGCATTTGAGGATCTTCATCATCTCTAGATTCCGTAGTTGAGTCATTGTCTGAGTCACTCTACGATCCTCCAGCTACAAGGCCTTTGTCTTTCTTCAGTGGCCTTTTGTTGCCTTTGTATTCCTTCTTTGCATGTGATTTCTTCTTGAGTTCTTCTCTGAGAGGTTTGTTGCAGTTGGTAATGAAGTGGCCAGGTTTCTTGCAATTGTAGCATAGGTCATTCATTTGCTCCTGGCTGCTGTAGTTGCTGACTTTCTTTGGCTTGTTGGTTTTGCCTTGTCGCATGAACCTTCTTAGTCTTTTCATCAGCATTGCAAAGTCCACATCATCATCATCTTCATTGCAGTCAGAATCAACTTCAGTGTTGACTTTGGAGGTGTTTTCAGTTACTTTGAGAGCAACACCTTTGTCCTTCTTTCTTTCTTCGGACAACGTTTCTGCTTGTTGTGTCAGTTCCAGTTCGTATGTAAGGAGGTTGTCATATAGCTGTTGAATAGTCATTTCATGTAGATTCTTTGACTCTCTAATGGCAGTGGTTTTGGCATCCCACTTGCTTAGCAAGGCTCTCATGAATTTTATGATTAGATCTTTGTTTGAATAGATCTTTCCATAGGCTCATAGAGAGTTGAGCAGAATATTAAATCTCTCGTATGTGGCAGTGACATTCTCTCCTTGAACGTGAGCAAACATCTCATATTGCTGAGTCAAGAGAGATTGTTTATTTTCTCTGATTTCTTTTGTTCCTTCATGCATGATAAGTAATGCTTCCCAAACCTCCTTTGTTGTTTTGCAGTTAACCACGTTTTCAAACAGATCATCTTCTAGGGATTGAAATAAGATGTTCTTGGCCTTTTTATCAAGCTGGACAGCTCTCTTCTCATTTTCTGTCCATTCTTCTTTGACCTTGATCTGTATTCTGTTTGGGTCGTCTGTATTTGGTGCAAACTTTGTAGGAATGTAGGGCCCATTTTGAAGAGTTTCAAATAGATCTTCATCTATTGAATCCATATAAGCTTGCATCCTAACCTTCCAATTAGCGAATTTGTCTTTGTTGCACATAGGTGGCTTGCTGCCTCCTCCAGTCTTTGATTCACTTGGTAAATATTCCATTGGATCTACTCAAGCTTTGTAGGCTATATAATAGAACCTACTTTGATACCAAATGTTATTTCCCGGAGGCACCATAGTTATCTAGAAGGGGGGTTGAATAGATATTAAAATTTTTTATTTGAATTAAGACATTTTTAATAAAGGTCTTAAGCACAGCGGAATTATGGTTTCTTTGAAATCCCCTTTAGATAGTGAGTTAATGAGAGTGAGACAGTTATGACAGTTATAACAGTTATGGCAAGAATAAAATAGACACAGTTTTTTTTAAGTGGTTCAGAGCACTTAAGGCTCCTATTCACTCTTCTACTCCTCGAGTAGAAAATACACTAAAGATATCTTTTACACTTTTTTGAATCTCACAGATTCCTTTAAGACCAGTAGTCTAGGCACTTATTAGTTCACTCTTGAACTCTTCAAGTCTAGCAGACTTGATTCTTCACAGTTCAATTAGAACTCTTCAAGTCCTTCAGACTTAGAACTCTTACTTCAGTTGATTAGTTGTTGTTGAGATCGTGATTGAGGCTACTCAGTTGCAGTTAAGCACTTCTTCGAAAGAATTGAGTAGCTGAGCAAGCTTCCTCTTTTTCTCTGATCGTAGAGTTTAGCGTTGAGTGTTCTTGTGCATTTTGTTCAATGCCTGCTTAATTTCTCATCCGTCTTTGTTCTGTATATATGTGATTTTTGAGATCTATCCTTATAAGTCATCTGATGAGGCACTAAATGCGTTTGGCATTTCTGAGCTTTGATGGAGACTTTTTTGCACATCTTCTAAAATGTAGTCTGGCCCACTGACACAGCAGACTGCTTTCTCACCTAACACCTGAAAAGGTGTTTTCCTCTGTTCAATGGTCCTTTTCTTAGCTTCTTGAATACGTTCCTGTTGATGAATACTAAGGATACATTTTGTACCGTTGGGACTGTTGAGTGCTTCAACGTTCAAAACCTATTCCACATTTGTTGGAATTTGTTTCCAAAAAAAAGATAGGGCCCGATGCTTCTGACACAAGACATATGATACTCTACGATTCATATCGTGGTGTCCTGACATATTTGTGCTTGGTCTGAATAGAACACTACGATTTCTTTCAAGGGTTTTCACACTACGATTTTTGCTTGCTCGTCTTGCAGACTCTACGTTTCCGAGAGCAAACTATGATCTCTGAGTTAGCTTCGGTAAATGTCTGGACCACTCTACAATTTTAGAAGAGGTTCTTCAAGGCAGATACACTACGATCTTCTAAACTCTACGATCTTGCCTTGGCTTCTGCAATATGTTGATCAGCTTGATAGACTACAATTCTTGTTAAAGCCTATCTATATTTTTCAAGTCATAAATCAACCTAACATCTTTGATCTCTTTATCTATACATTCGTTTATAGAATGATGAACACCAAAAGCTAAGATCAACCTAACAAATTTGATCTATCACTAAGTCCTTGTACACATATTCCTTTAAGGACTTTACATATAATCATGAACATTTACTTTAAACATCAAATCAAAATATATGCATTCTTCCAACACAATATAATACCTTCCTCTTTTTCTTTATTTTTTAATTTAGTCCTGCAAGTATTATCAAACTTGCACCACCTCCCCTAATAGTAAATCATGTGAATCAATAGTAAATCATGTGACTCAATAGTTCTAAACATGTAAAAAAATTAATTATAGTATAGTACGTTCATCTATACCTCCATTTTTAATTTAGTCATGCAAGTATTATCAATCTTGCACCAACTCCCCTAATAGTAAATCATGTGAATCAATAGTACACACATATGAACACATAGTTATAAATATGTGAATTAATAGTAATTAATTTCTCATTTATCTGATTAATTACTCGATTGGTCGATATAACCTCTAGACATCAATTATTATCGAAATAAATGTCGATTTCCACTAAAACTAATAATTCCCACACAATGGAACTATCAATTTCATCTTTAATGAACACGAACTTATTTATCATTAATATTATAATTCACAATATTTAACAGCCAGATCGTTCCCAGGAAAAAGGGGGCTTTCCGATAAGGATTTCTCCTTATTGGCGCGCAATTAGGTGACCAAACCTCTACTTGACAGAACTTCTAGATATTGTTAATATTGCAAATAATAATATGAATAACTTTGTCGTCTCAATTATTGATTTAATAATATAAAATATTATGACAATAATTGAATAAAACCGAGTGACTTCTCACGTAAGCATCAATAATCAATACCGTGTGCTACTATGCAACAACGCGTATTACTGTACTTTTATCACCGATTATTTTATGACAACTTGCTTACTTAAAAAAAAATTTAAATATTACCCTTAACTTTAACCTTTTATCAATTTAACCCTTTACTAAATAGAATAATTATAAGAAAATTGAATAATTTCATTTTATAAAATTCGGGGTCTCACAAACATGATATCCAAAAAAACGATTAGAGTTGCTGATTGAATATAAAATTTAAAAAAAATATCAAATTCACATTTCAAATATCACGATTAAAATTTAATAGGAAAATTCATGTGAAATATTAGATAAAACACAAACTACTAAAGATATTCTAATAATTTTCAAGAATTTTCACTATTTAATAATAATATTGTATAAACGAACAAAACTTGTTTATCATAATATGAAGCATGAAAGAAAATGATAACACTTATGAATATGAAAGAAAATTATATCCATTACCTTAGTAGGAGATTAGATCTGATTGTTATATAGAAGATTAACTTGAGAAATTCTTGCACTATTAAGAACATTTACATTATTCTTATACTCAAAAGAAATACTCACAATATTATAGTAGAAATATTTTACTCCCCCGTCATAGGATAAGAGTCCTGGTGGACTTTTCATGCATATTAAGAAGAGGAATGAAATGACAAAATTATCCATAATAACATGTCATTAATTATTTCCAATGTAGGTGAAAGAATGACTTTTTAGTTATTCAATTCAAAATATTCTCTCTCCATATTTATTAAATATGGAGAGATAATTAGAATAAAAAAGTATGATATGTTTAATGCTACGAGCATAATAGAAAAAATGTGTAAAAAATTTTGTTATTAAAGGAAAGTGAACATTTAACATGGAACTACCAAAAATAGTAATAGTGACTTTTATCACGAGACAGAGGGAATATATTTTTTTTGTGTCTTTTATTACTCAACCGAGCAATCTATTTATAGGAGAATGTGAGCACACTAGGGTAAAAAAAACTTTTCAGGAGAAAAATCGGACACCT
Source organism: Panax japonicus (assembly GCA_020205505.1). Classification (NCBI taxonomy): domain Eukaryota; kingdom Viridiplantae; phylum Streptophyta; class Magnoliopsida; order Apiales; family Araliaceae; genus Panax; species Panax japonicus. The sequence goes on along the minus strand of CM035093.1, from coordinate 52,230 downwards.
TAAGTTTGAAAGACTTTGCAATATGATAATGTTAACATATTATATTCCAAAGTTAGGCACATTATTTTGGCACCTTGTTTTTATATTACAAAGTTAGACACATTATTTTGGAAATGTATTTATTTGAGTGTCACCAACTTATTATAAAAGTTTTAATATTATATTATTTAAATATAATATTATAATAATATATTTGAATGCATGTTATTGTCTAATAAGAAAATTATGGAAAAATATATCAAACTTACAACAATTGCCTCATGCTAAATCCCTCTATTTATATCAAATATTGAATAAACATCCACCACACATTACCTATCATACTTATCTTTAATCAATTATTTACATATTTTAAATATTTCAATAATTATTCATAATTAATATTATTGACTCACAACACTGACAACCAGATCGTCCCCATGAAATAGGAGGCCTTCCATAGAAACGACGCATAATTAAATAATTTATTTACTTGACAATACTTCTAGACATTGTGAATAACGTTATATGGTTTAATAATATTATATCAAATAATATGAGTTTTCGTATCGTGTCAATTATTGATTTAATAATATGAATTATTGTGCAGTTGCTACTATAACAATCATTGTTTCAATAATACGAAGTATTGGGTAACACCGTGTGATATTGAAGAATACTGTGTGCCGTTGTACTTTTATCGCCGGGTATTAAAACAGTTAAAAGTTATAGTAATGTTGACGATTTTTATTTAAAAAGTTATTTATGTTGTTTTCTGCATCTGACACTATTATGTTGTTGGCCCACCAATAATTGGTTATTTTAACGTCTCTGTACTTTTACTTTAATATTCCCGTCAAAACGAATATTCGCCGACACAATGAATATTTCTCGTCATATTTTTATAATTTGCATATATCACCATTTTTAATATTTTATCAATTTAACCATTTACTATTTAGAATAATAATTATAAAAAAATTATTTCATAAATTTTAGGGTCTTATAATAACTATTAGTACACAATTTAATTTATTTCAAAATAAGAAATATGAACATAAGTAGCTCAAAAAAAAATTAAAAAATCTAAATCGTAAAAAATTATGTACAAAAAATTAGCATAAAGAATAAAATTTTAAAAAATGAAAAAATTATCATTAAAAAATAAATAATAAATAAAATTTGAAAAAAATTCCAAAATTAACATGTGAAAAATAAAATAGTCTATGAAGTCAAAAGAAATATTACTTTTTATATTCAAAATATTAATAAAATATATATATATAATTTAAGAATCGGAAATTAGAGCTTTGGTTCATGTTCCTTTTTTTGGTTCTGGTTGGACATTTGACTTTTCCTGCATGAAGTTAACTATTACTCTCCCCTTACCTTAATATAGGTCATTTTATATATGCGCACAAGAATTAAGAAAATGATTGAAAATCATTAATTATAGTATCAATTGTCTATAATACCCTTCACCTCACTTATCTCATAAATATGGATCAAAAGATTATGTGGAGTAATAAGGGGCAATTTGAGAAAAATAGTAATCAATTCTCATAGATAACCACAAACAATAAATAATTAAGAATATAAAAAAAAATCTAAAACGACCTACATATAGGAATGGAATGGAGGGAGTATTATTATTTATCAATTCAAATTGGAAATTGGAAATTGGAAATTGGAAATTGAAATAAAAGCATTTACTGAAAGCTTATTTAGAAGATAAGAAGGCAGTTTGTTTTAGTCCGGAAACTGAAAATGGCCTCAATTCCGTGTACTGCTTCTGCTACTATTATCCAACTAAATTTCGCCTCCAAACCCAATAATTCTTCTTCCTCTTCCTCCTCCTCCTCTTTAGTCTGTTCATGTGTGTCGACTCCATATCACTCCGAGCTCAATTCTCAGTTTATGGGTGTCCAAAAGAGGCTCGGATGGTTCAGACCCTCCAGAATTGGACACTGTTCAGCCGGGTCTAGAGCCACTTGCTGGTTCAAGTTTGGCAAGAATGGCGTTGATGCTGAGAAAGCTGGTATTTATGGTAGCCAATCCCGCAACGATTTCGACCGCGATGATGTAGAACAGGTCAGGTCCCATCCTCTCTCTCTATCGGTTGTGCAGATATCCATCAAATTCTATTTTCTTTCTGCATTTATAATTGTCATCAGATCGAGTTTCAAACTTTTTATTCTGATAATAGTTATCTTTACGGTACATCTTTGAGACAGACATGATGAGCATCGACACTGTTTCCTTTTCCTACTTTGAACTTGTCCCTAAGTTAATGAATAACTGTCTTAAGCAATAGAGAGCTAATTATTCATTTTGTGGATTAACTTCAAAGCTTATCAATATAGGCAAATCTACGATAATGCACTTAGGATATAAAGAAAATGGTTGCCCTAAGAGATGCTTCTTGTACTTGGACTTAGTAGTCCATTAATTGCAGAGGAATCTTGAGAGAATTCCCATCAAAAAAATGCACCATGTCTTAGGTTGAGTTGGATGCTAAGCAATTAATCTGCTCCTTATGCAAGGCCAAAGAAAAATATATTCCATTTGTTCCACAAAAACAGTTTCATTTGCAAAATTAAATAACTTTCCGTATCTAACCCTAAATTTATTGATTGTTTGGTATGGTAAACTTGAGAATAATGTTTCATTTTTTACTACCATCAAAAGAAATTGGAATTTTTTCTGGAACAATTCTTTTTTCTTTTTTTTTTGTTTTTTGGGGGCAAATGAGATTTTTTGTGGAACGGAGGAGGGAGTAACATTTTAGCTCAAAACTAATTGGTTTCAGGTCCTTATGAGTCATCTCAGAATACAGAGGTCTAAGCAAACAAGTGCATAGTGAACTTGCCATGGATTAGTGTGCTATGCAAACTTTAATTGCATGTGTAGTGCTCCCCAATAGGCCGATGTGTAACCTAAATTTCTTGAGAAATAGTGGAAAGTTATCACTTGCTAGGGAGAGGCCACCTTCCTATCTGCTGCTTGGATTTGCATTACCAGGATCCATTAGTATCAATTTCAAGGTGCCTTCCTTTGAAAAATATCTCATTTGGAGTGGGGTTATATGGGTTGTGTCAATGTTCCATCTATAACTGTAGCAGTGATATATTCTTTAGTGTGACAATTGTTGCCTGCTGGGATATTGAGAACTGCTTTGCGGGCAATTTTAATAAGCCAGTTATGAAAAAATTGAAAATTATATTGTATAAATATGTTTAATCATTGTGACTGACTTAGCTGGTCTCATATCTTTCTCTTGCTTTAGATAGTCATGAAGGAAACGAAAACAAGTTTTGTGGCTGCACTTGTTCAGCCAACAATTTGTGGCAGAACCTTCCATTAGTGGAGATCCCAAGAAAGACTTATCAGGTAGATAAGAATGAATTTGAAAGGAAGTTCTTTGTATATAGAGTTAGTCCTTGTGATGCATGAAAGATTTAGGATGAAGAATTAATGAAAAATAAACTAGTATTTAAACTCCACGTTTAAACCACTAGGATCTCTCAAGTGTATCAACTCAACGTATCAATACCAAGATAGATAAAATATCTCTACGTTATGAATAAAATAATCAACTTCAATATCAATAGCATGTAGTATAAATGACTTGAGGATTACATCACTATTTAAAGAGACAAAACCCTAATATAAAGTACTAAATGACTAAAATACCATTATTAATAATTTCTAATCACTAATTAATGTCCTAAATCTCCACTAATAAATAAAATACATAAATCACATCAACTAATTTTATATTAAACATAATAAAAGTTTCAAATAATAAATATAAAAAATCTCTTATTTGTTTTTGACTTGGAGTCCCCATCATTCTCCTCTTGTTGGAGAAAACTCGAGCTCGAGTTTTATAATATGATAGAATAAGCCATGAATTCCCTTGCAACGGAAGAACATTTTGGAATACCTTTGACAACATCATCACGCTGTAAGGCTCAAATTTTTTTAGAAAGAGAATTGATGAGAGCATCGCTTTTGTATTCAAAGGTGCTAAAAAGAAGCTTTCTAGAACAACGAAGTTAACAATGTAAATTTAGATTGGATCAAATTCTCAAATCGTCCTTTCTTCGGTATCGAACAACTCAACAATAACTTTTAGAGTTTTTCTCAATCTGTCACTCATACACAATCTCTGACTCAAATTTTGGAATTTCAATAATTTCATGGACACGTCACAACTGTTTGTAGCCCCAAATTTTGAAAAATCCTCTTTTTGTTTCTCTTGCTTTGCTTAAGGTCTTTTTAATATAAGATATGTCATCTTTTAATAAATAGATGTTATCTTTTATGGAAGAACATATGGAAACCATATCATGTGTAGCCTTTCGAAGTTCTTTTGCTTTAACTTGTTGATGTTTCCTTAATTCAACTTTTCTTTGTTCATCTTGATATCAACGTTGCAATTTTCCAAGATAATATTGTGCATTAATCATATCCAATCTAACTATCTAAGTTCTTCTTGCTTTTGTTTCAAATATCTATGACCACATGTATTAATAAGAGGTTGATTTTTGTAGTGTTACATGGACTGTTTTATCTGATGAATAGTGTCGATGTACCACAAGCTCGGAACAGTAGATTTTGTTTGAACAGTTATTCTGGCGATGAATAGTAACTCCGACGATGAACAGTAACTGGTCGGCAATGAACAATCTTTTTTTTTTCCGAAAAAATCCAAGATCTCCCAAAAATAAGAAATTGATGGAGAAGCCTTAAACTTTGATACCAAAAATGATGCAGGACAAATTTAGAATGAAGAAATAATGAAAAATAAATTAGAATTTAAACTCCACGTTTAAACCATTAGGATCTCTTAAGTGTATCGACTTCACGTATCAACACCAAGATAGATAAAATACCAATACAGTATGAATAATATAAGCGACTTCAATATAGTATGTAGTTTAAATGACTTGTGGGAATTACATCACTATTTAAAGAGACTCAAAACTCTAATATTACTTGGAAAATAATAAAAGTACTAAACGACTAAAATACCTTTATTAATAATTTCTAATCACTAATTAATGTCCTAAATCCCCACTAATAAATAAAATACATAATCACATCAACTACTTTTATATTAAATATAATAAAACCTCCAAATAATAAATATATATAAAAAAATTGTTCAAAATCTTGATATGGAGTCCCCATCATTCGGAGATCCACAAACAAGAGTTCAAAATCTCAAATTTCTTAAGCCCGACAGTCTTTGATGTAAGATCAAATTAATCTGATAAGCGGTGGGTTTTGATGAATTTAGTGACTTAGAGCAAGCTATAACTATTATCTAAACAGAGAGGTAGAATTACCATGTATATTGATCCATCAAATTCCTTTAGTGATCACAAAATCTCTTCCATGTTTCATTGCAACATCAAAATTTTGTATTGCTCACTAGTGTTTGGATCGCATTGGATTTTTTTTATTCTCTTAATGCCTAACCCTCCCATACTTTACAATTTAGTTACCATTCCAACCGTAACAGGTTGACTTCCATCTCTTCAGATAAAAACACACAAATCAGAAGACTTTGGTCCGATGGTTACCCTTAACAATTGCTTACCAAGTGAATGAAAATTTGAACATAAAAAATGCGGCCTCCATTCGAGTGCCATGATGCATTGAGGTGTTGGAGGCTGAAGCCTATGGGTATTATCATAATAGATATCCTCTCAAACATCTAATCTTGTTGTATTATTATAACAATGCTCCCTCTGTGCCACAAAAAGACTCACAGTTGTAATAAAATTTTATAGTTTAGTATTGATGATATATACTGAAATTATGATGATAAACTTGAGCATATTGTTTCAATTTATACTACAATCATAGGAAACCATATATATACTGAAATTATGATGATAAACTTGAGCATATTGTTTCAATTTATACTACAATCATAGGAAACCATACTCTTTGTTGAAATAAAAATTAAAAAAAGCTGGTACATGGGACTCTATTTGTGGAACAAAGGGAGCATAAAACAATTTAGTTTGATCATATTGTTTCAATTTATACTACAATCATAGGAAACCATACTCTTTGTTGAAATAAAAATTAAAAAAAGCTGGTAAATGGGACTCTATGTGTGGAACAAAGGGAGTATAAAACAATTTAGTTACTATTATTTAGTTCTATATGAATTTTGAAAAGCAATATCCATTTTATAGGATAAGTTAGTGATCATCATGGAAGGGTCCTAGTTATAACAAAAAAATATAAAAAAAAACATTATTATCTTTGACAGTACTTCAATTACATGGGTATGCTTGCTGTGGAGGGTACATATGATAAGATGGAGGCTCTACTAAGCCAGAATATCCATCCAGTAGACATATTGTTGATACTGGCTGCCACAGAAGGTGACAAACCTAAAATCGAAGAGTTGCTCAGAGCTGGAGCAGATTACACCGTCAAGGATGCAGATGGACAGACAGCTCTTGATAGGGCAATCAATGATGAAATCAAGGACTTCATCCTTGGTTTTTCGGCTCAGAAGGCATAATTTAAAGCTTTTCAGATGTATGAATGTTCATATTTGTACTTTTTATTTCATTTTTATTTTCTTAACTGTGATTCTTAGATTATCAACCATTTGATTAAGCTTCTCTGTCAACTTAGCACTATTTGGATCTTGAATGCGGAAATGAAGATTAAATTTATGTTATAATTGTATATTTAGATTTTGGTATGATAGTTGCTTAAAACCTATCAACCATTTACTTTATATATTTCTTAAATGTAAAACTGTTCCTGTTGCGGGTTAAATTCACTTTTCTTGATCTCGGTTTACAAATACATTACTGAATTGAAATTTTTAATAATTAACTTATTGAACTAAACGTTATTTATAAAAAATGAAATAACTGTCTATTTTCGTTTACGAGTTAACAACAAATTGACGTAACAATATGTGGCATTATCTAAGTGGAATATTTATATAAATAAAACACTAAAAATGTTGACTAATATAATTATGTACCTTTAAATATTAAGAGGCTTAGCAAAAGCCCTAAAATTCCAAATCGAGGCTAGATTCCATGTTCTGAAGTGACGAAGAAGATAAGGGAAAGAATAGACGAAGTAATAGGAAGGCAAAATGAGTAGCTGAAGCAAAATAAGTATCACAAGTAGCAGTGATGAGTGGGAGATTCCCAGAACTGCAGGGACGTGCTGATGTGATTTAATCGCGCCGATGTGGGTAGTATAGAAAGAGAGAACCGCTGATTCGAGACATCGATTCTTCTCGTTTTAAGGTGTATGCCTTAATTTCTTTATTCTCTTTCTGGGTTTTGTCAGTCCCTTTTTGTTTCTTCTGTATTTGTGGATAATGAAACTGGACTTTTGGTTTAACCACCACAACTTCATAGTAATATTGTCATGAACCATCAAAGTACCATAATTAGCAACAAAATAATATACCACGTTCTCAACAATCTAAAAAGTAGTTACATCGAACCATAACAACACATAATTTAAAAAATTACAAAAACATTACATCATGACATAATTAGTTGCAATCTTAAAAATTCAGTCTGAAATATAAAAATTCTAAATTTTACCATTTGATCCACCTTTCTTCCTTGAAATTTTGTATGGCGTGCCGCGTGTGGATTCTTGACTTCCAATAACATCTATCTTTATCAGTTTAATATATATATATATATATATATATATATATATATATATATATATATACTTGAAAATAAGAGAAGAATATTTTCATTTATATATTTTTATGTATCCTTACATGTACATATTTATAGAGATAGTAGAGATCCTTCAATCAAGTTATTCATCCTACAATCAAGCTATTCCTATAATTAAGTTATTTAGCTATTCCTATAATTAAGTTACAATAGAAAATCTTTGACTATTAATCCAATATCACAACACTCCCCCTCAAGTTCGTAAATAGATGTCACACATGCCCAACTTGCCCAAAAACTTTGAGAACACTCGACTTGAAACAACTTTGGTGAGAATATCAGCCAATTGATCTTCGGATCGAATCTTAGGAAACTCGAAAATTTTCTCATCCAATTTTTCCTTAATGAAGAATCTGTCTACTTCCACATGTTTTGTACGATCATGTTGTACCGGATTATGAGCAATATCACATGCTGCTTTATTGTCACAATAAAACCAAATCGGTTGCTTAGGCAGATATCCCAAATCCCTCAAGAGAAGTCTCAGCCACAATACTTCACATATTTCAAGTGTCATACCCCTGAATTCAGCCTCTGCGCTTGAACGTGCAACAACATTCTGCTTCTTGCTTCTCAATGTAACGAGATTACCACCTACAAAGGTGAAATATCCCGAAGTAGTGTTAGTGTTTATGCCCTAGAGGCCAATTATTTGATATAATTGCTTAACATTTTGATATTATATTTGATTGAATAAATAAATGATTTTATTATGGTTTTATTTGCTGCATGATATAATTGTTAACATAATAAAATTTCCTAGAATAGTGATATAAATTATATAGTTTCAAGTATATGACTTGAACATGAGATTATGTAATTACAATTAGTATCATTATTCTTAAATGTCCCTAGTCGAGTATCATTGTTGATGGGACAACATTGATGCATTGAGACTATTATGTGGATTGACTGATAACCAAATCTCATTGGTCATAAATATATGAGATATTAAGTCAATGCATAGGTACATGTTAGAGAACGATGTACTGAACAGACCCACCATGAGAATTTTATGTGGAGCATTATGCGAAGTGTCATTAGAAATTCTCATAGTGACAATGATGTAATGGTCCTCCGACCTGAAATCACTATATTACTACACGAGAATTTATGTACTTTGATATCATCAAATGTCATATTTAATAGGGTGGACTATAAAGGTGATTATTGGGTACATCATGAATCGTGTGAGGAATATGAGTGATCTAGATGGAATTTAACCCTCCTATATATTAGGGATGATATCCATAGGCCTCTTGATTGAGTAGGACTATGAAATGCACGACCATGCTCAAATAGTGATTTGTTTCATATAGTCTACTCATTGATCAAGAAAACTCAGATTAAATTATGAAGAGTATGAAACATTCCATGACTCAAGTTTAATCTAGGATATTAAGGTTAAAAAGATTAAATTACATTGAAACATTGGTCACTAAAAGGTTGCATCGAATCATCGATCTTATTATTACTTGGGTAGCAGTGATGCATTACTAGATGTCGCTCACTGTTTATAATTTTATAATATAATTTTAAAATTATTGTCAACGTAATAATAACCTATAGGGTCACACACATAGAAAGTAATTAAAAGGAAATTAATTTAAATTGTAAAGATTTAAATATATCAATATGATTGATAGTATTTAAATTAAAAATTTAAATTAATAGGATAATTTATATATAGGTATATTAATTAAGAAAGACTTAATATATATATATATATATATAAATTCAGATTTTATTAGGTTTTGAATAATTCCTTTTAATAACTATATATATGATATGTAGCAACCATTTTAGGGATTATTTATAAACCAAAAACCCTAGGCGCTCTTAGAGATAGACTAGAGAGAAATCGTTTCGAAATCCTCATCCTTGGTGGCTAGTAACGCAGTTCCTTCTTCTGCAGATCGTAGGACGATTCTCGGAGCGTTCGTGTGGATACCGTAGAGGCACGATTCATTTGGATTGCGTTGGAGATTCAAGCGCATTAGTTTCAGAAGCACTTTCATATTCAGTATAATTTCTTTACACTGAATTAATTGATTTTCGAATGGATCCTGTTTAGGGTTTCAGAAATTGCTTTAAATTGGTTTATTTTTGCTGCGTTTCTCTGTCGAACCCCTTCAAGTAGATCGTCTGTCATCTATAGCTCCAGCTCAGTCAGCATCACTATATGCATCCACACTATGATAATCTACATTTTTAGTAAACAAAATGCCCTTTCCAGGAGCAGACTTCAGATACCTTAAAATGCTCACAATTGCATTCATATGTTGTTCTCTAGGATTATGCATAAACTGACTAACAATACTCAATGCATGGGCAAGATCTGGCCTAGTGTGGGCTAAGTACATCAATCTTCCAACGAGCCTCTGATATCTCCCTTTATCAACAGGGACTTGATTAGTCTCAACACATAACTTCAATCCTTCTTCTACTGGTGTATCAGCTGGTTGACATGCTGACATACTAGTTTTCCTGCAACAAATCTAAAGCATATTTTTTTTAGACAAGAAAATCCCTTTATCAGATCGAGACACTTCGATCCCAAGAAAATATTTCAAGTGACCGAGGTCTTTCATTTCGAATTCGCTTGACAAGTAACTTTGTAGAGCCTTCCTTTCATCAGGGTCATTTCCTGTAACCACCATGTCATCAACATACAAAATAAGGGCAGTGATCTTACTATGCTGTCTTTTCAAGAATAAAGTGTGGTCTGAATTACTCTGATGGTAGCTAAAGGACCTCATAGACTTCGTGAATCTTCAAACCATGCTCTCAGAGATTGTTTTAGCCCATACAACGATTTCTTTAATTCGCACACCTTCCGACAATGCACTTCTGGTATCATGCACCCTAGTGGCAAATCCATGTACACTTCTTCAGAAAAATCGCCATGCAGAAAGGCGTTTTTCACATCAAATTGTTGCAATGGCCAATCTAGGTTCGCAGCTAGAGACAACAAGACTCGAACTGTGTTGATTTTAGCTACAGGTGCAAATGTATCTGTATAATCAATTCTATAGGTTTGGGTGTACCCTTTTGCCACCAGTATTGCTTTAAAACGTTCAATTGTACCATCTTTGTGTTTCACAATATAAACCCACCGAAATCCAACTGGATTCTTCCCTGAAGGACGATCAACAAGTTCCCAAGTTTCATTATTCTGCAATGATTTCATCTCCTCATTCATAGAAGCTTTCCACCTTGGGTCAACTAAGGCTTCCTGCACACTGTTAGGAATAGATACAGTAGATAATTGATTTACAAATGACTTATTTGATTCAGACAAGCGATGGTTAGACACATAATGTCTCATGGGATATTTAACTTTGCTAGAAAGTTTGGGTTCATATGCGGGTGTGGGGATACATCTGGTTTGATGCGGTGGTAGTTGTTTTCTTGGTGGTTCAGATACTACAGCAGGACCATCCTCAACAGGAGATTGGTTTGGTGTATTAGTTGTCTGTGGTGCGAGAGATTCAGATGGAGGTTTCTCCACAACTTCGTTTTCTGGGTCTTCATCACCACTGTGGTCCAAATTTATACCACTCAAATCCAATTTTCCAGCATTCTCATTACCAAGTTCAGGGCGTTCTGTTTCATTCCCATTCAGATTGTTACCAAGTTCAGGGAGTTCCGTTTCTATAGAGGATCAGAAAATCATAGTCTAGAGCTTGAACTTCTTCCAGGTACTCCCCTTGAAGTTCAGACTCAGAGGAAAAATACATCGAGTCTTCATGAAAAACTACATCCATTGTAACAAACATTCATTTGCTTGGAGGATGATAGCATCGGTACCCATTTTGATAAGCAACATACCCTAAAAAAATACATCGCAATTCGAAAATACCATTTGATTAAGCTTCTCTGTCAACTTTAGCACTTTAGCTGTTGTATTTGGATCTTGAATGCGGGAATGAAGATTAAATTTAAGTTATAATTGTATATTTAGATTTTGGTATGATAGTTGCATAAAACCTATCAACCATTTACTTTACATATTTCTTAAATGTAAAACTGTACCTATTGCGGGTTAAATTCACTTTTCTTGATCTTGGTTTACAAATACATTACTGAATTAAAATTTTTTATAATTAACTTATTGAACTAAACGTTATTTATAAAAAATGAAATAACCGTCTATTTTCGTTTACGAGTTCACAACAAATTGACGTAACAATATGTGGCATTATCTAAGTGGAATATTTATATAAATAAAACACTAAAAATGGTGACTAATATAATTATGTACCTTTAAATAATAAGAGGCTTAGCAAAAGCCCTAAAATTCCAAATCGAGGCTAGATTCTATGACCAGAAGTGACGAAGAAGATAAGGGAAAGAATAGAAGAAGTAATTGGAAGGCAAAATGAGTAGCTGAAGCAAAATAAGTATCACAAGTAGCAGTGATGAGTGGGAGATTCCCAGAACTACAGGGACGTGCTGATGTGATTTAATCGCGCCGATGTGGGTAGTATAGAAAGAGAGAACCGCTGATTCGAGACATCGGTTGATCTCGTTTTAAGGTGTACGCCTTAATTTCTTTATTCTCTTTCTGGGTTTTGTCAGTCCCTTTTTGTTTCTTCTGTAATTGTGGATAATGAAACTGGGCTTTTGGTTTAACCACCACAACTTCATAGTAATCTTGTCATGAACCATCAAAGTACTATAATTAGCAACAAAATAATATACCATTTTCTCAACAATCTAAAAAGTAGTTACATCGAATCATAACAACATATATAATTTAAAAAATTACAAAAACATTACATCATGACATAATTAGTTGGAATCTTAAATATTCAGTCCGAAATATAAAAATTCTAAATTTTACCATTTGATCCACCTTTCTTCCTTGAAATTTTGTATGGCGTGCCGCGTGTGGATTCTTGACTTCCAATAACATCTATCTTTATCAGTTTAATATATATATATATATATATATATATATATATATATATATATATATATATATATACTTAAAAATTAGAGAAGAATATTTTCAATCATATATTTTTATGTATTCTTACATGTACATATTTATAGAGATAATAGAGATCCTTCAATCAAGTTATTCATCCTATAATCAAGCTATTCCTATAATTAAGTTATTTAGCTATTCCTATAATTAAGTTACAATAGAAAATCTTTGACTATTAATCCAATATCGCAACACTCCCCCTCAAGTTCGTAAATGGATGTCACACATGCCCAACTTGCCCAAAAACTTTGAGAATTGTGACGCCCCCAAAATAGGCCCACACGACCCATTCTGAGTCGCCAGATATCACTCCATAAAAATCAAATACAAATTTTATTTATATAACTGTTGAACTGTCGTGCAGAGTACGACAACAGATAAGCTGTGAGTTTCAATATAAAATCTATGTAACTCTCATGGTTCCTTGACCACAAAACCTTACAAAGGTACTTTACATAAAAGTACAGTCAATAACTGTTTTAGAAATTAAAATCTTTGGAAAAAGCTTAAGGAAACCTTCATACATAAGAGACCTATAAATCTAATTTATGATAAATATCATATGCACAGAGAATTATCCTTGGTTGGTCCAATAGAACCCAAAGAAAAACGAGAAGATTATTATCATGTTCATTCCAATGATGAGTCTTTTCTTGACATATAATTATCTCAGTTATCTCCAAGTGAAGAATTATATCTTAAATATACTCCAAGATCATATAAGTAGTGCTTGTAGATATACTCAGCAAGTGGATGCGCACAACCCTGTCTTATGATAACATGAGATTGTATGTCATTAGACATCTTGTATGATAGTGGCAAAACACCCTTCCAATGTTGGGTTCTTATCAACCTATTGTTGTTCACCAAAATCAATTATCAAGTGACGTATAAAATACGATACGAACATCTTAGGTCCTCAATGCAAATATATATTGCATGTCATGCCGTTTTATAATGTATTGAGAAACTTCAACAGTCTCGGACCATCTCACTATTTCCCTGTTATCCCTTCTCGACTCAGCCACACTCTTATTACCTGAAAGGAATTGCGAAGCAAAAGGGTGAGCACAACTAGCCCAGTAAATAATATCATAACTAAAGATAATTAAATTATCAATAGCATTCATCAGTAATAAATTAAAGATTTAAAACATATGGTAGATGATAAAACTTTTCAACCATAGTTGCAGCGGAACGAGCAATCCATTAAAAGAGTAAAATAGACCATCAGGTCTATTATCTTCACCAAGTTAAAAGTCCACCAATAATTTTTTATCCCTGTAACATCAATCAACAATTCCTGTCCACAATCATATGAATAAATCATAATCATAATTGTGATTTGAATTCCTTTTCGCACCTAGGACGAAGATAATTTTCATCACATATCTTCACCTAAAACATCAAAAATCATGGTTATACCAAATCACAATTTCTGCTCATAATCATACTAATAAATTCATCTTTGCACTACGGCCAAAGATATACAACTGTATAACCAGTAACCAACAGTTCATCTTTGCACTAAAGGCCAAATATATACAACTGTAAAACCAATAATGCTGAGACTCAGCTTAATAGTATCATGACCAAGAATTATCCATGCACTACAGGCAAGGATATTCGTGTTTTCAATTACGGTCATGATTATACCGAACAATACTTGGTCATAATCATACCAAGTCCATTTATGCCTTACGGGCCACAGATGACTTTTACCACATCATTTGTAACATTAAGGCCATGATTATACCGAATAGTTCCTGGTCATAATCATACCAAGTCCATCTATGCACGTTAGCCATAGATGACTTTCAACACAATATAAGCATGAGGATCATGACAATGATATAAAGAATCAATCAAATGAGAGAAATGATAAATATTAAACATTTATAATATAATTTATCCAGGGTTCAAGAATATGCCAATGTTATCAATCACTTAATAATCTCATAATCTAATATCATTAATATATCATTAATATTATAACAATATTTTAATCACTTCTTAAACTTATAAACAATTTATTTTAATTGTTTACACTTTACCACATAATGCATTTAATCATTCAAAAAATGCCATACTCATAAGATATCATCACCAATGATCAAATCCCTCATAAAAAATATACATATACCCTATATAGGATTTCCAAGCCATAAAATCCTATTTTCTAATTTTGTTACTTCAGATAACATATTTAACTCATTTGTTCGTGACTAAACCACTTTCATGAAAAATACCAAATCAATTCCAAAAATATTTCTTTTCTGGGATTTATCAGAATATAGTCATATAATGAACATATATTTTTCTCGGAATTTTTAAAATTCATTTACTATTTTTCAAAAATCATTTTCTAATTAATTCCTTAAGAAATTAGCTACCTCAAGTTTAACTCCAGAAATTCCCAAATCTTGTCAGGATCTTATACATGTTAACGTGAGCTTTCATTTTAAATTTCATGGTCATCGGAGTTATAGAACTCCAGGTTATAGCATTTTTCGTCGAAAAAACCTAAATATTGAAATAGTCATAACTTGCTCATTTTAAGTAGGAATGAGCTAATTTTTGGACAGGAGGTACTTTATACCATATACTTTCATATCCCAAAAGGCAAGAATTTTTATTATAAATTAAGTGGCCGAAGCAGCCCTTTTAAATTTATGGGTAGTATCTTTTTCGTAAATTGCAGCTTTGGACTCCTTTGATAAAATCTGTCCACGCAAAAATATACAACACCTTTTCCAGTGATTCCAGTTGGATAAGTTATAAAACTCATAGACCTAACTCTAGAACTTGACCTCATTCAAAAATTCAAAATATAATAGGAGATATGGTCAATTGAATTTTATGTTCTGTTTTCATCAAAATCTAATTTTCAACCCTTTGTGATTTCTAAGAAACTTTCATGTTTTCAAATAATAACCAACATAAATCATCATAACACTTACTAATACTTCATATTACCATGATTTTCATCAGTCCAATTCTTTTATTATGACTCTCATCATAATCAACATAACTAGATCATTTCTACAATTTAATAAGGAATGAATACAAAGGATCATTCACCATGCATGTGGTAATCCACATAGACAGGTTATTCCAACAGAATAATAAAGAATGGAACCAGGTCCGGCGTAAACGTACAGACAGGATATTCCGACAGAATATTAATGAATGGAATAACAACAGAAATCACCAGGTATACGGTAATCCACGTATACAGGTTATTCCAACAGAATAATAAAGAATGGAATAACAACAGACATCACCAGATATACGGTAATCCACGTATATAGGTTATTCCAACAGAATAATAAATGGAACCAGGTCAGGCAAAATTGGCATCGACAGGATATTCCGACAGAATAATCAAGAACGGAATAATAGAAGAATTTCATCATGTATGCGGTATTTCGCATAAACAGGTTATTCTAACATAATAATATAGAATGGAATAACAGAGGAATTTCACCAAGTATAGGGTATGCCGCGTATACAGGTTATGTATAGGTTGTGACGCGTATACAAGTTATTCCAACAGAATAATAAAGAATGAAATAACATAAGTTCTCTTTATAAATAAGAAAGAATAACACTCCTTACGAGTACAATAAATAATATCCATTACCTTATAAAGAAACTGGATATAGAAGTAGTGAAGTAGCAGAATGCTCTTCTTCTTTCTATCTATATATTTTCTCTCTATAGCTTCTCTCTATAATTTCTCCTTATAATTTCTCTCTCTAGAATTTCAGTGAATTCGTAAGAAATAATGAAGGAATGAGCTTCTATTTATAGAAAAATTGAGAGTGGCTCTTGGTCTTAACGAAGGGTCAAAATGACTCTTGGTAATATTGAAGAGACAACTACTATTTGCGAAGAGACAATTAACCCTTGGAACACCGAAGAGGCAAGTAACTATTAAAACTTTAAATCAACGATCCATATTGATTTACTATTATAATTTCAACCAACGGTCTGAAAAATTAGCACATCTCCTCATGGAATAATATTTTACCCAAAAATGATTTGGACTGAAAATAAATATATTATTTGGGTGAATAGTACCCCGTGAATAGTAACTTGTGAATAGTATCTCGTGAATAGTAACTCATAAATAGTAACTCATGAATAGTAACTCGTGAATAGTACTCCGACATGAAAAGTGCTCCGAATACCCGATTGAACAATATAACATTCAGACATCAATTATTATCGAAATAAATGTCGATTTCCACTAACACAAATAATTTCAACACAATGGAACTATCAAATTCATCTTTAATCAATACAAACTTATCCATCATTAATATAATAATTTATAATATTTAACAACCAGGTCGTTCTTAGGAAAAAAGGGGCTTTCCAATAAGGATTTTTCCATATTAGCGCGCAATTAGGTGACTAAACCTCTCATTGGCAGAACTTCTAGACATTGTAAATATTGAAATTTAATAATATGAATAAATTTGTCGTCTCAATTATTAATTTAATAATATATTAAATATTGACAATAATTGACTAAAACTGAATGACTTCTCACGTAAGCATCAATAATCAAAGATATTGTACAATATCGTGTGCCACTGTGCAACCACGCGTATTACTGTACTTTTATCAATTTAACCGTTTACTAAATAGAATAATTATTATAAAAATTGAATACTTTCATTTCATAAAATTAGGAGTCTCACAATCTCCACTCCTTATGAAATTTCGCCCTCGAAATTTACGTACCTGGTAGTTCGAAGAGATGAGAACACCTTGCTTTTTTTTCGGATTGTACCTTCTCGGTTATATCCTCTGTATCATAATTTTTCCATTGCCCATCTCCTGTATTTTAGATATCATTCTAAAATATACTTTCAAAATAAAGGTTAATTGACATATCTCAAATTATCAAGTAAAAAAAATTCGGCTTAGGTAAGTCACACCCTAGCGAAGTATACTACTCGTCTCTCCCCTCCTAGTTATAAACTAACATCTTCGCCAGCAACCATATCTCTAAGCTTTGATACCAATTGTGACGCCCCCAAAATAGGTCCACACGACCCATTCTGAGTCGCCAGATATAACTCCATAAAAATCAAATACAAATTTCATTTATACAACTGTTGAACTATCGTGCAGAGTACGACAACAGATAAGCTGTGAGTTTAAATACAAAATCTATATAACTCTCATAGTGCCTTGACCACAAAAACTTATAAAGGTACTTTACATAAAAGAACAGTCAATAACTATTTTAGAAATTAAAATCATTGGGAAAAGCTCAAAGAAACCTTCATACATAGGAGGCCATTAATCTAAGTTATGATAGATATCATATGCCCAGAGAATTATCCTTGATTGGTCCAATAGACCTCAAAGAAGAACGAGAAGATTACTATCATGTTCCTTCCAATGATGAGTCTTTTCTTGACATATAATTATTTCAGTTATCTCCAAGTGAGAATTATATCTTAAATATACTCCAAAATCATATAGGTAATTCTTATAGATATACTCAGCAAGTGGATGTGCACAACCCTGTCTTATGATAACATGAGATTGTATGTCGTTAGACATCTTGTATGATAGTGGCAGAACACCCTTCCAAAGATGGGTTCTCATCAACCTATTGTTGTTCACTAAAATCAATTATCAAGTGACATATAAAATACGATACACACATCTTAGGTCCTCAATGAAAATATATATTGCATGTCATGCCGTTTTATAATGTATTGAGAAACTTCAATAGCCTCGGACCATCTCACTATTTTCCTATTATCCCCGCTAGACCCAGCTACACTCTTATTACCTGAAAGGAATTGTGAATCTAAAGGGTGAGCACAACTAGCCCAGTAAAGAATATCAGGACTAAAGATAATTAAATTATCAATAACATTCATCAATAATAAATCAAAGATTTAGAACATATGGTAGATGATAAAACGTTTCAACCACAGTTGCAGCGGAACGAGCAATCCATTAAAAGAGTCAAATAGACCATCAAGTATATTATCTTTTCCAAGTTAAAAGTCCACCAATAATGTTTTATCCCTGTAACATCAATCAACAATTCCTATCCTCAATCATATGAATAACTCATAATCATAATTGTGATTTGAATTCCTTTTCTCACCTAGGATGAAGATAATTTTCATCACCTATCTTCACCTGAAACATAAAAAATCATGGTTATATCAAATCACAATTTCTGCTCATAATCATACTAATAAATTCATCTTTGCACTACGGCCAAAGATATACAACTGTATAACCAGTAAGCAACAGTTCATCTTTGCACTACAGGCCAAAGATATACAACTGTAAAACCAATAATGCTAAGACTCAGCTTAATAGTATCACGACCATGAATTATCCATGCACTATAAGCCAAGAATATTCGTGTTTTCAATTACGGTCATGATTATACCAAACAATCCTTGGTCATAATCATACTAAGTCCATCTATGCAGTACGGGCCAAAGATGGCTTTTACCATATCATTTATAATATTAAGGTTATGATTATACCGAATAATCCCTGGTCATAATCATACCAAGTCCATCTATGCACGTAAGCCATAGATGACTTTCAACACAATATAAGCATGAGGATCATGACAATGATATAAAGAATCAATCAAATGAGATAAAGGATAAATATTAAACATTTATAATATAATTTATCCAGGGTTCAAGAATTTGACAATGTTATCAATCACTTAATAATCTCATAATCTAATATCATTAATATTATAACAATATTTTAATCACTTCTTAAACTTATAAACAATTTATTTCAATTGTTTACACTTTACCACATAATGCATTTAATCTTTCAAAAAATTTCATACTCATAAGATATCATCACCAATGATCAAATTCCTCATAAAAAATATGCATATACCCGATATAGTATTCCCAAGCCATAAAATCATATTTTCCAATTTTTTTAATTCACATAACATATTTAACTCATATGTTCGTAACTAAACTATTTTTATGAAAAATACAAAATCAGTTCCAAAAATATTTCTTTTCTGGGATTTAGCAGAATATAGTCCCATAATGAACATATATTTTTCTCGAATTTTTAAAATTCATTTACTATTTTTCAAAAATCATTTTCTAATTAATTCCTTAAGAAATTAGCTACCTCAAGTTTAACTCCAGAAATTCCCAAATCTTGGCAGGATCTTACATATGTTAACGTGAGCTTCTAGTTTAAATTTCATGGTCATCGGAGTTATAGAACTCCGATTATAGCGTTTTTCGTCGAAAAAACCTAAATATTGAAATAGTCATAACTTGTTCATTTTAAGTCGGAATGAGCTAATTTTTGGACAGGAGGTACTTTATACCATATACTTTCATTGTCCCAAAAGGCCAGAATTTTTCTTATAAATTAAGTGGCCGAAACAAGCCCTTTTAAATTTATGGGTAGTATCTTTTTCATAAATTGCAGCTTTGGACTCCTTTGCTAAAATCAGTCCACGCAAAAATATACAACACCTTTTCCAGCGATTCCAGTTGGATAAGTTACAAAACTCATAGACCTAACTCTAGAACTTGACCTCACTCAAAAATTCAAAATATAATAGGAGATATGGTCAATTGAATTTTATGTTCCGTTTTCACCAAAATCTAATTTTCAACCCTTTGTGATTTCTAAGAAACTTTCATGTTTTCACATAATAACCAACATAAATCATCATAAAACTTACTAATACTTCATATAACCATGTTTTTCATCAGTCCAATTCTTTTATTATGACTCTCATCATAACCAGATCATTTCCACAATTTAATAAGGAATGAATAAAAAGGATCATTCTACCATGCATGTAGTAATCCACATAGATAGGTTATTCCAACAGAATAATAAAGAATGGAACCAGGTACGTCATAAACGTACAGACAAGATATTCTGACAGAATATTAATGAATGGAATAACAACAAAAATCACCAGGTATACGGTAATCCACGTATACAGGTTATTCCAACAGAATAATAAAGAATGGAATAACAACAGACATCACCAGGTATACGGTAATCCACGTATACAGGTTATTCCAACTGAATAATAAATGGAACCAGGTCAGGCAAAATTGGCATCGACAGGATATTCCGACAGAATAATAAAGAACGGAATAATAGAAGACTTTCATCATGTATGCGGTATTTCGCATAAACAGGTTATTCTAACATAATAATATAGAATGGAATAACAGAAGAATTTCACCAAGTATAGGGTATGCCGCGTATACAGGTTATGTATAAGGTATGCCGCGTATACAGGTTATTCCAACAGAATAATAAAGAATGGAATAACAGAAGTTCTCTTTATGAATAAGAAAGAATAACACCACTTACGAGTAAAATAAATAATATCCCTTACCTTATAAAGAAACTGGTTATAGAAGTAGTGAAGTAGCAGAATGCTCTTTTTCTTTCTCTCTATAGATTTTCTCTCTATAGCTTCTCTCTATAATTTCTCTCTATAATTTCTCTCTCTAGAGTTTTAGTGAATTCGTAAGAAATAATGAAGGAATGAGCTTCTAATTATAGAAAAACTGAGAGTGGCTCTTGGTCTTAACGAAGGGTCAAAATGAATCTTGGTAATATTGAAGAGACAACTACTATTTGCGAAGGGGCAATTAACCCTTGTAACACCGAAGAAGAAATAAATATATTTTTTGGATGAATAATAACCCGTAAATAGTACACATGAATAATAACTTGTGAATAATAACTCATGAATAGTAACTCGTGAATAGTAACTCATGAATAGTAACTCGTGAATAGTACTCTAACACGAAAAGTGCCCTGAATACCCGATTGAACAATATAACCTTCAGACATTAATTATTATCGAAATGAAAGTCGATTTCTACTAACACAAATATTTTTAACATAATGAAATTATAAAATTCATCTTTAATCAACACGAACTTATCCACTATTAAAATCATAATTCATAATATTTAACAAACAGGTCGTTCCTAGGAAAGAGGGGGCTTTCCAATAAGGATTTCTCCCTATTGGCGCGCAATTAGGTGACCAAACCTCTCATTGGCAGAACTTCTAGACATTGTAAATATTGCAATTTAATAATATGAATAACTTTGTCGTCTCAATTATTAATTTAATAATATATAAAATATTGACAATAATTGAATAAAACTGAATGACTTCTCACGTAAGTATCAATAATCAAAGTTATTGTACAATACCGTGTGCCACTGTACAATCACGCGTATTACTATACTTTTATCAATTTAACCGTTTACAAAATAGAATAATAATTATAAAAATTGAATACTTTCATTTCATAAAATTCGGGGTCTCACAGAGAACACTCGACTTGAAATAACTTTGGTGAGAATATCAGCCAAATGATCTTCGGATCGAATTTTAGGTAACTCGACAATTTTCTCATCCAATTTTTCCTTAATGAAGAATCCGTCTACTTCCACATGTTTTGTACGATCATGTTGTACCGGATTATGAGCAATATCACATGCTGCTTTATTTTCATAATAAAACCGAATCGTTTGCCTAGGCAGATATCCCAAATCCCTCAAGAGAAGTCTCAGCAACAATACTTCACATATTCCAAGTGTCATACCCCTGAATTCCGCCTCTGCGCTTGAACGTGCAACAACATTCTGCTTCTTCCTTTTCCATGTAACGAGATTACCACCTACAAAGGTGAAATATCCCGAAGTAGTGTTAGTGTTTATGCCCTAGAGGCCAATTATTTGATATAATTGCTTAACATTTTGATATTATATTTGATTGAATAAATAAATGATTTTATTATGGTTTTATTTACTGCATAATATAATTGTAAACATAATAAAATTCTCTAGAATAGTGATACAAATTATATAGTTTCAAGTATGTGACTTGAACATGAGATTATGTAATTACAATTAGTATCATTATTCTTAAATGTCCATAGTCGAGTATCATTGTTGATGGGACAACATTGATGCATTGAGACTAGTATGTGGATTGACTGATGACCAAATCTCATTGGTCATAAATATATGAGATATTAAGTCAATGCATAGGTACATGTTAGAGAACGAAGTACTGAACAGACCCACCATGAGAATTCTATGTGGAGCATTATGCGAAGTGTCATTAGAAATTCTCATAGTGACAATGATGTAATGGTCCTCCGACCTGAAATTACTATATTACTACACGAGAATTTATGTACTTTGATATCATCAAATGTCACCTTTAATAGGGTGGACTATAAAGGTGATTATTGGGTACATCATGAATCGTGTGAAGAATATGAGTGATCTAGATGGAATTTAACCCTCCTATATATTAGGGATGATATCCATAGGCCTCTTGATTGAGTAGGACTATGAAATGCACGGCCATGCTCAAATAGTGATTTGTTTCATATAGTCTACTCATTGATCAAGAAAACTCAAATTAAATTATGAAGGAAATTAATTTAAATTGTAAAGATTTAATATATCAATATGATTGATAGTATTTAAATTAAAAATTTAAATTAATAGGATAATTTATATATAGGTATATTAATTAAGAAAAACTTAATTATATATATATATATATATATAAATTCAGATTTTATTAGGTTTTGAATAATTCCTTTTAATCACTATATATATGATATGTAGGAACCATTTTAGGGATTATTTATAAACCAAAAACCCTAGCCGCTCTTAGAGAGAGACTAGAGAGAAATCATTTCGAAATCCTCATCCTTGGTGGATAGTACCGCAGTTCCTTCTTCTGCAGATCGTAGGACGATTCTCGAAGCGTTCGTGTGGATACCTTAGAGGCACGATTCATTTGGATTACGTTGGAGATTCGAGCGCATTAATTTCAGAAGCATTTTCATATTCGGTATAATTTCTTTACACTGAATTAATTGATTTTCGCATGGATCCTGTTTATGGTTTCAGAAATTGCTTTAAATTAGTTTATTTCCGTTGCGTTTCTGCGTCGAAAACCTTCAAGTAGATCGTCTATCATCTATTGCTCCAGCCCAGTCAGCATCACTATATGCATTCCACAATATGACAATCTATATTTTTAGTGAACAAAATGCCCTTTCCAGGAGCAGACTTCAGATACCTTAAAATGCTCATAATTGCATTTATATGTTGTTCTCTATGATTATGCATAAACTGATTAACAATACTCAATGCATAGGCAAGCTCTGACCTAGTGTGGGCTAAGTACATCAATCTTCCAATGAGCCTCTAATATCTCCCTTTATCAACAAGGACTTGATTAGTCTCAACACATAACTTCAATCCTTATTCTACTGGTGTATCAGCTGGTTGACATGCTGACATACTAGTTTCCTGCAACAAATCTAAAGCATATTTTTTTAGATAAGAAAATCCCTTCATTAGATCGAGACACTTCGATCCCAAGAAAATATTTCAAGTGACCGAGGTCTTTCATTTCGAATTCGCTTGACAAGTAACTTTGTAGAGCCTTCCTTTCATCAGGGTCATTTCCTGTAACATCCATGTCATCAACATACACAATAAGGGCAGTGATCTTACTATGCTGTCTTTTCAAGAATAAAGTGTGGTCTGAATTACTCTGATGGTAGCTAAAGGACCTCATGGACTTCGTGAATCTTCCAAACCATGCTCTTAGAGATTGTTTTAGCCCATACAACGATTTCTTTAATTCGCACACCTTTCGACAATGCACTTCTGGTATCATGCACCCTGGTGGCAAATCCATGTACACTTATTTAGACAAATTGCCATGCAGAAAGGCGTTTTTCACATCAAATTGTTGCAATGGCCAATCTAGGTTCGTAGCTAGAGACAACAAGACTCGAACTGTGTTAATTTTAGCTACAGTTGCAAATGTATCTGTATAATCAATTCTATAGGTTTGGGTGTACCCTTTTTTCCACCAGTATTGCTTTAAAACGTTCAATTGTACCATCATCTTTGTGTTTCACAATATAAACCCACCGAAATCCAACTGGTTTCTTCCCTGAAGGACGATCAACAAGTTCCCAAGTTTCATTATTCTGCAAGGATTTCATCTCCTCATTCATAGAAGCTTTCCACCTTGGGTCAACTAAGGCTTCCTGCACACTGTTAGGAATAGATACAGTAGATAATTAATTTATAAATGACTTATTTGATTCAGACAAGTGATGGTTAGACACATAATGACTCATGGGATATTTAACTTTGCTAGAAAGTTTGGGTTCAAATGCGGGTGTGGGGATACATCTGGTTTGACGCGGTGGTAGATGTTTTCTTGGTGGTTCAGATACTACAGCAGGACCATCCTCAACAGGAGATTGGTTTGGTGTATCAGTTGTCTGTGGTGCGAGAGATTCAGATGGAGGTTTCTCCACAACTTCGTTTTCTGGGTCTTCATCACCACTGTGGTCCAAATTTATACCACTCAAATCCAATTTGCCAGCATTCTCATTACCAAGTTCAGGGCGTTCTATTTCATTCCCATTCAGATTGTTACCAAGTTCAGGGCGTTCCGTTTCTATAGAGATCAGAAAATCATAGTCTAGAGCTTGAACTTCTTCCAGGTACTCCCCTTGAAGTTCAGACTCAGAGGAAAAATACATCAAGTCTTCATGAAAAACTACATCCATTGTAACAAACATTCATTTGCTTGGAGGATGATAGCATCAGTACCCATTTTGATAAGCAACATACCCTAAAAAAATACATCGCAATGCGAAAATACCATTTGATTAAGCTTTTCTGTCAACTTTAGCACTTTAACTATTGTATTTGGATCTTGAATGCGGAAATGAAGATTAAATTTAAGTTATAATTGTATATTTAGATTTTGGTATGATAGTTGCTTAAAACCTATCAACCATTTACTTTATATATTTCTTAATTGTAAAACTGTACCTGTTGTGGGTTAAATTCACTTGTCTTGATCTAGGTTTATAAATACATTACTGAATTGAAATTTTTAATAATTAACTTATTGAACTAAACGTTATTTATAAAAAATGAAATAACCGTCTATTTTCGTTTACGAGTTAACAACAAATTGACGTAACAATATGTGGCATTATCTAAGTGGAATATTTATATAAATAAAACACTAAAAATGTTGACTAATATAATTATGTACCTTTAAATATTAAGAGGCTTAGCAAAAGCCCTAAAATTCTAAATCGAGGCTAGATTCTATGACCAGAAGTGACGAAGAAGATAAGGGAAAGAATAGAAGAAGTAATTGGAAGGCAAAATGAGTAGCTGAAGCAAAATAAGTATCACAATTAGCAGTGATGAGTGGGAGATTGCCAGAACTACAGGGACGTGCTGATGTGATTTAATCGCGCCGATGTGGGTAGTATAGAAAGAGAGAACCGCTGATTCGAGACATCGGTTGATCTCGTTTTAAGGTGTACGCCTTAATTTCTTTATTCTCTTTCTGGGTTTTGTCAGTCCCTTTTTGTTTCTTCTGTAATTGTGGATAATGAAACTGGGATTTTGGTTTAACCACCACAACTTCATAGTAATCTTGTCATGAACCATTAAAGTACCATAATTAGCAACAAAATAATATACCATGTTCTCAACAATCTAAAAAGTAGTTACATCGAACCATAACAACACATATAATTTAAAAAATTACAAAAACATTACATCATGACATAATTAGTTGCAATCTTAAAAATTCAGTCCGAAATATACAAATTCTAAATTTTACCATTTGATCCACCTTTCTTCCTTGAAATTTTGTATGACGTGCCGCGTGTGGATTCTTGACTTCCAATAGCATCTATCTTTATCAGTGTAATATATATATATATATATATATATATATATACCTAAAAATCAGAGAAGAATATTTTCATTTATATATTTTTATGTATCCTTACATATACATATTTATTGAGATAGTAGAGATTCTTCAATCAAGTTATTCATCCTAAAATCAAGCTATTCCTATAATTAAGTTATTTAGCTATTCCTATAATTAAGTTACAATAGAAAATCTTTGACTATTAATCCAATATCACAACACTCCCCCTCAAGTTCGTAAATAGATGTCACACATGCCCAACTTGCCCAAAAACTTTGAGAATGTGACGCCCCCAAAATAGGTTCACACGACCCATTCTGAGTCGCCAGATATCACTCCATAAAAATCAAATACAAATTTTATTTATACAACTGTTGAACTGTCGTGCAGAGTACGAAAACAGATAAGCTATGAGTTTTAATACAAAATCTATGTAACTCTCATGGTGCCTTGACCACAACACCTTACAAAGGTACTTTACATAAAAGTACAGTCAATAACTGTTTTAGAAATTAAAATCTTTGGGAAAAGCTCAAGGAAACCTTCATACATAGGAGGCCATAAATCTAATTTATGACAGATATCATATGCCCAGAGAATTATCCTTGGTTGGTCCAATAGACCCCAAAGAAAAATGAGAAGTTTATTATCATGTTCCTTCCAATGATGAGTCTTTTCTTGACATATAATTATTTCAGTTATCTTCAAGTGAAAATTATATCTTAAATATACTCCAAGATCATATAAGTAGTGCTTGTAGATATACTCAGCAAGTGGATGTGCATAACCCTGTCTTATGATAACATGAGATTGTATGTCATTATACATCTTGTATGATAATGGCAAAACTCCCTTCCAAAGTTGGGTTCTCATCAACCTATTGTTGTTCACCAAAATTAATTATCAAGTGACGTATAAAATATGATAAGCACATCTTAGGTCCTCAATGCAAATATATATTGCATGTTATGACGTTTTATAATGTATTGAGAAACTTCAACAGTCTCGGACCAGCTCACTATTTCCCTGTTATCCCCGCTCGACCCAGCTACACTCTTATTACCTGAAAGGAATTGTGAAGCAAAAGGGTGAGCACAACTAGCCCAGTAAAGAATATCATGACTAAAGATACTTAAATTATCAATAGCATTCATCAGTAATAAATCAATGATTTAGAACATATGGTAGATGATAAAACTTGTCAACTATAGTTGCAGCGGAACGAGCAATCCATTAAAATAGTCAAATTGACCATCGGGTCTATTATCTTCTCCAAGTTAAAAGTCCACCAATAATGTTTTATCCCTGTAACATCAATCAACAATTCTTGTCCACAATCATATGAATAACTCATAATCATAATTGTGATTTGAATTCCTTTTCGCACCTAGGACGAAGATAATTTTCATCACCTATCTTCACCTGAAACATCAAAAATCATGGTTATTCAAAATTAATGGAAAATGAAACACGATGGCTTTTTGCAAGTTCACAAACATCACATTTGAAATTAGAAACATAAAAGTTTGCAAATAAACTATGAAATAATTTATTTATGTAACCACAAGAAGCATGCCCCAGACGTCGATGCCATAACTGTAACGACCCCAAAATAGGTCCATTCCATCCAACCCATTCTGAGTCGCCAAATACATGGTACAGAAAATAACTATATTATTACATAAAAAATTAAACTATAAACTATATAATAATTAAACTATATAATTAGTTAAAATTAAAAATATATAAAAAATACAATAAAATAACTGCTAAATATTGTGAGGCAAGTCTAATTAGCACAAAAAAGCTGGCCCAAGTGCACTTAAGTTTGTAGAATGTACTGCGTAATGTGTAGAACAAATTTGTCAATAAAAATCACAATACAAATAATTAACTAATATATCAAAATAATTATATTAACAATTATTCAATGAACATATATACACTTGTATTAGCAAATAAAGAAGAAAAGAACTGGCTTAAGTGCACATATAATATATAATATAAAATGGTGTTTGGAACATATTTAGTGGGTTTCTAAAAGTCTGAATTGAGCAGAATTTAAAACTAGGTACATTTGTTCATTGCTGTTTATTGTCCTATTTTTAACCTTAAGAATGCAAATATGCAGTGCATGTGTGTGAGAAAAAGTAATATTTGGGTTGAATGATTTGCAGTTATTGTTTTGTTTTGAAGATTTTTAGGAAGTTGAAAACTATTAATATTAAGAGTGAGAATTTCTTGGGACAATGAGAGAAAGTAAAGGTGATATAGAAAAATAAATAATTTATTTTTCTAGAAAATTGTAAACGACAGATAAATTGGAATAAATTTTTCCTTCTAAAACGTCACTTATTTATGAATGGATGGAGTAATTAACTAATATGTTAAAAGTAATTACATTAACACTCTGTTTGTGTGTGTTTATATATATATATATTACTATAATATTTCAATAGTAGTTTAACTACCATAAATATTAGTTTATAAAAATATAAAAATGAATAAAATACAATAATTGCTCATTGCTAAACATGTAATGTATTATTAAAATAAGTTTTAACTATATAATATAGACAAATAATAAGATAAATATAATATGAAAACTTTTAAAAAATAGAATAAAATAATTAACTGCTCATTGAACTTGCTAATATGCTAATAAAATAAATTAGGTTTTAAATATATAAAAAATATTTATAATCATATTAATAATTAATAATATATATAATTACTACATTAACTAATTAAATATATTTGAAATAAATATAAATATTATAAAAAAATGAATATAACAATAGGAGTTTGGGGTTTAGGGTTTTAAGGTTTAGGGTTTAAGGTTTAGGAGGGTTTAGGGGTTTAGGGTTTAAAGTTTCGGGTTTAGGGTTTGGGGTTTGGGGTTTAGGGTTTGGGGTTTAAGGGTTAAGGGTTTAGGGTTTGGGGTTTCGGGTTTCAGGTTTCGGGTTTAGGGTTTAAGGGTTTAGGGTCTAGGGTTTAAGGGTCTAGGGTTTAAGGGTTTAGGGTTTAGGGTCTAGGGTCTAGGGTTTAGTGTTTAGGGTTAGGGTTTAGGGTCTAGGGTCTAGGGTTTAGGGTTTAGGATTTGGGGTTTGGGGTTTGGGGTCGTGTCTTATGATGACACGGGGTTGTATGTCATTAGACATCTTGTATGATAGTGGCAAAACACCCTTCCAAGTTAAATTCACCTCACCCTCAACATCTATAGACCACCGTTCTATTCCTTTGTTATCCTCCGCTCGACCCAACTACATTTTTATTACCTGAAAGGAATTGTGAAGCAAAAGGGTGAGCACAACTAGCTCAGTAAAGAATATCATGACTAAAGATAATTAAATTATCAATAACCTTAATCAATAATAAATCAGAGATTTAGAACATATGGTAGAAGATAAAAAAAATTCAACCATATTTGCAGCGGAACAAGCAATCCATTAGAAGAGTCAAATAGACTATAAAATCTATTATCTTCTCCATCTTAAAAGTCCACCAGCAATATTTTATCCTTGTAACATCAATCAACAATTCCTGTCCACAATCACGTATATAACTCATAATCATAATTGTAGTTCTAAATTCCTTTCCTTATCTAGGACAAAAATAATTTTCATCACCTGAAACATCAAAGATTATGGTTATACCAAATCACAGTTCATGTTCATAATCCTACTAATAAATTCATCTTTGCACTACGGCCAAAGATATACATCAACAAGTCATTTTTACACTACAGGCCAAAGATATTAATCAAAAAGTCATCTTTGCACTACAGGCCAAAGATATTCATCAACAAGTCATCTTTGCACTACAGGCCAAAGATATTCATCAGTTGGTCATGTTCATCTAAACACATGTTCATATTTGCACTACAGGCCAAAGATATTCAGTTATATCATCATTTAGGACTGAGGATGATGAAAAATATTTTAAAGAGAACGAATCTAGTGAAGCAAAAGAACAAATATTAAGGATTCATACTTTAAACAATTCCCATTCAAAAATACTTCATAAATAACCAGAGTGGGGTAAAATTCAAGAATGATCAAAATATGGATACAATCAAAGCTAGTGTCCAGAATATATATTTTGGACGAAAAGAAGAAATTTCATTTTTCGGTGAATAGTGCCGTATACGTGAATAGTGCCGTATACGTGAATAGTAACTCTGACACTAAAAGATAGAAATTTCACAAAAAACATCATCATGCTCCGTGAATAGTATTCGTGAATAGTAACTCATGAATAATAACTCGTGAATAGTAACTCATGAATAGTAACCCCGACATGAAAAAGCTGTAAATTTGATAAAAAGTTCCAACCAATATTTCGGCATAATGATATTGAAGAAATAATATCATTTGAGAAGAAAATAACATCCCTTACCTCGAAAGACAGTACTTCTAGTTGAAACACCGGATATAAGCTATGATTTGAACTTGCACCGTATAACAACAGTACTCAAAGTATACTCAAAATACTCACAAGAATATGCTCGATAATATAGAGAGAGAAAACTTCAGTTTCTGGTGTGATTTTCAATTCTAACCTAAGCACCCTATTTATAGGAAATTGCTTAGAACACCAAAGCAGAAAATTTAATAAATTAATATTAATTATTTTCCACATCTTCCTACGCATCCATGAATCTGAACTCAGCCATCCTAACACATGTTAAAAGAGTCCCAAGCATGTAAAAAACGTTTTTCTTAAAAAACATAATTAAAACTTTCAAAAATCAATTATTTCGGAGCTTCAGAACTTCAATAATTCACAATAAATTGCCCTTTTGTCAGAAAATTTGAATCTTGTAAGTTTTTATAGGAAATTCAATTTTTTACAACTTTGCAGAAGAAAGTTTTTCCAAATTCCAAACAGAAATTGACCGAAATCCATAAAAGGGCGATTTTACAGGCTATAATCAAATTTCAGTCAAGAAATGGGGTCCACCGACACATAAAACATGCTTTAAATATTTTTGGTAACAAAAATACTCCTCCTCCACATATACTCATATATCCCACATTTATCGTAAAAACATCTTTATTATTATATTATTAAAATATAATAATATATTTAAATGAATTATTTTATCAGAAAAAGATAAAATTTCAATTTTCAACAATTATCACATTAAAAATTTTCTCCATCTATATCCACATAAAATCAATATTTTTCTCATCATATGAATCAATAATTAATTATCCACAAATAATATTACAAAATCACAATATTGACAACCAGGCAGTTCCTAGGAAAGAGGGGGCTTTCCAATAAGAATTTCTCCTTACTGGCGCGGAATTAGGTGACCAAACCTCTCCTTAGACAAAACTTTCTAGACATTACCAATAATGTTATCTAATAATATTATTCAGATAATATGAATTATTGCTTCAATAATAAAAATACTGTGTAATGACAATTATTGAAACAACAACAATATAAAATATCAATGCAACAATTATAAAATAAAATACTGAACAGTAATTATTGTAACCATTATTGAGTAGTGCCTTCTTACGTAAGAATCAATAATTCAAAAATACTGTGCAATACTGTGTGTTACTATGCAACAACGCGTATTACTTAACTTTACCCACCGGGTATTCCAACAGTGTTAACGGTAACAATTACGCCGTTATTTATAAAAACTTTAATTTGTCGTTTTTTTCATCCGACAGTTATTCTGTTATGGGGCCCACAAAAAGAATATTCCCCGAAAAAATGAGTATTTTATAACCACTTGCTTATTTTGAAAAAAAAAATTCATATATCACCCTTAAATTTAACCTTTTATCAATTTAACCATTTACTGAATTGTAATTATAAGAAAAATTGAATACTTTTATTTCATAAAATTCGGGGTCTTACAATAACCATATCTCATATTTCTTTTTTTTTCTCCTCCGAACCCCCAATCTTTAAATCTTGACGCAACTTATCTGAACTTTTGGACACCATGTCTAAGTAATACAGCTTCCCTCGCCTAACACCACAACCAATCTTCTGTCTTGTCTGGATGTCCTTAAATACACAAAATTCAGGTCAAAAAATGTTAACACAAAATAAGACATTGGTTATTTGAGAAACTGACAAAAGATTGTAATTCAAGAAGGGAACAATCAAAACAAAATCTAAATTTAAGGTGTTAGTGAGGGACAAGGATCCTTCCCCAATAATAGAAATTGAGGTACCATTGGCAGTGGAAACAAAACTTTGTGAGGAAGGTTTAATAGGTGAAACTTGTCTAGAATCAAATGTCATATGATCCGTAGCACCGAAGTCAATTATCCATGCACTATTAGAAACATGTGTAGAAATATTTAAAACCTTACCACTATTACCCGTTGCTTCTGCCAATGCCAAGTACTTTTCACTGCTATCATCCTCTATCTTTGTTTCAACAATTGCAGCAGTAGAGGTATTCTTGGAATTCTTCTTCTGGGAATTACGGCTATGACCCCACTATTCTGGATATCCCACAAGTTCATATCATCGACTTTTTGTATGACCCGTTTGATTACAATGGGTGCATTTGTATGATGATTTGTTCACCACCATTAGCATTCTTAGGATGAATGTTTTTCTTTTTGTCTTGTTAGTATTGAGGAGACCAGTTTTGATTAGACCGATTCCGAGTCACCATGGCTGAAGCTTTAGAATTTTTCAATTGTTCGTTAATTGCCCCACGTCGAACATCTTCACGGCGAACTAGGGCATAACACTCTTCTAATTCAGGGATAAGATCCTTCCTTAAGATTTCGCCGCGCACTTGCTCGAAATCACCCTCTAATCCAGCGAGAAAGATATGCACCCTTTGTCGTTGAAGCAATTTATGATAGGAGGAAATATCTGTCTCCACCATGACCACTTTATCACGATGATTCAACTCACTGAAGATTTCAGTCAGTTCTCCATAATATATAGAGAGTGGTGTTTGGCAGAGAAAGCCCTCTGGTTCAAGGTAAAAACTTGTAATTCATCCGCTCCACATAAAAGGCTTTAGACAGAGTTTTCCAAATATCTCGTGCGGTAGGTAAGCGAATGTATCACTTCAAAATCTCTGGGAACATAGACATCAGCAACCATCTTTTGACCTTCTGATTGTCTGAATACCACTTTTCATAGCCTTCATCTTTCTCCTTAGGTGACGACGATGTGCCACGAATGAAGGAGAGTTTCTCATTCTCAGCAATTTGCATCTCTAACATTCGAGACCACATATCATAGTTGGTCTCATTCAATAAAATTCCTACATTGAATGATGAACCTTCGTGTTGAATAATGATGGGGGTAGAATATGACTTACTCATGGTTTAAGGATTCAAAGAAGAAGATTTAGAGTTTCGTGACTCTGATACCAACTTGAAAATCAGAGAAGAATATTTTTATGTATCTTTACATGTACATATTTATAGAGATAGTAGAGATCCTACAATCAAGCTATTTCTATAATTAAGTTACAATAGAGAATCTTTGACTATTAATTCAATATCGCAATATATATATATATATATATATATATATATATATATATATATATATATATATATATATATATATAATCAAGATCAGGTTCGGACTCCCGGACTTAACTAAAATCCGGATCCTATATTTTTTTAAAAACAACTATTTTTTTTAATATTTTATGTAACTGAATTTTTTTAAAAAATACAGTATTTTTGGTGTGATTTAGATACATATAAAAAAATATATTTTAATAATTTTTTACGATTATTATTTTAATTGTATTTAATATATTTAAATGACATATATTACTCTATAACAATATTTTTGTTTCGACACAACAAGAATAATAATATCTGCTTGCACTGTTGTATAAAAAGCTCTCATTGGTAAAATTTAGAAATATTAAAAATATATTAATTTTCAAGTATATCTCTTAAAAATAAGAAATATTTAGTTCGATTGTAATGATATAATAATAAAATCATGCTGGTAAATTTTCTACATCATTGATAAACAAAGATGAGATTGTTATTTTGTAAACCAAAAAAAAGTTAATGAGACTTAAATATGATTTACTACTCTAAATTATAGGTCATATTCCACTTCGGTGATCCACCTTTCAATTTTGTCAATTAGATGATTGAACTATTAATTTTTTTCGATTTCATTCAATTGGGCCTACCACGTCAGAATTTGCTGACGTGACATCCTAATAGGCAGCAGGAGTGCTTATGTGTAAAAACATTATATATTTTTAATGAGATCAAATGACAAAAGGTTAAAATAACAAATAAAACAACTAAAAATTACACAAATAATATAAATTAGTTGTATAATTATTTATTTATGGTTATATAAATAATATAAATTATTTATATAATTATTATATAAATAAAATAATAATTATTTTTATTAAAAATAAATATTTTTATTATCATTAATATTAAACACAATTTTTTAATAAAAAAATAATAAATTATTAAATTTAGTTTAAACGTTCCCGTGAACTACTCAAATTGAACAATCATGTAAATTTCTATGTTAATTTATTTACTGTCGTGTGTGTGATCTAATTCTAATAATGAAGAATTTGTATTCCCACAAAATCATCAATTGTATGTACTTAATTACTTGTTAATTAATTTCCATATTATATATATTCATACATATACATATAGACATTTGATTTTAACTTAGCTTAGACAAATATAATAGACGTTTAATTTGTCATCACTCAAATATTTATTTTAGTTAAAATTTATAGCATCACATCGTATTCACAACAAAAAGAAAAATTCCTACTCTCTACAAAAGTTTTTCTCCTGCCTTTTGTGTAAACCGTTTTATTTTAATTAGAAAAACTATTTTTTTGGTTACTTGTTCCCAAGGCAAGATAAATGCTCGAGAGTTTAGACCATGGTATGGTAGTAAGAGTAAAAAAATAACTTTTATCCAAATTTTGTTTTTTCTTTTAACTATGTGAACTTCTCTAGTCCGTTTTAAAATATTTTTGATTTTACTATACTACTAGTATATTTGTAAAAACATTAAATGTGATAATTTAATAACCTAAAATAGAGCAACTTTATATCTATTAACTCATCAATTTTTATGAGAATTAAAGTTTTATTGTAGTCAATTTATAACTTATTTTTTTAGAACTAATATGAAAACTTAAATGGCGAACTCTAATATTACAAAAAAACATGTATTCCCTCTTTTTGAATAAGAAGATTAATGTTGTCTTCTTTAAAATTATTTTATGATATTTTTAATTTTAAAATTGATATAATTTATAATTCTAAAAATAATAAATATTATAACTACTAATATTTTTATTAGTCATTTATAATTTTATAATTTTATTGATATAAATTTTAAAATATTTAAAAATTAATTTTCGAAAGTTCAATATTAAATTTATAAAATTTGAAACCTAGAGAATACATATCCATATATATCTTCTCTCTTATGTTTCTTTAAAAGGGATTGTCCCATCCCTTCATTTGTGGGCCAATTAATGTCCTTTTACTCTCTCCTACCAGCTGCCTCTTTGTTATCATATCAAGGACACTACTAGTCAACTTTGTATCAGGATATAAGAGCATCTCCAGCAGATGGACTATCTGCTGGACTATATTTAGTCTACAGATGGACTATAGTCTTCTATTCTTCCAGCAGATAGACTATCATGTGGACTATCCCATGGACTATAATATAAAAAGATTAAAATAATCAATAAATTCAAAAAAACTTAAATATAATAAAAAATAATATAATACATAGGAGGACCATAATTTTTCATCTAAAAAATAAATTAAAGAAATATTATCAATAAAAAAATAAAATATAAAATAATTAATGAATTCAAAAAAATTCATCCCAACGACCATAATCCATTGTTGTACATATTTAACAATTTCTATCCGTTGTTATTTTTTTATGTTTTGATTATTGTACATATTTTTTTTATTTCAAATTATTGTTTTATTATTTTTTATTCTTCCCTCTTCGTCTTCTTCATCTCCTTCTTCAGATACCTTCTTCTCCTTCATCTCATTCTTCACAGATCTTCATCTCCTTCTTCTTTTTCTTCTATCCTCTCCCCCATTTAATAATATTAAAATTATAGTCCATGAGATTTTGGTTCCTTGATTTAGTCTTTTTGGATTGCCGGAAAAATGGCTAGACTAAATATAGTCCATCTGCTGGAGCAAAATCTGCTTCCTAAACTAAATATAGTCTAGGATTTTCACAACTCCGGCCTGCTGGAGTTGCTCTAAGTGCATGCACTGTTTTTCAGCCTAATCTCTAGCATTATTCATCTATATTTTGGCGGGATAAGGGCCTGCGACTTTTCAAAAATTCCGTGTCCTCCCTCGTTTGATCTATTTAACCCTTCAGACTTTCAAAAACTTATTCATCTTTCTATTTTCAACCTCAGTTGCATATCCTCCTTTGATTTTTCTCTCTGTTTTAATACCGGCGGTTTATCTTTCTATTTTCAACCTTCACTTGCATGTATATCCTCCTTTGATTCCTCTCTTTATTTAAGTACTGGCGGTCGGATTCGTGTTTCTTTTTTCCAATCAGATGTGTTTGGTGGCAGATGTAAGCCGGGGTGGATGAGATTTTTGGTAGCGTAGTGGAGGCTTTGTTGATTTGGGTCTGATTTGGTTTCACGCTTCCACGCGGCTGATTTTGACAAACTTATTATGATATCTGACAATTTTTTCCTTCATGTATTGATTTCCACTATATGAATTTCTTTTGTGATGCAGACCAACAGAGTTTCGAAGAACAATATCATTGGTTATTCTGAGATTGATGTATTTGAATTTCTTACTCGGGTGAGTTATATATACAGTTTAGTATTTTTTGTCATATTCTCTGAATCCTCATCTCAAGTTCAGTGCATTTTTCTTGCATTGTACTCTATGAAGGTAAACACTAACAAGCATGCTGCATTCCTTTTGGGTGGTAACTAGTGAAAGTTTAATTGCAAAAATGGAACGTGTTTCTTTTTGCAGAAACTGAAGTCCATACCGGGGTATCTCTTATAGTATAAATCTCAGAAGAATTGGTTGGCCATTACATCAACTCTATACCTATGCATTCTGTTCTCTGTGTATTTCTGATATAAATTTATGTATGTTTAAGCTTTGCAATGTCAATACTCGTTGAGTTGGCCTATTTGGAGTTAAACCGATGTCTGATTGGTTCCTATGGTAAATAGAATATCACTTTAATAATGGTAGTTATAAATGTAAGTTTTCAACTAGTTATTGTTATCAATTACCAAAGAAAGGCGTCTAGTTATCAATTCTGATATGTTTCTCAAGTGCTTTATTATATGGAAAATATATTGGATGAAAATATCACCAATAAACTATTGATGGACATTGCATCTTCATATTGCATTTAATATCTCAATTTCTTGTATGCATCTCTATATCCTGAAAAAGTCACCTAAGGTCGTATGCAATATTTTGGGCATCATTGTTTCTT
Source organism: Panax japonicus (assembly GCA_020205505.1). Taxonomy (NCBI): domain Eukaryota; kingdom Viridiplantae; phylum Streptophyta; class Magnoliopsida; order Apiales; family Araliaceae; genus Panax; species Panax japonicus. The sequence continues at coordinate 14,190 of CM035093.1, read as the reverse complement.
GAAGCCCATAAAATATGGCTAAAGGATTTCTGATCTGGCCCTTGCACCAAGTTTGGAATTTTTTTGTGTTTTTTTTGGTTTTGGGGGTGGTTATTAAAGTAACAATGCAGGGAGTTAACTAATGTATCAAATAGATACTAGAGAAACAACAATCCTAAGAGCCAATGAAATTTGAACCTGAAATTGGAAGCCACTCAAAGATGCACCTTTATGGGTGGAAAAAACATAATTTCAGGAGTAACAAAAAATAGAATGAAGTTGTGGTCCTGAACTTCATTTGTTGGTATAAATTAATTAGAGATGTTTGTATACTAAGACTGGGATGCGATTCTGCTGATAATGATATGCTACGTGGTTTGTATTAGAAAATGAAAGAAAGATCAACCATTATATGCAAGTTCAAACTATGTAAGCATATTATTTTTAAAAAAAATCTTTTTCAGCGACCCAGCTTTTACTTTAGGAGCAAATTTCTCATCACCGCTCATTAGAAATGTATCATCTGGGAATTGAGTTGGGTCTGTTCCGTGTGAGGTACTATTCTACCCTATCAGACATTTTTAATACATCGACTTTCTCACTTTAATATATGGAGCAAGTCTAAAAACAGCCAAGTAATTAATAATTTTTAGATATACACGTTTTTCTCTTCTTACTTCTAACATGTTATTGCATAATCTTTTATTTAGTTTTTACGTGCTCTAGGAAAATTATTTTACAGGATTCAGATTCTGACTGAAGTATTTGACCTGTTAAATCCATCATCCTCAGACGTAGTATTTGGTAACATTTCTGTGCATTTGTAAACTATTTTCTTTCATTAATTAGTTGTGGACGTAATATTTGTTTCTGTTGATAACTATTTGTTGTATATTGGCAGGATCCAATTGAAACAGAAAAAGGTTTTGCAAGACTATCTTTATCTATGTATGGTGGTAAGTTTTGGAACATCTTCAATTTTCACCTTCTTGCTTTATGCTATAGAACCAATGAAATACTACTAGTCTTATTATCTTAGGAGTAATAATTATAATAGCTAGGAAGTAGAATAGGAGTAATAACAAAAACTTGTAAAAAAGAAACAAAAGGTTTCTTCAGGAAAACGGTCTACTCAAAAGTATAAAAATAATACTACCTCTGTTCTTAAAAGATTATCGTTTAAGGTTAATGCACACTGATTAAGAAATATAATTAATACCTAGCGAAAATATTATACTACCCTTATTAATTGTCTCAACCAATTATTCCCCTCCCAATGTTTCTTATTCAATTCAACCAATTACTACTTGTATTATAGCATTAAATTGAATAAGAATCATTAGGAAGGGAAGAAAACTTTAAATAAAAGAAAATTTTAAATAAGGGTAAATTGGGAAAAAATAGCTAATGTGTATTGATAAACTCAAAACGACAATCTTTTTGAAACAAAAATTACTTCTTAAAACGACAATCTTTTAGGGACGGAGGGAGTATTAATCACTCAAAAATATACTTAGTTTCCCGCTTTCTTTTTCTCTTGTAATTTGTTAAAAGAAACGGAATGAAAGCGACAGTTTTATAATGTTTTATGCTTGTTGATTTGGGTCCATGCTTCCACGCTTCTGTCTGCCACGATTGCATATTGTATGCTATAGTTTTTGATTTAGATTGAAACTCAATTTCAGTGTTGGATAATGCCTGCAACTTATATTCTCCATGAATTATGTCATTCTTGAATATCCGCCTATGCATGTATTTTATGTGCCATTTACTTGAACCAGTAGTTGAACTATTGAGGGTGCCAAGTGGGTATTTGTCACCACTCACTCTAAATTATCCTGCCTCTAATATAAATAGATAATTACACACACACACACACACACACACACACACACATATATATATATAATATATATAAAATACAATAAATATAATGATACGTCAAAAATATACGATAATAATAATAAATAAAATAAATACATAAAAAAAATATATTTTATATAATAATATGTATTTAATAATTAATATGTAGAATACAATATGATAATAAAATAAATACATCAACTATATAACAATACAAAAATAAAATGAGAATTAATATAACATGCTTTAATATATATTTATAAACAATTAACTATATAATATGTTTAAAATATAACTATACGCCCAAGTGCAGTAAGTTTTAAGAATGTAGTGTGTACTTGTAATATGAAGAACAAATTTGTCACCAGACTCGCCACTATATATTACGATTATAATCTTTTTTTATTACATTAAAAATACAATAAAATAAAAATAATTAAATAATTAACTATATTATTAGATAAATAATTTTTTTAAAGTAAATAATTTAAAATAGCATAAATATAAGATGATAATAAAATTAAAAATACACTATATTATTACATAAAAAATTATACTATAAACTATATAATAATTAAACTATATAATTAGTTAAAATTAAAAATATATAAAAAATACAATACAATAACTGCTAAATATTGTGAGGCAAGTCTAATTAGCACAAAAAAAGCTGGCCCAAGTGCACTTAAGTTTGTAGAATGTACTGCGTAATGTGTAGAACAAATTTGTCAATAAAAATCACAATACAAATAATTAACTAATAAGTCAAAATAATTACATTAACAATTATTCAATGAACATATATACACTTGTAGGGGTGATCATTCGGTTATAACCGAACCGAATAAGCTATTCGGTTATAACCGAAAACCGAAATAATGATGATTTTGCTATCCGAACTAATAACCGAAATTTAACAATAACCGAATTACCGAATTACCGAATTGTAATTTCGGTAATTCGGGAAAAAACCGAATTACTGTTATTATTATTATTATTACTACTATTATTATTACTATTATTATTACTGTTATTATTATTATTATTATTATTATTACTGTTATTATTATTATTATTATTATTACTATTATTATTATTATTACTATTATTATTATTATTACTATTACTATTATTATTACTATTATTATTATTATTATTATTATTACTATTATTATTATTATTATTACTGTTATTATTATTATTATTATTACTATTATTATATTATTATTATTACTATTATTATTATTATTATTATTATTATTATTATTATTACTACTATTATTATTATTATTATTGTTATTATTATTATTATTATTATTATAATATTATTATAAAATTAATTTTTTAATAAGTAATGTTCGGTTATTCGGATACCCGAATAACCTGTTTTTCCAAACCGAAACCGTAACCGAATAGTGAATAATAATTCGGATATAACCGAAATTGTAAAAAAAACCGAAATGATTCGGTTAAAAAAATTCGATTCGATTCGGTATTTCGGTTTTAACCGTTTTTTGCTCACTCCTATACACTTGTATGAGCAAATAAAGAAGAAAAGAACTGGCTTAAGTGCACATATAATATATAATATAAAATGGTGTTTGGAACATATTTAGTGGGTTTCTAAAAGTCTGAATTGAGCAGAATTCAAAACTAGGTACATTTGTTCATTGCTGTTTATTGTCCTATTTTTAACCTTAAGAATGCAAATATGCAGTGCATGTGTGTGAGAAAAAGTAATATTTGGGTTGAATGATTTGCAGTTATTGTTTTGTTTTGAAGATTTTTAGGAAGTTGAAAACTATTAATATTAAGAGTGAGAATTTCTTGGGACAATGAGAGAAAGTAAAGGTGATATAGAAAAATAAATAATTTATTTTCCTAGAAAATTGTAAACGACAGATAAATTGGAATAAATTTTTCCTTCTAAAACGTCACTTATTTATGAATGGATGGAGTAATTAACTAATATGTTAAAAGTAATTACATTAACACTCTGTGTGTGTGTGTGTGTATATATATATATACTAGCTATAACCCGTGCCTGAAGGCACGGTGTAACGAAAAATTAAATTAAAATTTAAAAATTATTACATTATCTAAAGACACATATCACCACAATAATTAATACATACTCAATCATCAATACATATCCAACCACCAAAATATCGAGCTAGTTAACATCAAGAAATTTCGACAAAATTTCTTTTAAAAATAAATATCCAGAAAATTTTAAACTTGTCTACAAAACTTACAATCATCATTACATATCCAAACCACAAAAAAAATTATCATTTCATACCCAAAATCATCATAACCATGTATAATTAGTTAACTTTACAAAATACGGAACACGCAATCATCAACACATATCTAACCACCAAAACATCAAGCTAGTCGCTACTAATTTCAAAAAATTCGACAGATTTCCTTTAAAAATAGATATCCAGACAAATATAAACATGTCTATAAAACTTACAATCATCCACACATATCCAAACCACCAAAAAAATCATCATTCCATACCCAAAATAATCATAACCATGCATAATTAGTTAAATTTACAAAATACGGAACACAAAAAAATACATATATGAAGAAATTAATACATACTCAATCATCAACACATCCAACCACCAAAATATCAAGCTAGTCGCTACTAATTTCAAGAAATTTCGGCAGAGTTTCCTTTAAAAATAGATATCCAAAAAATCTAAACATGTTTACAAAACTATAATCATCCATACATATCCAAACCACCATAAAAACCATCATTCCATACCCAAAATCATCAAAACCATGTATAATTAGCTAACTTTATAAAAGACGAAACACAATGAATACATACATGCAGAAAATAGAGAAACAACATGTTGAGTATAAGACCCTTTACTTTACAGCTTACACCATGTATCCTTCAATATATACCTGAAAATATTTAAAATTTAAAAATTATCAAAATATGTGAGTCAAAATTAAACAATTATAAATCTGAAACATAATGAGAACACATATTTGTATGTAGGGGGAATGAGAGAGAGAGCTCTGTGTGTGGTAGAATAGATAGAGAGTTTGAAATTTGAATAAACTGGAATGAGAGATAGAACAGCTGACGTAAACTTGATGTGACATTTGTCTATTTTCTCTCTCCGCTCTGTTTTATATTATATATATATATATATATATATATATATATATATATATTTTCAAAAAATATTTTAATAAATACACAAATTAATAAATTACATAATTTTTTCAATAATATTTTAATAAATATACAACCTAATAAAATACAATAACTGCTATTATTGATAAATACTATAATATTTCAATAGTAGTTTAACTACCAGAAATATTAGTTTATAAAAATATAAAAATTAATAAAATACAATAATTGCTCATTGCTAAACATGTAATGTATTATTAAAATAGGTTTTAACTATATAATATAGACAAATAATAAGATAAATATAATATGAAAACTTTTAAAAAATAGAATAAAATAATTAACTGCTCATTGAACTTGCTAACATGCTAATAAAATAAATTAGGTTTTAAATATTTAAAAAATATTTATAATCATATTAATAATTAATAATATATATAATTACTACATTAACTAATTAAATATATTTGAAATAAATATAAATATTATAAAAAAATGAATACATCAATAGGGGTTTGGGGTTTAGGGTTTTAAGGTTTGGGGTTTAGGGTTTAGGGGGTTTAGGGGGGTTTAGGGTTTGGGGTTTCAGGTTTGGGGTTTGGGGTTTCGGGTTTAAGGGTTTAGGGTTTTAGGGTTTAGGGTTTTTGATTTAGATTGAAACTCAATTTCAGTGTTGGATAATGCCTGCAACTTATATTCTCCATGAATTATGTCATTCTTGAATATCCGCCTATGCATGTATTTTATGTGCCATTTACTTGAACCAGTAGTTGAACTATTGAGGGTGCCAAGTGGGTATTTGTCACCACTCACTCTAAATTATCCCGCCTCTAATATAAATAGATAATTACACACACACACACACACATATATATATAATATATAAAATACAATAAATATAATGATACGTCAAAAATATACGATAATAATAATAAATAAAATAAATACATAAAAAAAATATATTTTATATAATAATATGTATTTAATAATTAATATGTAGAATACAATATGATAATAAAATAAATACATCAACTATATAACAATAAAAAAATAAAATGAGAATTAATATAACATGCTTTAATATATATTTATAAACAATTAACTATATAATATGTTTAAAATATAACTATACGCCCAAGTGCAGTAAGTTTTAAGAATGTAGTGTGTACTTGTAATATGAAGAACAAATTTGTCACCAGACTCGCCACTATATATTACGATTATAATCTTTTTTTATTACATTAAAAATACAATAAAATAAAAATAATTAAATAATTAACTATATTATTAGATAAATTATTTTTTTAAAGTAAATAATTTAAAATAGCATAAATATAAGATGATAATAAAATTAAAAATAAACTATATTATTACATAAAAAATTATACTATAAACTATATAATAATTAAACTATATAATTAGTTAAAATTAAAAATATATAAAAAATACAATACAATAACTGCTAAATATTGTGAGGCAAGTCTAATTAGCACAAAAAAAGCTGGCCCAAGTGCACTTAAGTTTGTAGAATGTACTGCGTAATGTGTAGAACAAATTTGTCAATAAAAATCACAATACAAATAATTAACTAATAAGTCAAAATAATTACATTAACAATTATTCAATGAACATATATACACTTGTAGGGGTGATCATTCGGTTATAACCGAACCGAATAAGCTATTCGGTTATAACCAAAAACCGAAATAATGATGATTTTGCTATCCGAACTAATAACCGAAATTTAACAATAACCGAATTACCGAATACCGAATTACCGAATTGTAATTTCGGTAATTCGGGAAAAAACCGAATTACTGTTATTATTATTATTATTACTACTATTATTATTACTATTATTATTACTGTTATTATTATTATTATTATTATTATTACTATTATTATTATTATTATTATTATTACTGTTATTATTATTATTATTATTATTACTATTATTATTATTATTACTATTATTATTATTATTATTATTATTACTATTATTATTACTGCTATTATTATTATTATTATTATTACTATTATTATTATTATTATTACTGTTATTATTATTATTATTATTACTATTATTATTATTATTATTACTATTATTATTATTATTATTATTATTATTATTACTACTATTATTATTATTATTATTATTGATATTATTATTATTATTATTATTATAATATTATTATAAAATTAATTTTTTAATAAGTAATGTTCGGTTATTCGGATACCCGAATAACCTGTTTTTCCAAACCGAAACCGTAACCGAATAGTGAATAATAATTCGGATATAACCGAAATTGTAAAAAAAAACCGAAATGATTCGGTTAAAAAAATTCGATTCGATTCGGTATTTCGGTTTTAAACCGTTTTTTGCTCACTCCTATACACTTGTATGAGCAAATAAAGAAGAAAAGAACTGGCTTAAGTGCACATATAATATATAATATAAAATGGTGTTTGGAACATATTTAGTGGGTTTCTAAAAGTCTGAATTGAGCAGAATTCAAAACTAGGTACATTTGTTCATTGCTGTTTATTGTCCTATTTTTAACCTTAAGAATGCAAATATGCAGTGCATGTGTGTGAGAAAAAGTAATATTTGGGTTGAATGATTTGCAGTTATTGTTTTGTTTTGAAGATTTTTAGGAAGTTGAAAACTATTAATATTAAGAGTGAGAATTTCTTGGGACAATGAGAGAAAGTAAAGGTGATATAGAAAAATAAATAATTTATTTTCCTAGAAAATTGTAAACGACAGATAAATTGGAATACATTTTTCCTTCTAAAACGTCACTTATTTATGAATGGATGGAGTAATTAACTAATATGTTAAAAGTAATTACATTAACACTCTGTGTGTGTGTGTGTGTATATATATATATACTAGCTATAACCCGTGCCTGAAGGCACGGTGTAACGAAAAATTAAATTAAATTTAAAATTATTACATTATCTAAAGACACATATCACCACAATAATTAATACATACTCAATCATCAATACATATCCAACCACCAAAACATCGAGCTAGTTAACATCAAGAAATTTCGACAAAATTCTTTTAAAATAAATATCCAGAAAATTTTAAACTTGTCTACAAAACTTACAATCATCATTACATATCCAAACCACAAAAAAATTATCATTTCATACCCAAAATCATCATAACCATGTATAATTAGTTAACTTTACAAAATACGGAACACGCAATCATCAACACATATCTAACCACCAAAACATCAAGCTAGTCGCTACTAATTTCAAAAAATTCGACAGAATTTCCTTTAAAAATAGATATCCAGACAAATATAAACATGTCTATAAAACTTACAATCATCCACACATATCCAAACCACCAAAAAAATCATCATTCCATACCGAAAATAATCATAACCATGCATAATTAGTTAAATTTACAAAATACGGAACACAAAAAAATACATATATGAAGAAATTAATACATACTCAATCATCAACACATCCAACCACCAAATATCAAGCTAGTCGCTACTAATTTCAAGAAATTTCGGCAGAGTTTCCTTTAAAAATAGATATCCAAAAAATCTAAACATGTTTACAAAACTATAATCATCCATACATATCCAAACCACCATAAAAACCATCATTCCATACCCAAATCATCAAAACCATGTATAATTAGCTAACTTTATAAAGACGAACACAATGAATACATACATGCAGAAATAAGAAACAACATGTTGAGTATAAGACCCTTTACTTTACAGCTTACACCATGTATCCTTCAATATATACCTGAAAATATTTAAAATTTAAAAATTATCAAAATATGTGAGTCAAAATTAAACAATTATAATCTGAAACATAATGAGAACACATATTTGTATGTAGGGGAATGAGAAGAAGCTCTGTGTTGTAGAATAGATAGAGAGTTTGAAATTTGAATAAACTGGAATGAGAGATAGAACAGCTGACGTAAACTTGATGTGACATTTGTCTATTTTCTCTCTCCGCTCTGTTTTATATTATAGATATATATATATATATATTATATATATATATATTTCAAAAAATTTTTAATAAATACACAAATTAATAATTACATAATTTTTTCAATAATATTTTAATAACAACCTAATAAAATACAATAACTGCTATTATTGATAAATACTATAATATTTCAATAGTAGTTTA